>JBBGZY010000429.1:2787500-3285000 GCA_037952925.1 Lithobates clamitans
TAAACGTTGCCACTGTACCATCAAACGCTGCCACTGTACCCATAAATTGCTGCCACTGTGCCCCATCAAACGCAGCCACTGTACCCATTAATTGCAGCCACTGTGCCCATTAAACGCTGCCACTGTACCATCAAACGCAGCCACTGCACCCATAAATTGCCACCACTGTGCCCATTAAACGCTGTCACTGTGCCCATCAAACGCAGCCACTGTACCCATAAATTGCCACCACTGTGCCCATTAAACACAGCCACTGTGCCCATCAAACGCAGCCACTGTACCATCAAATGCAGCCACTGTACCCATAAATTGCCGCCACTGTGCCCATCAAACGCAGCCACTGTGCCCATCAAACGCTGCCACTGTACCATCAAACGCAGCCACTGTACCCATCAATTGCCACCACTGTGCCCATTAAACACAGTCACTGTGCCCAAACGCTGCCAGTGTACCCATAAATTGCTGCCACTGTGCCCCATCAAACGCAGCCACTGTACCCATTAATTGCAGCCACTGTGCCCATTAAACGTTGCCACTGTACCATCAAACGCTGCCACTGTACCCATAAATTGCTGCCACTGTGCCCCATCAAACGCAGCCACTGTACCCATTAATTGCAGCCACTGTGCCCATTAAACGCTGCCACTGTACCATCAAACGCAGCCACTGCACCCATAAATTGCCACCACTGTGCCCATTAAACGCTGCCACTGTGCCCATCAAACACAGCCACTGTACCCATAAATTGCCACCACTGTGCCCATTAAACACAGCCACTGTGCCCATCAAACGCAGCCACTGTACCATCAAATGCAGCCACTGTACCCATAAATTGCCGCCACTGTGCCCATCAAACGCAACCACTGTGCCCATCAAACGCAGCCACTGTACCATCAAATGCAGCCACTGTACCCATAAATTGCCGCCACTGTGCCCACCAAACGCAGCCACTGTACCATCAAACGCAGCCACTGTACCCATAAATTGCCACCACTGTGCCCATTAAACACAGCCACTGTGCCCATCAAACGCAGCCATTGTACCATCAAACGCAGCCACTGTACCCATAAATTGCCGCCACTGTGCCCATCAAACGCAGCCACTGTGCCCATCAAACGCAGCCACTGTAACCATTAATTGTTCCTAGTTTGCCCCATCAATTGCCACCAGTTTGCCCATTAAATCCTGCCAGTGTCCCCCCCGCCCGGCACTTACCTGTCTCAGGTCAGCGCGTTGCTCCACGCTCCCTCCGATAGGCATCCAATCACAGCGCCTGTCGCTTCAGCCAATCAGGTGACAGGTAACCAGACCCAGTGCACCTGATTGGCTGAGAGGCGGGTCAGTGTTAGAGAAGCGATTTATTTGATTTCCTAACACAGCACTGTGTAAGCAGCGATCGCACAGCAGTGTGCCCGCTGTTTACCAATTTGTAAGCCTATTAGTGCTGACGGCTCTAATCAGGCACTTCTAAAAACACCCCTGCCGCTGTAATTCACATGCCCGATGCCCAACAAGGGTGGCAGACACCTGAATAGGGGGCGGCAGCAGTGACAATAGATAGATTCAATCAATGCATGAATCTGTCTATTGAAGATTGACGGGTGCAATGGACGCACCGCCACTGCTCAGTTGTATTTCCCCTGGGTGGGGAAATACCACCATGTTTTATATTATACATTCCTATACACTGTGTGCCCTATAAAAAGGAGGTGGGCATTAAGGGACAGAGTGGTGTGCAGGCAATTTGTTTTATTTTTTGTGTGCATTACTGGGCACTTTCACCCCCTTCCCTCCCAGGCCAATTTTCAGCTTTCAGCGCTGTCACACTTTCAATGACAATTGCGCGGTCATGCAACGCTGTTCACACAAATAGAGCTTTCTTTTGGTGGTATTTATTCACGACTCAGTTTTTTATTTTTTGCGATATAAGCGGAAAAAAAGAGCGGAAATTTGGAAAAAAAAACAATATTTTCTTCTTTCTATTTTAAAAGAAATCCAATAAAATCTAATTTTGTCATAAATGTAAGCCAAAATGTATTCTGCTACATGTCTTTGGTAAAAAAATCCTGTTAAGTGTATAATAATTGGTTTGTGTGATCACGGACATATGTGTGCAGATGATCATTGGGACATATGATTTTACTGTTACATATGTGGGGGACAGGTGTTTTTACTGTGTGGGGACATGTGTGTGGGGACAGTGTTTTGGGGATTTTGTGTGTTTACATTGTGTTGGGACATGTGTAGGGACAGTAGGCTGGTGATCAATGTGTAAAAAGCTGTAAAAAACAGCTCATTCTCACTGATCACTGGCCGGCTGCAGAGATCCGCTCTCCTCTCCGACAACTTCCGTGTGAGGAGAGGAGAGCCAATTGCCTAGAAACTGGCTCTTTATTTACATCACATGATGGCTGTGATTCCACACAGCCGTCATGTGATCAGGAGGGCCAATCACAGAGCCCTATGTGCTTTTATATGTGTCTTATCTATATATAATGCACTCTTTAAAATGCACGGTTTTCCATTTTATGAACAAGAAAATAATGACGTTATGCTGTTGGGCTGGTATAATAATGCTATAGGGCTGGTATGACATTTTTTCCAGGGCTGGTTTTCATTCCCAGTCCGGCCCTGCTAACATCACTATTCTACACTCGCAGAACAAGAACCTCCAAATATCACAGAATAAATCAAGAAGAATAACTCCTGACTAATATAATTCCACCACCTATTTGTTCCAAAGAAATGCAGTATTTATGTGTATTTATGTATAGGAGGGTTCAACATGTGGCAGCACAGTGGCTAACAGGTTAGCACTTCTGCCTAGCAGCACTGAGGTTCTTGGTTTTGAATCCCAAATATGCCACTTCATGTAGAGAAGTTGTCTGTTTTCCCTATGTTATTAAACATCATTCCTGACTCAGGTTTTTACATAAATGATGTCTAAATGTAGTATTTATGTGTAGGAGGGTTCCACCACCATTGTAAATCATGTCATATGTTTTCCATGGGCAAGGACTATAATCAGCCTTAACATTTCCCCACCAGCACTAATTGCAGCCTCTTACCAAGCCAAAACCCACAAAATGACAGCTGTTTATCTCTCAGCATGCTGACAGTAATCAGCCATAACCAGCCTTCAAAACAGATGGCATTTGCAAGAAACAGGTTGTTCAATGTCTCTCTGGCTTTCCACAGTACATCTGCATTGATTAACTTCTTGCACCCCTGGGACTTAGGACAGTTTGACACCATAAAAATGCAGCCTACAAACATGAAGCAGCACGGTGGCTAACAGGTTAGCACTTCTGCCTAGCAGCATTGAGGTTCTTAGTTTGAATCCCAATCCAGCTCCCTGGCTAAGGTTTCCATGTTCTTCCTCTGTTGTGCTAAAAAAGTTTATTTTTCACCAGTGATGACATTTTTGATGGGTTTCACATAATGGAACCCCAAGAAATCACATTATAAATCAAACAAGTGTGCGTTTGCACCACATCTAGAACTGGGGTGATTTGTCCCAGATATGGATGTATAAGTCTGGTGTGATCCTGCACACATATTTTAATGTTGTATGCTGATGATGAATGATGAATTCACTTTGTCACCAATTTGTGTGAAGCAGCCCCCACAAAGTTGTCATATCCTGTTTTGGACCCTCCACATGCCCAACAGCGTACAAGTTTAATTTTGGAGATTTTTGGGATCACTGATCATGGACAAAGCCTTGGACATTTGTTTTTTTTTTTTTTTTTTCATTTAAAGATTTTTATTAATTTTAGAATGTTGAACAAAAAGGTTACACAAATGATAATAAGGGAAAAATGGGATAAAACAATAATAATAATAAGCATAAAGAAGCATAGAAGAAGCACTTATCCAGAGCAGTCATATATTGTATCTTCAGGTTCTGTATACAGTTGATTAGGAATAATGATATTTGTCAGTCCATGTTTTCCATAGTTTGTCAAATGTTTCGCATCTAAGCGAGTTGATTGCTATAAGTCGTTCAAATATATAGTTTTGTTGGACCTTCCTAGTCACATCCGTTACGTTAAGTGTTGGGGCGTTTTTCCAGTTACTGAGTATTAGGGACCTAGCAACCAATAATATGTGTGTTACTACATGTCTCACAGAGTAGGGGAATCTTTCTAGTCCAATTAGTAATATAGCTAGTTTAGGGTCTGGAGGTGATATAACACCTGTAATTTCCCCTAAAAGTTTAAAGATGTTGTTCCAGAAGCAGGTGACGTTAGGGCATTCCCAGAACATATGGAGAAGATGGCCTTTATGTCCACATTCTCTCCAACATAAAGGTGAGGTATTGTGAAACATTTTTGAGAGTCTAGAAGGGGTGTATTGCCAGCAGTGTATGATCTTGAGGGATGTTTCCCAGTGTGTGATGCAGTGTGATACAGTTTGTATGGTCTTAAACGCGAATTGCCATTGCTTATTGGTTATTGAAGTTTTCATGTCCATATCCCACCTAAAGTGTGTTTTTGATTTTTGGAACTTTGTTTTCCCCTGAAGCAAATTGTAGTATAGTGATATTCCTTTGTTGTGGAGTGATCCTCGGGTTAGGTGATGCCATGCAGGTGTTGGCAGGTGGATATTGTTCCACGGGTGTTTGTGTGTTAGGTGAGCTACACGTAAACAGGTAAAGAGCATATTGTGTGGCATATTGTGGTCCTTCATTAAGCAGGCTGCAGATTTTGGTCTGTTGTTGTGGTATAAGTCTTGTACATTATTAATCTGTTTAGAAGGGAAGTTTTTCAGGGATATCATTGGTATATTGGCTTCAACCACACTTAAAGGGAGTTTATAATCTATTTCTCTATCATCAGTGCTATGCCGAGATAAAAGGAATCTCCAGGCTTTGAGTGACATGCTGATAGTGGGGGGCACATTCTTGAGGCTCCAGGGTATCCAACTATCACTTATTAGGATCGACGGTAGGTCTGATATAGGGGCTAAGGTTTTTTCAATCTCCACCCACAATGGTACTTCATTGGGAGAAAACCAGTATTTGAGTTGGTCTAACCTAGTTGCCCACATATAGTCATGAACATCTACTAGTCCCGCACCTCCTACTCGTTTATGAGGAGTTAGAATGGCTTGTGAGCATCTCGCTTTTTTAGTACCCCACAGGAGTTTCCATTGAAGACTAGAAAGGGAGTTGAGATAGTGTTTCCCGGGATGGTGATCGGGAGTACCCTAAAGGTGTACAGGATTTGGGGGAGGATTAGCATTTTGAATGCTGCTAACCTACCTAACCAAGATATTTCGTGTTTGGCTATGTTGTTGATTTGAGTCGTTAATTTGGTTATAAGGGGTTTCAAATTAGCATCAATTAGGGATCTTGTATGCTTAGTAAGTGTAATGCCTAGGTATGGTATTCCTTTGGAACTCCAAGTGAACGGAAGTGATTGTTGTAATGTGGTACGGTGTTTGGGGGTCACACCAAGGTCCAGAATGAGAGATTTGGAGCAGTTCACCCTATAGTATGATACATTCCCAAAGGAAGTTAGTATCTCATGTGCTGTGGGAAGTGATGTACACGGATTTGTCAAAAATAATATCACGTCATCTGTGAATAAGTTGATAAGGTGTGTGGTAGCTCCAAATTGAAAACCAGTTACACCTGCATGTGATCTGATGGCCTCTGCCAAGGGTTCAATCATGAGATTAAAAATCGTCGGGGATAGGGGACATCCCTGGCGAGTTCCATTTGTTATTTGGAAAGGAGTGGAAAGCATACTGGACGTGTATACCGGGGCCGAAGGATAGGAATACAAGGCCAGAATCGCATTCTGTATATGACCGCTAAAACCATATTTAGATAAGGTCATTGACATATATTTCCAGTTCACTCTATCAAACGCCTTCTCTGCGTCTATGGAGAGCAGTAGAGATGGCGTTTTTGTCATTTCGGCATGATGGATGATGTTAATTATTCTCCTCGTAGCATCTGAGGTTTGTCTTCCCCTCACGAAGCCCATCTGATCTTTTTGGATTAATGATGGAATATAGGTAGTTATTCTTTTGGTTATTAGTTTGGCATAGATTTTAATATCGGAATTTAAAAGAGAGATTGGGTGGAAATTGGATGGCGTAGTAGGGTCTTTACCTGGTTTGGGTAAGGTAACTATATACGCTTGTAGCATCTCTGGGGGAAATGTCGCTGTAGTTGCTGCTTTTGTAAAGACTGTTTGTAGGTGCGGTGTGAGATATGTTTTGAATGTTTTGAAGTATTCGTTGGAAAACCCGTCAGGTCCGGGTGATTTACCATTTGGCAGTGTTTCTATAGTAGCGGCAATTTCAGCTGTAGTGAATGGGGAATTTAAAGTAAGGAGTTGGGATTCCGATAACGTTGGTAATTTTAATTTTTGGAGGAAGTTTTGGATGTTGTCGTGGGTGGGTTGGCATGTGGAAGGGTCGTCTTTAATGTTGTATAAGTTGCTGTAGTAATCAGCGAACTGATTAGCTATGTCTTGCGGGTTTGTGATTTTATGTTTGAGGGTAGGGTGTAACAGATGGGCTATTCTCGTTTTTGTTTTTACTGCTTTCAGTCTATTGGCTAAGTATTTGCCTGCTCTATTGGCAGTGGAATAGGATTGAAGTTTCAGACGTCTAAGGTGATAGTCATATTGTTGAGATAGGCTATTTCTGAGGTCATCTCTGAGAGCTGATAGTTTTTGGGTAAGATTTACATTAGGTTTTTGTTTATTTTGTTCTGCTAAGGTGTGGATATTTTTTAAAATTGAGTCAATATGGGCATTATGCTTTTTTTTTTCCCCTGCTCCTATTTGTATGAGAATGCCTCTCATGTACGCCTTATGGGCGTTCCATAGGGTGAAGGGGTTTTCAACAGAATCTACATTATTTTGAAAGAATTCTCTGATATGTTGGGAGATCTTTGTAGAAGTTCGGGGATCCTGTAGTAATCTTACATTACTGCGCCAGATGGGTGAGGAGGAGGAGACAACCTGGTCATTGATGGTGATAGTAATAGCAGCATGGTCAGACCATGTTATGTCATGTATCTTCGCACACGAGGTATTCTGTAACAGCCACTTGTCTGTCAAGAATAGGTCAATGCGAGAGTATGAGCAATGCCTGTGGGGAAAAAAAGGTATAGTCTCTTGCGTTCGCGTTCATGCATCTCCATACATTGTATAGTTCCACTTGGTGTATTGTTTTACTCAGGTAGGAAGAGCTGTGTGGTTTTGGAGCAGACGTATCCATTTTGGGATCCATTATAAGGTTAAAGTCACCACAGACAATGAGATTGCCGTATATATATGGTTCTGTAGTTTCTTGAAAAGTCTGTTGATGAAGCAGGTTTGATGTGAATTCGGTGCGTATAGGGATACTAATGTATACGGTTTTGAGTTGATGTCTCCTGTCAGGATGATGTAACGGCCGTTGGGATCAAGGATAATGTACTTTTGTTGAAATGAGATAGTGTTCCTTAGTGCTATTAATACTCCAGCTTTTTTCTTCTCTGGTGTACATGCTATAAATACATGTGGGTAGTCTTTGTGTGAGCAGTTAGGAGCTTTTGTGGCTTGGAAGTGGGTCTCCTGTACACATACGACGTCTGCTTTATGTGTTGTGGCTTCTTTCCACATGGAGAGTCTCTTTGCGGGGTGGTTGAGACCCCTAGCATTTATGGATAAGCAGTTAATGGGCATTTGAGGGTGTTTGTGGCATCTGCTGTGTTATGAGGAGTAAGTACTCACTGTGGCTGTAGTAGAAGATCAGGTAGAAGATGATTGTGCCATCTTCTTCTGGGTTTGGACGGATGTACGCTGCTGGATGGCGTGCTTCAAACATATAGTAAAAAATAAAAGCGGTGAGAAAAAAAAAGAAAGTTATTAAACTGATTTTGAATTCAATAAGAAAGGGATCCATAAACTGATCCAAAGGCAGATGTATCTGCTTCAAAGAATAACTGAAGGTGAACAGGGTGATCAATCATGTGACCCCTGTTGTCCGGAGAGATTGCATAACGTTTGTTCTTTAGCCGCTTCCACCAGTAGCTTTCCTTGAGGAGCGTTTGCGGGAGACCACTTGCCAGTCCTCTTGTAGTGGGCTAGGTGTAGGGTTTGGGGAAGGCGAGTTGTCTGGGTCAGTTAAGATACCCCACTTGCGTAGTGCTGCTACACCTTCTTCCAGTGTGGATACCATAACTGATACTCCATTGTGGGTAATTGAGAGCTTGGCGGGGTATTTCCACTTGTGTAGTATGTGGTGGTTCCTCAAGGCCTTAAGAAGCATTTAAATAAAGGAATTGTTAAAAACTGTCTCTTGTCATTTTTAACATTTTTTGACAGTTTTTTTGTGAAATGGTAGGGGTACGTGTGTACCCCCTTACCATTTCACACAGGGGGGAGAGCCGGGATCTGGCGGTCCCCTTGTTAAAGGGGGCTTCCAGATTCCAATAAGCCCCCCGCCCGCAGACCCCCACAACCAGCGGGCAAGGGTTGTGGGGATGAGGCCCTTGTCCCCATGGGGACAAGGTGTTTTGGGGGGCTACCCCAAAGTACCCTCCCAATGTTGAGGGCATGTGGCTTGGTATCATTCAGGAGGGGGGTCCTCTCTCATCCCCCCTTTTTTTCTGCGGCCTGCCAGGTTGCTTGTTCGGATAAGGGTCTGGTATGGATTTTTGGGGGGACCCAACGCCATTTTTTTTTTAATTTTGGCACGGGGGTTCCGCTTAAAATCCATACCAGACCTGAAGGGTCTGGTATAGATTTTGAGGGGGACCCCACACCATTTTTTTTAAAAAAATTTTGGCCGGGGTTCCCCTTAATATCCTTACCAGACCTTAAGGGCCTGGTATGGAATTTAGGGGGACCCCCATGTAATTTTTTTAAAATTTTGGTTTGGGGATCCCCTGTGGGGAATTCCCATGCCGTTTTCATCAATGAACTTCTATGTGTATTGCCGAACTGGCAATTCATTAATAGCCACGAGTAGTTTTAAATGACTTTTTTTCCTTTGAAATGTCATTTTGCTGTCAGACTGTTCTAAACACGGGAAACATGCTCCCCTTTACAGGCATACTATAGACACCCCCCAGGTATGAAATTTAAAGGAATATTACACTTTTATTGTTTCACTTTAAGCATTATTAAAATCACTGCTCCCGAAAAAACGTCAGTTTTTAAAACTTTTTTTTGCATTGATCCATGTCCCCTGGGGCAGGACCATGTTCTGGTGCGAACCGAACAGGGGGGTGTTGGGCTCAACCCTACTCCTGGTATATTTTATTGTAGATAGTAAAAACTGTGGACCAAAAGGAGCAAATCCTACTGCACTCCCACCAAATATGTAAATAGTTCCCCTCTGCCAAACCACATCTCCAACAAGTGGCTGGTACAGAAGGGAATCTAGAAGGGAATTCTATGTAATAAAAGGAGGTCCCTGTACCATCTGCAGGGGAGTTTATAATTCTTTTCTTGTGCATAACAAGAAATCGTGGATTTGTGGGTAAAGTGAAAGTCTGCCAATCAGCAGTTTTAGGCTCCTTCCCCTAGGCCGCGGACCATGCTCTGGTATATTGGGGAAGTCCATTGTGCATCAACACATGAAGTAATTTATAAATTGAAAAAAGTAGATGTCTGGGCATCTCAGAGAGGGAACACAGTCATTCATACTTGGTCAGAGAGCGGTGTATTTGAGTGGAAGTGAATATTCCTTTACAAAAGCAATGAAAAGAAGAGAACAAACAAGTGGGGACTTTATATGAGGACACTGGAATGTACCTCCATCCCCGACATTTGGATATATAAGAAAAAAGGTTTGGGACTTTATGTGAAGCATGCAGCCAGGGAGGCAACACAACATAATACTAATGATGATGTCTGGTGGATAATATTTAATATTTAATCAGTGGTAAAATAATGAAAACACCAGACTCTTCACAGTAACAGCTTGATAAAAATTGGTGGAGTCCAAAAGAGCATAATATAAGTAATGTATAAAAATAGTATGAAAGGCATCTAATAGCTCAACGCATTTTGTGGCTATGTTGGGACTCTTCAAGAGCAGATGCAATGTAGATGTCTATAAAGTTATTTTGGTAAATATTATATTGGGTACTATATAGAGAGAATAGTACAGGAACAAATTCCCCGCTCATACTTACAGACCAGCCATGAGTCTGGGCACAGGCAGATGGGACAAGGGCCGGCCAGGCAAATCATCAGCCCGGGAGCTGAGGCGGTGACCTCCATGACACAGATGGAACCATCAGCAGAGAAAGTAGTACCCGGGAGCAAATACCCCATGGATAGTGGAGAGTAGTGTGAGCCCCGTATAGAAAGCCCATCTATAAAAAATATAATTGTGTATATAATGTAATAAACCATATAGGTGTATATATCATTGTGACTAATACTTTGATAGAGGGTTAGAAATTACAATCACCAAGATAGAAATAAGAAAACTGTATATGAAAAAATGTTTGTGGCAGAAATACCTAAATGCTTGTGTGTAGATGTCTTAATCCAATGGTGCACGGTGTCCATGGGGACATGAGCACAGGGAGTATCTCGCTGAATAAAGGGAGTATAATACTCCTGTGTGACTGGGGATGACCACCAACATCACACAGCGGTCAGTTAGAGGAAGACTGCAACAGTCGAGCAGTGGGAACATCACCACCTCGGCGTGCCAGCGCCACTAGTAATGACGTCCCCATCCTCATGTCGCAATGAGAGGGGGAAAAGGGGAGAACACAGGGAGCTCATCGCAGCTCCCGGGGCCAGAGGAAATCCAGCACGGCCAGAGCACCCAGTACACCAAGACCCAAACCTCATTGGGCATGCAGCAGAGCGGGGGGGGGGGATATTGGTGGGGATCCTAATTACAGAGAATCGGGCCCCCAACCAACAACCACCCATCCATGCTCTAAACCTGATCAAAATAGTCAACCATAGTAAAAAGATAAACGCACCTAGGTGGTGCTGATTATATTCTCTTTATATAATACCCAATCTGATATTTACCTTAATAACTTTATAGACATCTAGATCGCATCTGCTCCTGAAGTGTGGCAACATAGCCACGAAACAGGTTGAGCTATTAGATGCCTTTCATACAATTTTTATACATTACTTATATTATGCTCTTTTGGATTCTACCAATTTTTATCATGATGTTACTGTGGAGACACGCAACAATGAGTCTGGTGTTTTCATTATTTTACCACTGTGATTATATTATGCTGCTATGCCACTATGTTACTTTGCTACTATGTACTATGTTATGGAATTAAAGGTTCCTTGTTTTACTATATCATATTGTATGTATTCTGGTATTATGCAAGATATATGGTCACAAATATGGTTTATCCACCAGACATCATCATTAGTATTATGCTGTGGAGACACGTAACAATGAGTCTGTTGTTTTTATTATTTTACCACTGTGATTATTTCTTAATCGTACATCACGGGACACAGAGCCATAGTAATTACTATGTGGGTTATAGGCCATCTTCAGGTGATGGACACTGGCACACCCTAAACAGGAAGTTGCCTCAATTTTTTCGCCAGTGTCTAAGGTGTTGGTCACGAGTAGGGATGAGCTTCGAGTTCGAGTCGAACTCATGTTTGACTCGAACATTGGCTGTTCGCAAGTTCGCCGAACAGCGAACAATTTGGGGTGTTCGCGGCAAATTCAAATGCCGCAGAACACCTTTTATGGGAGAAATCAAAAGTGCTAAGTTTAAAGGCTTATATGCAAGTTATTTTCATAAAAAGTGTTTGGGGACCTGGGTCCTGCCCCAGGGGACATGGATCAATGCAAAAAAAAAGTTTTAAAAACGGACGTTTTTTCAGGAGCAGTGATTTTAATAATGCTTAAAGTCAAACAATAAAAGTGTAATATCCCTTTAAATTTCATACCTGGGGGGTGTCTATAGTATGCCTGTAAAGGGGCGCATGTTTCCCGTGTTTAGAACAGTCTGACAGAAAAATGACATTTCGAAGGAAAAATTCCATTTAAAACTACCCGCGGCTATTGCATTGCCGACAATACACATAGAAGTTCATTGATAAAAACGGCATGGGAATTTAACACAGGGAAACCCCGAACCAAAATAAAATAAAAAAAATGATGTGGGAGTCCCCCTAAATTCCATACCAGGCCCTTCAGGTCTGGTATGGATATTAAAGTGGGGTTCCACCCAAATTTTGAACAATATCTGTATGTATTCTCTTCCTTGCCTAGATGCTGACATGCCGTTTAAAAAAATTTTAATCGCTATAATTACCTTTTATTTTTCTATTCTTCTCTGCACTTCCTGGTTCTCCTCCCGTGGGAGTAGGCGTGTTTCTAGCCTCTCCCAGACTCCTGGGAGCTAGTCTCAGGCTTCCCAGGATGCCACTGAGCATGTGCAGGAACGAGCAGTGAATGCTGGGAGCACAGCATTCACCACATCCAGGAAATAAATGCTTGTGGGCTTCAAATGCCCACAATGAAGATGGAAACTGCCTGCAGTGAATAATATAAGTTATTCTTTCCGACGAAATCTGACACAGGCGGACATATTACACACAATATGTGAGTATGTAATGCTGAGAAGGTTATTGTCATAAAAAGTGTTTGGGGACCTGGGTCCTGCCCCAGGGGACATGGATCAATGCAAAAAAAAGTTTTAAAAACGGCAGTTTTTTCAGGAGCAGTGATTTTAATAATGCTTAAAGTCAAACAATAAAAGTGTAATATCCCTTTAATTTTCGTACCTGTAAAGGGGCGCATGTTTCCTGTGTTTAGAACAGTCTGACAGCAAAATGACATTTTGAAGTAAAAACCCGTTTAAAACTACCCACGGCTATTGCATTGCCTACAATACACATAGAAGTTCATTGATAAAAACGGCATGGGAATTCCCCAAAGGGGAACCCCGGCCAAAATTTAAAAAAAAAATGACGTGGGGTTCCCCCTAAATTCCATACCAGACCCTTCAGGTCTGGTATGGATTTTAAGGGGAACCCCGCGCCAAAAAAAAAAAAACGGCGTGGGGTCCCCCCAAAAATCCATACCAGACCCTTATCCGAGCACGCAACCTGGCAGGCCGCAGGAAAAGAGGGGGGGACGAGAGTGCGGCCCCCCCTCCTAAACCGTAATAAAGGAATTGTCAAAAACTGTCTCTTGTCATTTTTAACATTTTTGACAGTTTTTTAGTGAAATGGTAGGGGTAAGTACCCCCTTACCATTTCACACAGGGGGGGCGGGATCTGGGGGTCCCCTTGTTAAATGGGCTTCCAGATTCCGATAAGCCCCCCCGCCCGCAGACCCCCACAACCACCGGCCAGGGTTGTGGGGATGAGGCCCTTGTCCTCATCAACATGGGGACAAGGTGTTTTGGGGGGCTACCCCAAAGCACCCTCCCAATTTTGAGGGCATGTGGCCTGGTACGTTTCAGGAGGGGGGGGCGCACTCTCGCCCCCCCCTCTTTTCCTGCGGCCTGCCAGGTTGCGTGCTCGGATAAGGGTCTGGTATGGATTTTTGGGGGGACCCCACGCCGTTTTTTTTTAAATTTTGGCCGGGGTTCCCCTTAATATCCATACCAGACCTGAAGGGCCTGGTATGGAATTTAGGGGGACTCTCACATAATTTTTTTTTTTAAATTTTGGTTCAGGGTTTCCCTGTGTTGAATTCCCATGCCGTTTTTATCAATGAACTTCTATGTGTATTGTCGGCAATGCAATAGCCGCGGGTAGTTTTGAATGGAATTTTTCCTTCGAAATGTCATTTTGCTGTCAGACTGTTCTAAACACGGGAAACATGCGCCCCTTTACAGGCATACTATAGACACCCCTCGGGTACGAAATTTAAAGGGAAATTACACTTTTATTGTTTGACTTTAATCATTATTAAAATCACTGCTCCTGAAAAAACGGCCGTTTTTAAAACTTTTTTTTGCATTGATCCATGTCCCCTGGGGCAGGACCCGGGTCCCCAAACACTTTTTATGACAATAACTTGCATATAAGCCTTTAAAATTAGCACTTTTGATTATTCATGTTCGTTTCCCATAGACTTTAACGGTGTTCGCTTGCTCGAGCGAACTTTTTTCCTGTTCGCATGTTCTGGTGCGAACCGAACAGGGGGGTGTTCGGCTCATCCCTAGCCATAATACGTGTCAACATTCTCCGGCCTAGACCTATTTGGGAGAGTGTGGATTGAAGGAAAGACCAACTGACCCTATCAAAGGCCTTCTCCGCATCACAAGAGAGGAGGCAGGTTGGTAAGCGGTGGCGTTGTGCAAAAGTGATTAAATGTATGGTCTTGGTGGTGTTGTCCCTGGCCTCTTGACCAGGGACGAAACCAACCTGATCCTTATGTATTAAATTTGGTAACAGGGGGGATAGGCGGTTAGCAAGTATTTTGGCATATAACTTTAAATCGATATTTAGAAGGGAAATCGGTCTATAGTTGGAGCAGATGGACGGGTCCTTTCCAGCTTTAGGGATGACTACTATTTGGGCTTGGAGAATAGAAGTGGAGAGGGCAACATTCCCATCTAGAGCATTAAAAGCTTTCGCTAGTAGAGGAGAAAGTTGTTGTGTGAAGAGTTTATAAAAACGAGAAGAAAACCCATCGGGTCCTGGGCTCTTGCCGTTCTTAAGGTTTTTTATGGCAGAGAGAAATTCTGTATCGGATAAAGGTTCCTCCAGGTCCTGCGAGTTTGAAGTCGGGAGAGATGGGAGTGCTGCCTCTTGAATATAGGAGGCTAAATCTGGCGATGCGGATGTAGATAACGGGGTCTGAGGGGTGAGGTTGTACAATGTTGAATAATACTGGCGGAATTCTTCGGCAATAGCCGAATTCTGTCTGATTTTACCTTTGGTGGAAGAGTTTATGAATGGAATGGGCTTTCTAGTTTGGTGGGACTGAAGGGTGGATGCAAGTTGTCTGCCGCACCTATTGGCTTGAGAATAATAAGTGAATCTGCCTTTGTCCCTAGCTATGAGAGATCTCTCCGCATAAATGCGCAAGAGGTTCCCCCTAGCGTTGGTGAGATCAAGGAGGGTTGAGTCAAAGGGATTTTGTTTGTGCGATTCTTCTAGGTTGGCAATGGTGGTGAGAAGACGAGTCGTATCTGCAATATGCGCACGTTTAAGTCTGGAACCATGTTGCATAAATTTACCCCTGAGCACGCATTTAAGAGCTTCCCATTTCATAAAAGGATTAGTAGAATCATGAGAGTGGTCTGCTACAAAGTGTTTAATAGTCTGTGCTATATCCTGAGAGCATACCAGGTCATTTAAGAGATTGTCATTCAATCTCCAAGATGAATTTCGGTTGCGTGTAGGTGTGCGTCCCAAGCTCATGTGGATAGGGGCATGGTCCGACCAAAGAGTAATACCAATAGATGCGGATGGCGAGAAATCTAATAGGGATTGTGAGATAAAGAGATAGTCCAGTCTACCGTAAGTGGCGTGTACAGGTGAGTAAAAAGTGTAATCTTTGGTGGAAGGGTGTAGCATCCGCCATACATCAACAAGAGATAAGCCAGACAGGAGTGTTCTAATTTTGGTCAGGGAGGTTGGAGAAATCGAGGACTTACCAGTTGAGGAGTCAAGTCGAGGTATCAAGGTGGCGTTGAGGTCCCCTCCCAGAATCATGATGACCGTACCAAATCTTTTCAGACGGGCGATCATGCAAGTGAGGAATTGTTGCTGGTTCTAGTTAGGAGAGTAAACGTTAACAACAGTGTATATAATGTTCATGTATGACAATTTAAGAAAAATATACCTGCCTAACGGGTCAATATGTGAGTCAAGGACATCTGGTGTAAAAGATGCATGGAAGGTTATAGAGACCCCTTTAGATTTTGCTGTGAGGTTGGAGCTGTGAAACCAAATGGGGTAACGTTTATAGAGGAATTACGGGATTTTATCTGATCTAAAATGAGTGTCCTGTAAGAGGAGAATTTGAGTACGCAATTTATGGAAGTGATAAAGTATTTGTCGTCTCTTCTCAGGAACGTTAAGACCCCTACAGTTTAATGAGGAAATTTTCAAGGCGGTTTCTGGTGCCATAAGAAAAGTGTTCTATCTGGCATAAAAAAACAGATAAAAGGGAGGCTCGCTGTCTCCAAAAACTGAGTGTGGGGGGTTGGGGATAGAGAAGGAGGACATCTAGTGGTGAGAAAGAAGAAGAAGCTGAAGTTAAGGGAATAGAAAGGAAAGAAGGAAAGAGAAAGAAGAAAAGAGGCCAACACGGCTTCACTAGTGGTGTTGACAGCAACGTATCAGCTAACAACTCGAAGGGCGCTGAAAGACCTAAATGGGGGAACAGTGGTCAACGCGGGGGGGGGGGCCCGCACACGCCGGGCGGTAAAGTGGTAGATAACAAAAAATGATGACTCTGGATAATAACATAAACTGGTAACAATGAACATAACATCTCAGGGCTCTGCATGTCTGTGTAAGCAAAACACTGTACTAGTGACCTCCTGGGAGGAAATATCTCCCAAAGGTTTCAGGATAAATGCACAGCATACAGAGCCATTTTCCCAGCAACAAGGAGGGAGGGAAGGGAGGGGGGGAGAAGGACGGGAGAGGGTGAGACACTACATGGGGTTTGAGGAACGGTGTCCTTGTGACGGTACACCGCACTTCAAAGATATCAGGGAACATAAACTTTAATATAAATCCTGTATTAAGAAAGTAAAACATATTGGATTAGTATACAAGTGTTCCAATGAGATTATAACCGGGGACTACACCACCGGCTAGTAACCTGTGGGAGAAAAAAAAAAAGGGAAAAGTTAAGAAGAGAGTTCATCCATCGGTCGCAGAGGAGAAGTCCAACTTGGACCGTTTGTTCTTCTTTGCTCGTTTCTGCCAACCTGGCACAGCTTTGAAGCCCGGAGTTGCAGCATGGAGGGGCCAATCTGGGATGGAAATCTGTGGCAGTTCAAAAGTTCCAAGGAACTTGGGTAGATCACCTAACGTGCGGAAGGTCGCAGATTTTCCTTCATGGAATGCAGACAGGTTGAAGGGGAAACCCCAGCGGTACTTAATCTGTTTAGCTTGAAGGGCTCCGGTAAGAGGTTTCAGAGCCCGTCGCATGTCCAGAGTCAGTTTAGATATATCAGGGAGGAGAGACACTGGGGTTTCGTTAAAGTATATGGCAGATTGAGCATGTGCGGCTTGCATAATGGCGTCTTTGACCGCGTAGAAATGTACCCTACAGATCACATCTCTGGGGTGCTCCAGATTCAGATTTTTAGGGCCCAGGGCTCTGTGAACCCGGTCGAGCTCCAGCGGGTCATCTTTGTCTTTCTGAAGCAAGTCATTAAAGATAGCTGTGACAGCCGGTGCTAGATCTTTGGTTTCAACCGATTCAGGCAGACCGCGTATGCGTATGTTGTTACGTCTGGCCCTATTTTCCTGATCGTCCTTAATATATATTAATTGCTGAATCTGAAGGGTATGCTCCTGCAAAATAGTGTCATGCATTTGCAAAGTGGATGTAGTCTCCTCCATATTGTGTTCTACCTCCTCAACTCTGTTAGTGATACCTCTGCGAAGCTCAGACATCTCCTGTTTGTATGAATGCTCTAAGCGTTGCACATAGGCCTCAAAATCATGTCTGGTGGGGAGGGCTTTGATATATGCTTCCATGTCCCATCCGGTATAGGATCTGTGGGATTCAGGGGAATGACAGGCTGAGCGGGTGGATCCTGCTTCAGAATCAGGGGGAGATCGGGCCCTTTGCCTGGTTTTCATGTGTGGCATGGAGCGCTGTGAGGCAGCCCCCTGTGAGGCAGCATGTGAGCCTGAGGTCCGGGCGGGCGCCATCTTGGACGAGGGGGGGCCGGAGCGATTATGGCCCAAATGTGTAAAAAAGCGGTCAATGTCCCCTTCTGGATGTGGATCGGGGGTTCGGTGCCTGTCTCCCCCACCCTTCCTCCCCATAACAGACCTGGATGGCGCTGAGAGCCGCGATCGTGCCGGCGTGTGCGGGAGCTCCAAGAGAGAGCGACTTACTCCTCCATGCGTCAGGCCACGCCCTCCAGCTATTGCTTATTTCAAAGAAAAAGTCCTTTTGTCCCCATAAGGGCAGCGCCATTCTACTCCTGTTTTCCTTTTTTTTTTTTTCTTTCTTTTTTTTTTATATACTTTCCACTTAGGTGATATTGGATCCATATCCATTTACCTAATTTATTACCTAATTTAAAGCGCACAATGCACCTTTGCTGAATATTTGGAGCACCATATGTTGCATTTTTCACTTTTAATAGAAAAAATCCATCACCAGTCACAGTTTTTATTCAACCTTTTCACACATACAGGCTTTAGAAGCAATTCTTTAGGAATAAGGTCACTAGGTAACACATTTACTACAAAGAAGAAAAATATCTTTTTGTCTCCATAAGGGCAGCGCCATACTACTCCTGCTTTTTTACCATTTTCTAATACTTTCCTTTAGGTGGTATTGTATGTGTAGAGGCAGCAGCCATATCCAGAGATTGAACACTTCAAAACATTTTAAAAAGAACTTGTTTTTTCATAAACTGAACTTTTCCTATCCAACTAATACTGGTCACAGCACATCAGTCACTATATATGATGGATAATTTGCACAATTTTGTATACATTTTTATGGTTTAACACTGGTCACTTTAGTGATATTGCTCCATGCACTTTTGTTGAATAATTGAAGCACCCTATGTTGCAATTGTACCTTTAATAGTAAGTACTTAGCACCAGTCACAGATTTTATTTAATTATTTGACGCACACAGGCTTAGAAGCAATACTTTAGGAATTATAGAGCTATTGTTTATTTTAAAGAAAAAGTCCTTTTGTCTCCATAAGGGCAGCGCTATACTACTCCTGTTTTCCTTTTTTATACTTTCCACTTAGGTGGTATTGTATCCATATCCACAACTATTTACCTAATTTAAAGCACACAATGCACCTTTACTGAATAAATGGAGCACCATATGTTGCATTTTTCACCTTTAATAGAAAAAATCCGTCACCAGTCACAGTTTTTATTCAACCTTTTGACACATACAGGTTTTAGAAGCAATTCTTTAGGAATAAGGTCACTAGGTAACACATTTACTACAAAGAAGAAAAATATCTTTTTGTCTCCATAAGGGCAGCGCCATACTACTCCTGCTTTTCTACCATTTTCTAATACTTTCTACTTAGGTGGTATTGTATGTGTAGAGGCAGCAGCCATATCCACAACTAAATTACCCAATTAATTGCGCGGATTTACCCCATACACCTACTATTCAGTGTTTACGTGTATTACGTCAAACAAAAAATCTGCAGCAATGGATATTTTTAAATATACCAATAATAGAACTATCAATCTAATAGAGGTTTTTAACCAAGAACAAGTGGTCAACAAACAGGATATAGACGGTCTTTTTAAACAGCTTAAACATAACATTGAGAAACAATTAAGGGTTTGGTGGGATGTGGCCACCTTGGGAATGTACATTTCCCAAAACATTACACCAAGAAGACTCAGGTGGGACATCTCACCAAATGATGCAGTTAATAACAAAGAACTGATGGAAGAATGGTACAGGTTTTTCAATGAAAGCGAAAATGCTTTACTACAGAAACTAATAGTACGGAGACAACATAAACTAAAGAATATAGAATCTGAAATCCTACAATTAAGAGATCAATTGATACCGTTTCAAGAATCAAAGGAATGTAATGGACTGGACTGGAATGGACAAAGAAAAAAACCTACAGGAAGCAATGAAGAAATATGACAAGGAAATACAACAGAAAAAGCAAAAAAAGTTTAAGCGAGATGTATTAGATTACAAAAATCAACACGTCTACAAGTAAGAAAAATATCTTTTTGTCTCCATAAGGGCAGCGCCATACTACTCCTGCTTTTTTACCATTTTCTAATAATTTCCACTTAGGTGGTATTGTATGTGTAGAGGCAGCAGCCATATCCACAACTAAAATACCCAATTCATTGCGTGGATTTACCCCATACACCTACTATTCTTTGTTTTTTTTGTGTGTGAACAGCACTTGAATTTTCCTTTCTCTGACATCATGAGGCGGCGGGGGGGGTCACCCGTTTACGTCACCATGTGGCCCCGCCCTCAGCTATATAAGAGCTGTCATCGAGAAGAATCGTCACTCGTGGGAGTCTCCCATGGAGGCGGAGCTGTTGCGTTTTTTTGTTTTTTTTTCAGTTCGTCGGGGGGAGGGGGGCGTGATAGATGATGAATGGACATCGCTGGACATTTTTATTTTTTTATTTTTTAATAAAGGACTTGTCCCAAAGTGTCTTCTCTCCTTTTTACTATTTTTGAAACTTTTTTTGTGAAATGGTAAGGGTACAATGTACCCCTTATCAATTCCCATAGGGGGGCCGGAATCTGGGCATCCCCTTGTTAAAGGGGGCTTCCAGATTCCGGTAAGCCCCCCACCTGCAGACCCCCACAGCCACTGGGTAAGGGTTGTGTGGATGAGGCCATTGTCCCCATCAACATGAAGACAAGGTGCTTTGGGGGGCAACTCCAAAGCACCCTCCCATGTTGAGGGCATGTGCCCTGGTACAGTTCAGGAGGAGGAGGGCCACTCTTTCATCCCCCCTCTTTTCCTGTGGCCTGCCAGGTTGTGTGCTTGGATAAGGGTCTGGTATGGATTTTGGGGGGACCCCTACACCACTTTTTAAAATTTTGGAGCATGGTTCCCCTTAAAATCCACTTGAGACCTGAAGGGCCTGGTATGGCTTTTGGGGGACCCCCAAGCAATGTTTTTTTTTTTAATTTTGGTTCAGAGTTCCCCTTAATATTCATACCAGACCCAAAGGGCCTGGTAATGGACTGGGGGGGACCCATTCTGTTTTTTTTCAATGAGTTTTATTTATATTGCTGGGACATGACAATTCATTACAGCCGCACAGTTTTAAATTACTTTTTCCTTTAGAAATGTCATTTTGCTGTGGTACTGTTCTAAACACAGGAAAAATGTGCCACTTTACAGGCATACTAAGGACACCCCCCAGGCATGATATTTAAAGGAATATTTCATTTTTATTGTTTCACTTTAAACATTATTAAAATCACTGCTCCCAAAAAAATGACGTTTTTAAAACTTTTTTTGCATTGATACATGTCCCCTGGAGCAGGACCCAGGTCACCAAACTGTTTTTATGGCAATAACTTGCATATAAGCCTTTAAAATGAGCACTTTTGATTATTCATGTTCGTGTCCCATAGACTTTAACGGTGTTTGTGTGTTTGTCCGAATTTTTTGCCTGTTCACAAGTTCTGGTGTGAACCGAACTGGGGGGTGTTCGGCTCATCCTTAATTTAGAGCACTGAGCTAAAATCTAGCTCAAGACAATCCTTTTCTAATTGTGGGCATTTGAGGGAAACCAAGTGAGTGTTAGAATCCCTACTTGTCTTTTTTAGGTTGGGCTTTGTGTCCCTTTTCTGAAAATTGGCTTCACTTCCTGTCACAAAGCCTAACAGGAAGTGAGGGTAAAACCCTACCAATGTCTTTCCTTGGGGGCACACAGGTCAATCTAACTAGTGTCCCCATTAGGCAAATTGAACTCTTGCACTTTTGTGTACACCCCTTATGCTGTTTTTTTAATTATCCTTGCATGCCCCCCTCATTTCTCCAGCAACTGCACTCCCAAGTGCACTCGTAGTGCAAAGTGGATTTGCCTTTAGTAAATAAACCCCAAAGTCCAAGATACCTAATAATTTGAGGTGTACACAGCAAAGTGCTAGAGTGCAATTTACTCAATGGGAAAAACTATTTGGATTGAACTGTGTGTCCCCAAAGAAAGAGATTGGTAGGGTTTTACCCTCACTTCCATGTAACAGGAAGTGAATAAATTTGAAGGAGCAACTGGCAAAATTTGGGAGGTGTCTTCACCCTATAATGGGTGCAGACATCCCCAAAAACTGACAATACTTCTAATCCCTCTGCACTCTATCCCCAATCAAAAATAAGAAAGGATTTCATTTAGTTTAACTTTGCAAAGACACATTCCTAAGTTCAACTGTGATGCATGTCAATGGCCCATTTAGACCTTGTTTAATAGAAAATAGTTGCCTTTCACGAGAAACATTTGTTAATCCAGTCCTGGAAATATGCATCTACTTTACTATTCATTTCCATAAAAATTGGGTTCCTGCAGCTAGATGCGCCAAATGCATCTAGATGCGCGACCGCTGTGTATGTGAGATGCGCAACTGCTGTGTGCGCGGAGGTATGTACCCGTGGCACATATCTGGTTTCGGAAGCGGCAGAATGACATCACGCCCCTTCAGGAAGCTGCTTGTCCTTCGGTGAATTTCTTCCCACCACCATGCCCTGCTCACTGTTCTCTGAGGAAGAGATGATCCTTATTTGCAAATTAAGATAATTATTTATTTATTTTTACATGGGGTGGTGTTTGTGTGGGTCATGTGTGTATATATAAACGATTTGCCTTAATACACACACCTACTTCCTGTGTACAGGGTCACTTCTGGGCCAATGTATATTGCTTCCTGCTTCAGTGTGTGTCTATATATAGAAATATCTATAAATGTAGGTTCTTGTGTCCACCAGCAGAGAGAAGTTGGGTAGATGCCACACTCCCAACTGATTGCATAAAATAATTTATTGAATTTAGAAACACTTCTCTGTTCTTTGTAATGTATTGAAAGATTTGGGTAAAAAAAGAAAAAAAAACACATTTCAAAGATATATTAGAAATGATAGGAATGAGATTAGCATCAAAATGGTTAATTAACTGAGAACACCTACTAATTGCCTAACAAGACACATCCAATGAGATTAAATTAACCAATTGTATTGGGCATGCGCTATTATCAATGAGAAAACCACAGTTACCCTAGCACCAGTTGCAGTTTACATATGCGGGTACTTATTATTGCTATTTGCGCTTCAATGTGCGCCTGTTCGTACGTTCGATTAATAACATTTCCAGCGCACCAATTGATGTATGAACTGGTGCAGTGTCTTCTTCTTAGTAAATCACCCCCATTGTGTACTTGAGGGCATGAAGTTAATGCTGGTGTACAAGCCTAGATGTAGGTGAGAAAACAAGAGCAAATAAAGAGTCAGCAGAAGGAGCAAGAGACAAAGGGCCAGATTTAGATAAGCAGGAGAATATGAGCAAGAGTTTGGCATTGTATGGAACCTTATGGACAAAGACAGTGTGTGTGAAGGCAGGTGTCTCAATACTTTTGACAATATAGTGTATGTAAAAAAAAATCACCCTTATGCATGTACTGTATACCAGTCGTCATCCAATAAGATAACATCTGATAAATGTAATCATTTATGCATAATATCATGATCCCACAGTTTCTGCTACTGGTCTTAATACTCTATATATGAAAAAATGTCAATGGTATCAGTAAAAGACATTTACTAGTAAAATCATAATCATTTCTATTACATTTTCATATGTAATGATTAGTCTTTATGAATAATTTAGGATTTTGGTCAGTCTTTTTTATGTGTCATATTCCCCCTCATTTAGTGAAGTTTATGAACTGGTAATACTGTGACATAAACTCCTAACCCAGCTAATGATTCAAACACACAACATAAATCATGTCCATGGTCTTGGCTCAGCTCCAAGAAAACATTGTGGAAATTTCATGACCAATCCTTTAAATTTTCATATTAATGTGTTTTTTTATTGTGTACTTTTACGCAGTATTGATTTAGCAACTGCTGCCACTTTAACTGCTTGTTATGCGTGTGTGTATGTCACTTCACATGAACACCAAGTGAGTGGAATCAGTGGAATCAATATGGTTATAAGAATGACTAGCAAATTTTCAAAAGGAGAACCTCTAGACAATGGCTGAGATTGACTAGCTGTCAAGTATTTGTGTCTTGAACTAGTACATATTGGCTGGCACATTAGCTAAAGTGATTAACATTGTCACAGGAAAGAGCATGCTAGATATTTAAACAATGATGTAATATTTTGCCAGCCATGAGTAAATAAGAGTGAAAAATTATCTAGCACAGTTCTGCATAGACTCAAATTGTATGCCACATTACAAAGTATTTTTTCCTACTTAATTTATTAGAGGCGTCTAAAAAAATGCTTACAAATAGAAAACAAAACCTTGATTTAACAATACAAAGGGTTATTTACGTAAGGCAAATCCACTTTGCATTACAAGTGCACTTGGAAGTGCAGTCGCTGTAGATCTGAGGGGGATGTGCAAGGAAAATAAAAAACAGCATTTTAGCTTGCACATGATTGGATGATAAAATCAGCAGAGCTTCCCCTTATTTCAGATCTTCCCCTCAGATCTACAGCGACTGCACTTCCAAGTGTACTTGTATTGCAAAGTGGATTTGCCTTTCGTAAATAATCCCCAAAGTATAGATTAACCATCAATTTGGAATGTGAAAAAGTTGCAGGATTCATATGATACTCCTGGCACTTTTAAACAGTGATCAGTAATTCTTTAAACGAACTGAGGGGTTATAATTAATTGACAAGAGGATTATTTTGGCATAAAAATATCTATAATGCCTTAGGTGCATAAGCAATATGAACAAGACCAGGGATAAAACCATTTGGCAAGTACGCTTGTATTCTGGGCTAACATGAGTGCTCAGATGTAGGTGTGTAGAGTGAATCTAGCTGACTATGAACTGAAGATACTAACGTTTAAAGCAGGGGTCTCAAATTGGCGGTCCTCCAGCTGTTGCGAAACTACAAGTTCCATGAGGTATTGCAAGGCTGACAGTTACAAGCATGACTCCCACAGGCAGAGGCATGGTGGCACTTGTAGTTTCACAACAGCTGGAGGGCTGCCAGTTTGAGACCCCTGGTTTAAAGCTTAACTCTCCATGGTTTTATTTTTTCTAATATTGGCCACAAGCAAAAAAAACAAAAACAAAAAAAACAGCTCAGGCTGCAAAGCTCAGCTTTAATCTGAACTTTCCCACCTTAGTATCTCTATTCCACCACAAGATGCCCTTAAGTCTTGAGAAATACACAGGAGAAAATGCACATGAGTCACGCAGCGGGTGTCAGTACTATGCCCCTTATTCATAATGTATTGAAGCAGAGAACACTACTCTCTGTATCACCAGAGAATTGTCCTGGGCCATAAAAAAGGAGAAGTTAAAGAATAGAATCATAGAGAAAGACCAAACAGTCCATTGAGTCTTCACCCCTCTTTTGTTTTGCTTTTTTTTTTTTGCTTTTTTATCACAGTAGTACCTCTGCTGGAAGTCTGTTCCAAGCATCAACTACTCTTTCACTAAATTAATACTTTCAAAGTTTCGTTTTGAATTTTCCCCTTTCTAATTTGCAGTAATGCACACATGTTCCTGATTTCAGCTACATATTGAAAATGCTGCCCTACTGAACATTTTCACACCTTTTATGTATTTAAAGATTTAATTAATGTCACTGCCCCCTTCCCTTTTCTACTTTCGAGGCTTTACATATTATATTCCTGCAGTCTCCTAATATGTTTTATTCCTCAAGCAATTCAATATTTGTGTTGCCTTTCGCTAAAATCCATTTATCTTTCTGATATCTTTTTGTAGGTGAGGACTCTAGACACAGTTTTTTTAAAAATAAAGTTCTTTATTGTCGAACCAGGACCTTTTTCCTCCTGCTGGTAATCTCTCTGGTATGGGGGCCTCTAGGTGGGGCGATTAAGGGCTGACTTCATTGTGCCTAGCTCCCAGCTGTCCCTGATTTCGAGGGACTTTCCCTGCTTTGGAACAAAGTCCCTCTGTCCTTCTCATTTGTCCCTCATTTTGGTCTCATATATATAGTTGTATATAAAATGCACTATTAATCTTTCAAAAAAGTGTTTCACAGTGCTAAACCTTTCATCCAGTTTCTAAATTGTGCATGTCAAAAATCAGTATAAAGCAATAATAGTGGTAAAAAAGCACTTGTGGGTTTAACTAATCTTTTTTTTTAGAATTCTCCTTTAAGGGGCTGTGGCTAGGAGTAGGTCTTATGCCTACATCATTTTGCTAATCGATGTTCCTTGTTCCCATCTCAAAAAGTTTGGAGGTATGATTGTGTACAGTGGGGTATGATTGTGTACGGTGTAGTGGTTTTGCACAAGCAGCTCAGATCTTCATCTTCTCTGGTCCCTCGCCGGCTCTCTTGGCTCCTTCCTCCTGCCGAGTGCCCCCATAGCAAGCAGCTTGCTATGGGGGCACTTGAGCCAAGCTGATGCTCTGTGTGTCCATTCAGACATGGAGCCGTGGCTCGGCCCCACCCCTCTCTCTCCTCATTGGCTCACTAACTTTGATTGACAGCAGTGGGAGCCAATGTCACCCACTGTGTGTCTCCGCCAATCAGGAGGGGGAGTCCTAGACTGCCACGTCTCCCGTGCAACATCGCTGGATCGAGATGGGGCTCAGGTAAGTCGTAGGGGGGCTGCTGCACATGGAAGGTTTTTTATCTTAATGCATAGAATGCATTAAGATAAAAAACCTTCTGCCTTTACAATCACTTTAAAGCATATGTGTGTCAAATTTCCAAAAAAAAAAAACACCTTTTCAGAGAAACCTGAATGAAATTACAATTATATTATATATGGCTGTGGTCACAGTGGTTTTTTTTTGCACACGCGCAACATATTTAACAAGCTAAAGCATATTCATATGTATACTTATTTATATACTGTAAGGTTTTGAAGAAACACTTAGTGATCTCAGATCATTCTTAATTGGCCTTGTAAAATTAGTCTGCTAAAAGCTGATATCTTCTTGCTGGGCATGTGAAATGCACATCAGTAGTCTTTGTTCTCTGTTAAAAAAAAAAATCTTGCAAAGAGCCTCTACATCTATTGTTAATTGAAATTACAACTAATTAGGCTTTGCCTCCCATGATCATCACATATAATTTGGAAAACTGTATTTTAAGAGTTCTTGCTTAGGTTACATAATTTAGACAAATTGGTTATGATATAATACATATTACAGTATCAGAGGCTACTGTATATCAAGGCCTATGTGAAGATAAAGGGAGTCTTTGATTAATGCAAACCATACAGAAGAGAACATATAACTATTATAATATGATATTTTTGTTTTATTTTTATCATTTTGACATTGTTTTATGGTTGTATTTTATTTGAAACAATATGTATGACCTCTAAGCTCTGAAGTGTTTGGTTTGCCCCGGCATTAGTAGACTAGTCTAGGGGGCAGTATGGACATGACTGTGCACCATTCATTGTCCCTTCCCCTATCTCATAGGACTTTAGTGGTGATGTATTTGATGGAAAATTTTGTCCTGGTCAGTGCGCACAGACTGTAAGGTTTGCGCTGGTGGCCATTTCCCCTTCTTATCCCTGTTTGTAGTATGACTGGACTGAAGCTTCCCCTGTGTGCTTCAGGGGTAGGTATTTCTTTCTCCAACCACTAGTAGTGGTATGGTAACAGAAGACTGTTAAGGCTGTTTAATGTCCACAGTTTTATGTCCACATTATGTTCACAGTGCACTTGCTGACGTCTGACGTCTGATATGTGGGGTCATGGTTTAGCACAGTGGGAGATTTAGGCAGGGGAGTGAAATTAATAACTATGCATTTGGTCATTTATGAACTAAATCTTGCTAATATCTAAGAGCATCCAGTTATAGATGTATGTATCCAGCTATTGGTGTTAGTTGATCTGACCCACGTAATTGTGGGCAGGCATTGCTGTGATGACAGTTTTAGAGGACTACCAAAATAAAAATTTTATTTTTGTGGTCTTTTTAAAGTGGTCTTTTGTGGTCTTTTTAAAGTCGTGGGTAGGTAAATGACTGTAAGTTTTACACAAACATATAATGCTATACCATGGGTAGGTGAACCTAGGGGTATTTTTGTTTAGGTTATTTGCATTTTGGAAAACACAGACTCCAGGTACTTGAATATAATATATTGAAGTTGTGTATGTACCCAAAGTGAAACCAACTCTATTCCTTTGTTCAGTAGGCAAATGGATAGAGGAATTAATTTATATGTGATTTTTAGATGTAATTGAAAATTTGCTATGGTCCTATCTGTTACTCTACTTAGGTACAACCAGTGGTGGCATGTACTCCCTACTTGATCACCTGTGACCCTCCCTACTTTTTTCCTAAGGATGCCACGCAGCAAAGCACATATGGTTTTAAATAAAGATTGTAAATAAGCCAATGAACTAAGTTATGTATACAGTATGTAAGTAACTTCAGTTTGGATAGCACAACATTGGCCAAATTATGTTTAGTATATAATGTTTTAATATACAATTTGCAGAAACACCTCAATACCTCCTGATGAAAAAAATAGAAAACCATGGCCCATTTTTTTTGTGGTGACTGAGGACTCCATTGATATGAAAATATACAAACTCCAATATTTGATAAAAATATTAGAGATAAATTTGAAGGGGGAAATGGTGTGCTAAAGCTTGAAGGTGTTATTAACACTGTGATATACATAACACATGTGCTTATGTGAATTTTATTGAATTTGTTATTATATTATTATTATGCATGATTTATATAGTGCCAACAGTTTACGCAGTGCTTTACAATGTAGACTGGGGAAAGCACAATTACAGTACAGGCCCTGCTCGTAGAGCTTACATTCTAAAGGGAGGGGGGGTGGTACAAAAGGTAATAGATGCAGGGAATGATTTAATGGGGGTGGCTCAAGGACAGTTGGGTGGGCGTGGGATAGGCTTCCCTGAATAAGTGAGTTTTCAGGGATCTCCTGAAGGTGGAAAGGTTAGGGGATAATTGTATATACCGGGCAGGAGGTTCCAGAGGATGGGAGAGGCTCTGGAGAAGTCCTGAAGGCGGAGGAGGTAAGAAGGGAGCTAGAGAGCAGGAGGTCCTGGGAGGAGCGGAGGGGACGACTTGAGCAATATCTGCAGATGAGGTTGATGATGTAGCTGGGGGCAATGTTGTGGATGGCCTTGTATGTTGTGGTTAGCATTTTGAATTTTATACAGTGGGGTAGGGGAAGGCAGTGAAGGGATTGGCAGAGAGGGGCAGCAATCACGGATCGATTAGTGAGGTGTATTAGTCTAGCAGCAGCATTCATCATAGACTGAAGGGGGATAGCCTGCGTAAGGGTAAGCCATTAAGGAGAGAGTTGCAGTAGTCAAGGTGGGAAATAATCAAGGAGTGAATAAGTTGCTTTGGTGTCATTAGTCAGGAAGGGTCGAATTCTGGAGATGGTACTGAGGTTAAGGCGGCAGGATTTAGCCAGTGATTGGATGTGGGGGCTGAAGGAGAGGTCAAGGATTACACCCAACACCCTGGCATGTGTGGAGGGACCAATGGTTGTGCTGTTGATCTCAATGGTAAAGTCATGGGGGGGACTGGGAATGAGGAAATATTACAAGCTCAGTTTTAGAAAGATTAAGTTTAAGAAAGTGGTGTGACATTCATGCCGACATGTCATTCAGTAAGTTTGAGATCCGTGAGGAGATTGAGGGGGTGAGTTGAGGAGTGGAAAGATAGATCTGGGTGTCATTGGCATAGAGGTGGTATTGGAAGCCATGGGAGGTCATCAACTGGCCCATGGGAAAAGGTATAGAGTGAGAATAAAAGGGGCCCAAGGACGAAGCCTTGGGGAACCCCAACAGAGAGAGGAAGAGGAGCGGATGAGATGGAGTTTACAACTCTGACACTGAAAGTACGCTGAGATAGGAAGGAGGAGAACCAGGATGAAGCAGAATCATAGAGGCCAAGGGAGTGTAGTTTGCTGAGAAGGAGCAGGTGGTCAACTGTGTCAAAGGATGCAGAGAGGTCGAAGAGTATGAGTATGGAGTAATGGCCATTGGTTTTAGCAGTTAGTAGGTCATTGGTGAGTTTTAGTAGGGCAGTTTCAGTGGAATGTTGTGAACGGAAGCCAGACTGTAGGGGGTCGAGAAGGTTGTTGTCCATGAGGTAGCGACTCATCGGCCATGGACAAGGCGTTTGATAGACATGTGCATTCGTTTTCGTCCGAATGCATTTTCGTCTGAATTTCAGGTATTTTTAACAAACGATAACGAAAGTGCAGAGTCCGAAAAATGAAAGATCCGACATGAACAAATGCTTTATTTTCATTTTCGTTGCTACAATAGTTCAATATAGATAGGAGATTCGACATGATGATGACAATAACAATCTGTGTCCATCAAACCTGTGGTCGAATGTGCCTAACCTTACCTCTATTAGTCCAAGATTATTCTACATAGAGAGAAAAGATTCGACGTAGGGGAGAAAGATTCGACGTAGGGGAGAAAAGATTCGACGTAGGGGAGAAAAGATAACTAAAAATAATGATGATGATGAATGTTATTGGCTGATTGTAACCAAAGAGGAGGAGCAGTAAAATAGCTAGAACTAAGTACACACGTACTTTAGCTTATGGTGCCTGTTGAAAGTTCTAAGAAGATTCGACAGAGCAGGTAAACTATACAGCGTTGTACAGTTTAGCTGCTCCGTCAAATCTTCTTTGAACATTAGACAGACACCATAAGCCTTCGATGACAGATTCGACCTTAATTTGGATTTTTGGACGAATGCAATTTTTAACGAAAAACTAAATGAATAAAAACTAATTTCGTGAGTAACTAAATAAATTTATTTTTAGGACGAAAGCGAAATTCTGAAACAAAATATTTCAGTGTGCACATGGGGTCTAGTGAGGGTTTTTTAAGTATGGGGGTAACCAGTGCATGTTTGAACTAGGAAGGAAAGGTGGCGGGGGAGAGGGAGAGGTTGAAGATGTGGGTTAGGGAGTTTAGGATAGAGTGGGAAGGTGGTCACAGTAATTGTGAGGGGACAGGGTCTAGGGGACAGGTGGTGAGGTGGGCCATGGAGAGGAGTTTATCAACTTCATCGGTAGTAACTGGACAGAAGAAAGAGGGTATTGAGTGTGGTGTTGGACCTGATATGTTGGGTAGGGGAGGAAGTTGAATGCTGGATATATACTTGCAAATTGTGTCGATTTTGTTTTTGAAATGGTTGGCAATCTGTTGGGCGCTAAGCAAGTTGGTGGGTGGGGGCAGTGGGGGGGGTGAAGTAAGGAATTAAGGGTAGAAAAGAGTTGACAAGGTTAGGATGAGAGGGTTTTGATGAGAGTGCTGTAGTAGGTTTGTTCAGCAGTATGGAGGCAGGAATTGTATTTGAGAAGGGCAGATTTGTAGAGGGTAAAGTCTTGCAGGGACTTAGATTTACGCCATGCTCGCTCAAGAGCACAGCTGCGTCTCTTGAGACTTCTGGTGTCGTCTGTTTGCCAGGGTTGTGGCAGATGGGGCCTGGTTCTGCGTGTAGAAAGAGGAGCAAGTACGTCTAGGGAGGATGACAGCGTGTTGTTGTAGATGGAAGTGGTTAGGTCTGGGCAGGACAGGGGTGTGATTTTGTCATAAAGGTCATCAGTAGCAGAATGAAGAAGGGAAGGGTTGAGGTTGCAAAGGTTTCTGCGAGTAGTGGTTTGTGGGTTGGCAGCATGGGAGGTAGGAGACAAAGAGAGTGTGAAACGGATAATTAAAGGTTATACTTTTTTTTTATAATCATCATTTATGTCCTCATGAATTGATAAAGAGCTATACGTAAATTGATCTCAGGTGTACCACTAAAGTCCATTTGACAATGTATAACGTATCTGCTATGGGACTTCTGCAATCAGAAAAGCCTGATTTGACCAGCATATAGAACTTGGACAGTAGTTTATTGTTCTTGCAGATGATATAGCAGTTATAATTTGGTGAGCAGCAGTACATTTATAATGAGGGAAAATTAGCCTAAATGTACTTTAACCACTTGCTGCCGGGTGATGTATTCGTACATTGTGGGACTTTAGGTGGCTATACTGGGATGATGCCTAATGCAGGCATCATCCTGGTATTGTTTTTTAGAGCCAGTGGAGCGCTTTCATGTAAAAGCTGTATTGCTTTTACAAGTGGCAGGGGGGTCCAACTTTTACTGACATCCACCGCCTTCCCATCTCTCCCTCCAGGGAACCTTGGAGTTCTTGGAGTTCTCCCTCCAGGGAACCTTGTAGTTCTGCCGGCTGAGTATAGAGCTGATTGTGGACTGGAATGGCCCCAAACAACTCTATGGTCTTGAAGAAAGCATTGAATCATACCGATCTTGGTATGATCCAAAACTTTTAACTGCAGAGGAGAGTTCTGGGGTCTAATTCCATTCTTTGTGATAACAATAAAAGTGATCACAAACAAAATAATATAGAGGTACAGTGTAAAAAAAGAAAAAATAATAATAAAAATTAAAGATCCCCCATCCCCGGTGTTCATGCACGAAGGTGAACACATGTGAGGTATTACCGCAAACATCAAATCAAGAGCAATAATTATAGTATCAGATCTCCTGTGTAAATCTAAAGTGGTAACCTGTAAAGGCTTTACCACTTGATCTCCAGAAGATTTACCACCTTCATAACCAGAGTATTTTTTGCTATTCGGCGCTGCACTACTTCAACTGGCACTTGCACAGTCATGCAACACTGTACACAAATGAAATTTATATCATTTTACATGTCACTGTATGGAAAATTCTGAAAAAAAAATATGTTTTATTTTCTGCTATAAAACATATCCAATAGAAAATGTAAAAAAATCTAATTTCTCCAATCTGACACTAGCTGACACTAGCTGAGGGGTACACTAACTGACTCTGACATCAATAGTGACACTAATACAGTGATCAGTGCTAATACTATACACTGTCACTGTACTAATGACACTGGCTGGGAATGGGTTAACATGTAGGGGTGATCAAAGGGTTAAATGTGTGCCTATGTGTAATGTGTGTGTTATGTGGTGCTTTTACTAAGCAATGTTGCTGTTTTTTTCCCTGCTTTGCAGGGAATAAAGAAAACAAACAAGATCACCTATCAGTATTTGCAGCTCTGTGTTGTTTATAAAACAGAGCTCCCTTCCCTGAAGTGATGAAACAGATCTGCCGGTGTGGATGGTCAACAGCAGCAGTCCCCAATCCCTGGCAGAAATTGAGGATCCACTGACCACTAGTTCCTATTTGGGAAATTGAGGTTTAGGCTGTTGATCCAAAAGATTCTCTGTTCCAGGAAGATGTAGTCAGGATCTGAACATATGCCTCTGGCTCACTGAAAAATTTCAGACGCAATTAGGTGCAGATACAATCTCTTAATGCAAACCCCCTTGCAGATGTACATCACAGCTGTCCTACTGTCTATCTGGTTCTTCAATCTTTTCTCACAAATGACAACAGCATTTAATGCATTAAGTACTTGAGTGGTTTGGTACTGATCGTGCCAATGACCCTAAATCAGTTTCCCCAAAAAATGAGCCTCCAAGCCATGAAGACTAGCATCTTCAGGCAGATTGTTTGGATAATATGGTTTTGTTCTATTCAGTTTCCTTCAGTTAGTGAAAGTAACAGGCTAGAAGCAATGTATGTTCCACTAGACTATCTAAATGGTAGATGTTGGTAGATCTAAGAATACCATACAGTCTTCAGCACTCATCACTGGACCAACTGCCCACCTGACCCAGTGATGTGGGTGAGGTTTAACATCACTAGTGAAGTGTGGCCTTTCCTGTCTAAGCATAGTGGGCAAAGCTTGCATGTAGGTAATATGAGAAGCCCATAACCTACCACAGCTATCAGTATCTGGGAAGATTTCGATAGCAGAACTGCAGCTAGCTTGGCACTACAGACACCATTAAAGTGGTTGTATACCCGCAAAAAACAACAACAAAAAAAACTTTAAGGAAAAGGCATAATGAGGCATAAAGGCATAATGAGCTTGTATGCACCACATACTAGCTCATTATGAAATACTTACCTTAGAACAAAGCGCCTGCATCGCCTCTCGGTCCTGCTGAGGGAACCGACATGTCCCTTCTGTGTTTCTTCCAGGTTTGCGGCTCCGGCACTGTGAGTGTCTGGAGCTGGCAAGGAGCTCTGATTTTCCGGCAGCATCCGCCAGATCTTCAGAGTCCATGCACAGCTGAAGTCAGCGGCTGTATGCAAGGTGAATATCTCCTTAACCGTACAAGTTTATTATAGGCTTACCTGTTGGTAAAAATGTGAAAGCAGGGTATACAACCGCTTTAATCTTGTGGCTTTACCTTGTACATAAGGGTCTTCCATCAGCAGGACAGGACAAACCTGGATGGGCTTGTGATATGGAGAGTCTTTTGGCATGGTTCTCTGGAGCAAGTAGAAAAGAAAAAGAACACTAGAGAGTATTTTTTTTTTTATAGGCTAATTAGAAAGCTGGTCATGTGGCGTCACATGTGAAGATTACTCATCATATGCTGACATGAGAAGGACAACAGTTTAACCTATAATAAAGACCATAGCAGCATAAAATAAAAAGAACAACATACCACTAAACAAATAAAAATCTCAAATAATACCAACAGGAAACAAAAGCCTTGGAGCAAAAATCACAAAACAAAATTAAAAACAAATAAGCCCACAGTAATAATAAAAAAGCAACGAAGGGGTTTAAGCGATAGTTTCTCTACTGACTCTAATCTTTACCAGTGCAGTTTGTCAGCTCTCTCTTTCTCTGCAACAGATTCCAATACACTGACACTGTGGCTGCTCTGTGACCACACTTCATTTACACTTGTAGTTGGGGGCAGTAAAAACATGGCTCAACCATTTCCCATGTGCTCCCCCTTAAGCTGCAAGGGCAGCAAAGGGGGGTGTACATATGCTGTGATGGAGGTGTTTTGTATCATGGAAAAGCAAAGCAAAAATGATCCCCGTTCCCGCATTCAGCGAGCAATACTGCCCACCAAACGTGACCCATTCAATTGAATAGGATAGCCCCACAACTGAGCGCCATGCAGGGTTTATGGGTTAAACAGGCAGTGATGTCTCCATAATGTCTCCTCACCACCTGTCAAATGCTCTCTAATCACTCATGGAGTGTGGATTGTTTTTCAGAGAAAAAAAGATGTGTAAATAAGCCCCCTTAATGAAGAGGCTGGCACATGGCCTTTCCAAGCCAGCTGACCTAAGTTAGGGTTGATCAGATGTTCGTCCCAAACCCAGGCTGTTTGAGGTTCAACTAAATAGCTACATATAGGCAATTTACCCACTTACCCGTATCTCCGGCTGCTGCAGTCAGAATGCTTCCCACCTGACAGCTTGTTTCACACTGTAAACAAGTAAGTGGGAATCCCAGGAATGTTATTGACTATATATTATATATATGTCAACCCGCATCCCTGGCCGGTTTGTTGACATTTAGCATCTGGCCTAGAAGCTGTCATTTTTGACCAGCATGTGACAGGAGAAAATCATGGTGGTGTGGGTTGTTGTGTCATTGGATTGTTGGGGGTTTTGTTTACCATGATTGACATCAGATCTGAATCACTGGATGATGTGATTAACATTGGATTTGCATCATGGGACATATGTTATCTTATTTTATTTTAAACTCAAGACTTTTATCATTGTGTGTTTCTATTTATTATTGACTTTTTTATGAAAAACAAGGGGTACTATTCACACTGTACTCATGGGCGAACATCTTTAGTCCCTTCTGAGGACTTCTACAACTAAATTGAGATGAGATACCTTGCTATGGATTCCTCCAGCAAGATAACCCACCTATGTTGAGGTCAAGTGGCCTGGTATGGCACATTGGGGCAGCAAATGCTTGCTGTCTCCCCCTTTCCTGGCTAATTAGATTGAATGCATGGATATGGGTTTGGTATAGATTTAAGGCCCCTACTCCATTCTTTTTTGTTTTTGCATGGTGTCCTTCTTAAAATCAATACCAGACACTTATGAATTAAAAAAAAAATGATATGGGGTCTCCCAAAAGCCAGACCAGGCCCCTATCTGCTGGATTAAAGCCTGGTGTGGATTTAGAGAAAACCTCAAGTTTTTGTTTAATTTCTCCCTAATGTGTACTTTTCTAGGGAAAAAAAACAGTATAGAGTACCATAATATACAGTATATGTACCCAAAGACACACACATACACATGCAGTGCAGTGCTACTACAGTGACAATTGATACTCCCTTATGTGCAAATTATACATGTAAATTCAATAAAAAAAAGCCATACAAAAAGTCCACTAAATAAACAAACAAACAAAACTCTTGATAGTTGTACTTCGGTTTTAACCTTCTGTCACCCTGCTTTGCAAAAAAAAATGCTTATTGCGTGTGCACACCACCACCATCTGCTCACCTCAAGGATGAGTTTAGGTAAACTCAAAAAAACTTTGTTCCCAAAACGTCCCTTCTTTCAGTCAGGAATCAGCTGTTTACCTCCTCGCTTTCACAATCTCCACTCCCCCCAATGTGTATCTTACATATGGGGAGTTGATCTCCAGGATTTTTTCAGCATCACTCCTCAGATATTTTTCAGATCCATATTTGACATGCAATCACAAAATACAGCTGACATAGTGCTCTCTGTTTAAAAATGTATTAAAAAAACGTGCTAAAAGAGTACACTTACTGGATGCAAAAACAAACAATCACTTATTTCATATGATAAGAGTGTCTGCTGGCTCACCGCTGTGGCTGTGTGACGTCACAGGCTCGGATCCTCCCCTCTGCACACGTTTCCCACGAATCCTCCCCACCGATTGGTCTTCATCAGCAGATGGGCAGATGGGCGGGGATACCTCACCCGAGCCTGAAATAGTCTGTCATAACTATAGTAACCTCCCAAGCTTCTCCCCGGCAGCTCCGAGTGGCTCAAGGTACGCCCACTTCCTATGGGCAATGTAACTAACTTTCACTGCAACACAATAATCAAAAGGCGATCGTATAATACTGACAATGCATCTGCATGCAATGCGGTCTAGATGGTAACCAATTTCCTCTTACTCACTGCCGAGAAGAACACTCGGTTCACAAGCTAAATAAAATACATTAAATCATCAATTTTATCAATTTTACACCACCTAATCCTTTCATTTGTTAAAATCATTTCATTAAATCTCAATTTTATTAAAATCATTTAGATGAATCTTACTGTTTAATATCCATAAAATACATTTAGAATGATCCGACCTTAATACCTATTCTTTAGTGCCACATTTGTATGGGACAGATATTCTATATCATACCTATAATATTGATATAAAATTAACACTAATTTCATTATTAAATTTAACTGAAATCAATATCAAAATCAATATTAATAAACCTAAATACTACCAGGGAGCACATAAGATTAATACACCTCATTTTCTAACTGATTCTATTCTTTTGGGGTAACATCACCTACCAGGGAGCGCATAAAATTGATACACCTCATTTTCTAACTAATTCTATTCTTTTGGAGTAACATCATCATTGCCATCAGTTATCTCTAGAGCAAAGCAATTTAGATCAAAGTCGACATTGAGACCCCAGGGCGCTAAGACTTTGGTCTCATATACCCAGAAAGACTCACGTCGACTAAGCGCTCTAATATAGTGTCCACCTCTCCAATGGGGTTTAACTTTTTCAACCCCCCAAAAATGTAAACACTTGGAATTCCTACCATGGACCTCTCTAAAATGTTTTGGAACACTATGGTCCTTCTTACCATTTTTTATATTGTTTATGTGCTCTTGTACCCTTACCATCAGTGGTCTAGAGGTACGGCCTACATATTGAAGCATGCATGGGCATTTCAGCACATAAACAACCCCCTCTGATGAACATGTAATAAATTATTTTATGTTATGGATTCTACCAGTGGCTGTAGCTAAAATCTCTTTGCGTTTCTTTACATTATTTCTTTTTGTACTTTCCTCATTTACTCCTTTTTTTAAGGGGATAGGAACACTTACTCCTTTTTTGACTGTCATTTATTCATGTGGTAGATGTTTACCATATAGACTGACAAAAGGAAGTAATGTAAAGAAACGCAAAGAGTTTTTAGCTACAGCCACTGGTAGAATCTAAAAGGTAAAATAATTTAGCGGGGTTTTTTAATAAATTTTAAACGGAGAGCACTATGTCAGCTGTATTTTGTGATTGCATGTCAAATATGGATCAGAAAAATATCTGTAGCACTAACTCACGGTGGAGCTGCTGATTTTTAGCGGGCTCTTACTGTCACCTTGTTACCTGTAATTTCACCAATTCCGGGTCTAGGGTTCCCGTTGAGTTTACTATCAAACAATGTAGGCACCAGTCACTTGAGTACTTTTCCAATGCTTTAATGGGATATAACTGGAAGAAGTAGCAGGAAAGAGGTAGAAGAAGAGTTGCAGGGAAGTTCAAATACATAGTTACATAGTAGGCGAGGTTGAAAAAATACACAAGTCCATCAAGTCCAACCTATGTGTGATTATGTGTCAGTATTACATTGTATATCCCTGTATATTGCGGTCAATCAGGTGCTTATCTAATAGTTTCTTGAAGCTATCGATGCTCCCCGCTGAGACCACCGTCTGTGGAAGGGAATTCCACATCCTTGCCGCTTTTCCAGTAAAGAACCCTCTAAGTAGTTTAAGGTTAAACCTATTTTAAACCTCTTTTCTTCTAATTTTAATGAGTGGCCACGAGTCTTGTTAAACTCTCTTCTGCGAAAAAGTTTTATTTCTATTGTAGGGTCACCAGTACGGTATTTTTATATTGAAATCATATCCCCTCTCAAGCGTCTCCTCTCCAGAGAGAATAAGTTCAGTGCTTGCAACCTTTCCTTTCCCAACTAAGATCCTCCAGACCCTTTATTAGCTTTGTTGCCCTTCTTTGTAGTCTCTCCATTTCCAGTACTTCCTTCCTGAGGACTGGTGCCCAGAACTGGACAGCATACTCTAGGTGCGGCCGGACCAGAGTCTTGTAGAGTGGGAGAATTATCGTTTTATCTCTGGAGTTGATCCCCTTTTTAATGCATGCCAATATTCTGTTTGCTTTGTTAGCAGCAGCTTGCCATTGCATGCCATTGCTGAGCCTATCATCTACTAGGACCCCCAGGTCCTTTTCCCTCCTAGATTCCCCCAGAGGTTCTCCCCCCAGTGTATAGATTGCATTCATATTTTTGCCACCCAAATGCATTATTTTACATTTTTCTACATTGAACCTCATCTTCCATGTAGTTGCCCACCCCATTAATTTGTTCAGATCTTTTTGAAAGGCTTCTACATCCTGCGGAGAAGTTATTGCCCTGCTTAGCTAGTATCGTCTGCAAATACAGAGATTGAACTGTTTATCCCATCCTCCAGGTCGTTTCTGAACAAATTAAATAGGATTGGTCCCAGCACAGAACCCTGGGGAACCCCGCTACCCACCCCTGACCATTCCGAGTACTCCCCATTTATCACCACCCTCTGAACTCACCCTTGTAGCCAGTTTTCAATCCATGTACTCACCCTATGGTCCATGCCAACGGACCTTATTTTGTACAGTAAACGTTTATGGGGAACTGTGTCAAATGCTTTTGCAAAATCCAGATACACCACGTCTGCGGGCCTTTCTTTATCTAGATGGCAACTCACCTCCTCATAGAAGGTTAGTAGATTGGTTTGGCAAGAACGATTCTTCATTAATCCATGCTGATTACTGCTAATGATACTGTTCTCATTACTAAGATCTTGTATATAGTCCCTTATCATCCCCTCCAAGAGTTTACATACTATTGATGTTAGGCTAACTGGTCTGTAATTCCCAGGGATGTATTTTGGGTCCTTTTTAAATATTGGTGCTACATTGGCTTTTTTCCAACATGCTGGTACCATTCTAGTCAGTAGACTGTCTGTAAAAATTAGGAACAACGGTCTGGCTATCACTTGACTAAGTTCCTTAAGTACCCTCAGATGCAAGTCATCTGTTCCCCGTGATTTATTAATGTTAAGTTTCTCAAGTCTAATTTTAATTCTGCCCTCTGTTAACCATGGAGGTGCTTCCTGTGTTGTGTCATGAGGATAAACACTGCAGTTTTGGTTACTGAAGCCCCCCGATTCACTCGTGAAGACTGAGGAGAAGAATAAATTCAATACCTTCGCCATCTCCCCATCCTTTGTAACCAGATGTCCTTCCTCATTCTTTATGGGGCCAATATGGTCTGTCCTCCCTTTTTTACTGTTTACATAATTAAAGAATTTCTTGGGATTTTTTTTGCTCTCCCCCGCTTTGTGTCTTTCATGTTCTATCTTAGCCGTCCTAATGGCACCCTTACATTTCTTGTTGCATTCTTTATAAAGTCTGAATGCTGAAGATGATCCCTCAACCCCGTATTTTTTGAAGGCCTTCTTCTTTGCTTTTATATGCATTTTTACATTGGAGTTAAGCCATCCGGGACTTTTGTTCGCTCTTTTAAATTTATTACCCAATGGGATACATTGACTATTGCCCTTATTTAATATACTCTTAAAGCAAACCCATCTCTCCTCCGTATTCTTTGTGCCTAATATTTTATCCCAATTTATGCCTTTTAGCAAGGTTTGTAGTTTAGGGAAGTTGGCTCTTTTGAAATTCAGTGTCTTTGTATTCCCTTTATGTTTCCTATTTGTGTGATTTATACTGACACTAATTGACCTGTGATCGCTGTTACCTAAATTGCCCCGTATTTCCACATCCGTGATCAGGTCTGTATTGTTGGTAATCAGTAGATCCAGTAATGTTTTATTTTTAGTTGGTGCGTCTACCATCTGACCCATAAAATTGTCCTGCAAGACATTAAGGAACTGGCATGCCTTAGATGAATGCGCGGTTCCCTCCACTATGTCTGGATAATTAAAATCCCCATTATGATAACACTTCCCATCCTTGCTGCTAATCCAAATTGTGATAGGAGATCTGTCTCCACTTCCTCCCTCAGGTTAGGGGGCCTATAGCATACTCCCAGTATTATTTTCCCCTTAGCTTCATCCCTTTGGAGCTCTACCCATAAGGATTCTACCTCCTCCCTAGCTTCCTCAGTGATGTCATCTCTCACATTCACTTGTAAATTATTCTTGATATATAGGCATACCCCTCCCCCTTTTTTACCCTCTCTATCCTTGCGGTAAAGTGTATACCCTTGAATGTTTGCCAGCCAATCATGAGAGCTGTTGAACCAGGTCTCTGAAATTCCCACAAAATTCAAATCCTCCTCGTACAACAGTATCTCTAGTTCACCCATCTTGTCCGCCATTCCCAGCAGATCTGCACCCTCCTCATTTAGGTGCAGTCCATCCCTTCTATAGTACCGGTTATCGACTGAGAAGTCGGCCCAGTTCACCTAAACCCCTCCTTACTACACCAGCTCTTCAGCCACTTGTTTACTTCCCTAATCTCCCTCTGCCTTTCTGGGGTGGCTCGATGTACCGATAGTATTCCTGAGAATACTACCTTGGAGGTCCTTTTCCTCAATTTAGCTCCTAAGTCCCTAAAATCGTTCTTTAGGACACTCCATCTGCCTCTGACTTTCATTGGTGCCAACATGCACCATGACAGCTGGGTCTTCCCCAGCCCCTCCCAGTAATCTGTCCACAAGATCCGTGATGTGCCGAACCCAAGCGCCCGGTAGACAACATACTGTTCGGCGCTTCAGGTCTTGGTTACAGATTGCCCTCTCTGTCCTTCTAAGAATTGAGTCCCCTACCACCAAAATCTGTCTTTCCTTTCCCTTTGCTGCCCCCCCCAACTCTCACTGGAGGAGTTCTTCCCCCGGCAGCTAGGAGAGTCCCTCAGCTCCAGCAGTGCTGGTCCCTGACTGGTTTCACCAATGTCACTCAATGGAGCGTACTTATTGGGATGCTGCAGTCCTGGATCGGCCTCCCTGGCCCTCCCCCCTCTACCCTTCCTGACTATCACCCATCTACTCTTTGCTAGTGCCTGCACCTCTTTGTCTCCACCCGCCTCTGTGCTGGCCCCTGCTTGCACCTGCCGTGTACGTTCCTGGCTCTCTTTAGTATGGAGGGACTCAGTGCTGACAGTTGCTTCCCCAGATTAAGAACCTGGGCTTCCAGGGAAACAATGTGCTTACATTTTGCACAGCAGTATTCGCCCTCGATCGGATGATCAAGGAACACATACATGCAGCAAAATGTACAAAGAGTCGCCTCTCCACACCAGCCGGGCATCGTACCTATTAAATTTAGTGAGGATTGGGGATTATACCCTGTCCAAATCACCTAACAGCTAGCTTCCTGGCACTAATACTCAAGACAATACACAGGTACACAACAAGACAATACACAGGTACTCTCAGACCTATGTGCACTCGCAGAACAGTTGCAGACCTATGTGCACTCGCAGACCTATGTGCACCCGCAGGCCACTCGCAGACCTACATGCACCCGCAGGCCACTTGCAGACCTACGTGCACCCGCAGGCCACTCGCAGACATACGTGCACCCGCAGGCCACTCGCAGACCTATGTGCACTCGCAGACCTACATGCACAAGCAGACCTACATGCACTCACAGACCTACGTGCACTAGCAAACTTACGTGCACTCGCAGGCCACTCGCAGACCTATGTGCACTCGCAGACCTACATGCACTTGCAGGCCACTCGCAGACCTACGTGCACTCGCAGACCTACGTGCACTCGCAGGCCACTCCCAGACCTACGTGCACTCGCAGACCTAGATGCACTCGTAGGCCACTCGCAGACCTACGTGCACTCACAGACCTACGTGCACTCGCAGACCACTCGCAGACCTACAGGCACTCTCAGACCTACGTGCACTTGCAGGCCACTTGCAGACCTACGTGCACTCGCAGACCTACGTGCACTCGCAGGCCACTCGCAGGCCTACATGCACTCGCAGGCCACACGCAGACCTACGTGCACTCGCAGACCTACGTGCACTCGCAGGCCACTTGCAGACCTACATGCACTCGCAGGCCACTCGCAGACCTACGTGCACTCGCAGACCTATGTGCACTCGCAGACCACTCACAGACCTACAGTACCTGACCGCGAGATTGTGTTTCCAGCGCGATCCCTTCGCGCCTCTTCTCGGCGACAGGGTACTGTGCATGTCGTGCTGGCTTACCCATCGGGAAAGGAAAACTTTTTTCCTTTTGCTATGAGCGACAGGCAGTGCTGACAGCTGTCTGGTATGAATCCTGAGGGGGAACGCCATGCAAAATTGAAAAAAACGGCGTGGTTTCCCCCCCAGGGGCATACCAGGCCCTTAGGTCTGGTATGGATTGTAAGGGGAACCCCCTACGCCAAAAAATCGGCATGGGGGTCCCCCCAAAATCCATACCAGACCCTAATCCGAGCACACAGCCCGGCCGGTCAGGAAAGGGGTGGGGATGAGCAAGTGCCCCCCCCTGAACTGCACTTTGCCCCCATGTTGATGAGGACAAGGGCCTCTGCCCGACAATCCTGGCCGTTGGTTGTCGGGGTCTGCGGGCGGGGGGCTTATCGGAATCCGGGAGCCCCCTTTAAAAAGGGGGCCCTCAGATCCCGGCCCCCCACCCTATGTGAATGAGTATGGGGTACATAGTACCCCTACCCATTCACCTAGGAAAATAAAGTGTTAATAAAAAAAACACACCACACAGGTTTTAAAAGTAATTTTTTTATGCAGCTCCAGGGGGGTCTCTTCCGACTTCGGGGGTCTTCTTCCGACTTCTTCTCCCGGTGTTCCGCCTTTTCTCCCGGGCCCCTCCGCTATCTTCTTCCAGCTCTCTTGCTAGCAGGGGCCCGGTCTGCTGCCGCTGTATGGTTCTTCTCCCGTATCTTCTGCCGGACTCCCCCGCTATCTTCTTTCAGTTCTATTGCTAGCAGAGGATCTGGTCTGCTGCGCTGTCTTGTCCCCTCTTCTCTTCTTCTCTTCTTCTCTTCTTATGATGTTGACACAACACTCTCTCCCGCTGGAATGGTGTGTCTGAGCTGCGGAGCCATTTATATAGGCGCTGACCCCACCCCCTTGTGACGTCACAGTCCCAGCATGCGCAGGGACTCTGGGGTCACGCTCCCTTATGAGGCCAGAGTCCCTGGGCAGGTGGTACCCAGAGGCCTGTCTGGGGTCTGCTATCGTTGGGATGGTCCTGTGCTGTCTGTCCTGCAGAAAGAAGCCGGACAATCGGGAAGATCCAGGGAAGGACCCATCTTGAAAGGGACCATGCAAGGCTGGTCTTAAGAAGGGCCTGGTGACTCGATTGGAGGACGTATCCTAAACTACCCTACCGCACAAGTACTGCTGGGTCGCCTTAAAGTCGGCTTGCTCGCTCGGTTTCACTCTCCCGACACTCCTCTGCAGCTATTGAATCAGATTGCAACGTCTGATGGTTCGGTCATCCAATGCTCCGGGATTAGAACTACAGCTCTGTGCCGTTCTAACCCAGTTGTGATAGCTCAGAACAAACACCAGGCAGGCTGTATGTAAGTTCAAACAGGAATCTCTTTTATTGGCCAATACAGGCTTTTATACACTAAAAGTGGAGGTGCAGATCTCCTGCTCATATTACTCTAACAATACAGCTGTAACCTAATTAACCTAATTAACATGAGCTAATTAACTAATCCCTTTAGACAGCCTAGATGACTCAGACATGACCGTTAGGCCAGACTGGCCCTCTTGTAGTTCAGAAAATCCAATCAACATTATCACAATCTACATAGACTCTTCTTCACACAATAGCAGAAGCAGGGTCCCCAGAGTCTGTGTGTCCTGGGGGACCAGGACCCGAATCCACATTAATACCACCTCAAGGGTCCCCAGGCATACAGCTCACAAAGAGCACCGTTTCCCCAAATGCAAGGGCTCCCCGATCGATCGGCAAGAGGCTAGCATACAGTCCCCTCCAAAAGTCTCTCTCTCGGCTAGGTCTGTCACATTTCTCCCCTTTCAGCAGGAGACTAACACAGGAGGAGACCCCAGACGGGTTGACTCCGAAGTTAGTCAGTAGTTCCAGTCCTCTAATGCCTGTACCCACACAGTACCCCAAACAAATTGCTCCAAACAAAGCATTACTCACCCAGCCAACCTCTGCCTCTCTCAGAGAACATATCTGCCACTGGGGAGAGGCCTGGACTGGCCCTTCTCCCTGGAGTCCTTTCTGCCGCTGGAGAGAAGACAGGATGTCTAGGCTCACTCCGTCATGCTGTTGGGGATCTGGGCCGACTTCCCAGCATCCCTGGGGTATACAGGTGGAGACTGAAGTCCCACCTTCACAGGACATCCATCCTCTGTTAGTTGAGGGCAGAGTCCAGCAGTACTCGGCCCTGTTGCCAGCCCTTCTGCTGGAAACCCCACACCATCTGCTCCGGCTAACTGTTGGGGAGGGATGACGAACACCTCCTCTCCCTTCTCCCCCTGTATCCTGATCTGCTGCTGGGAAGTGACCACCTCCTTCTCACCCTGAGCCTCCGGAACCGCCGCAGGTGTAGGGCAGAGATCTTGGACCCTCTATCTGGTTGCCAGCGCTTCAGCTGGGGAAGTTCCTTGTGACTTCACAGATACTTTTGTTGGTGCTGGGCAGAGCATAGTGAAGTCTGGCCCTAATAACAGCTCCTCTTCTGCTGGAGGCTCACCAGGTTGTTCTTCCTCAGAAGAAAAGTCTATCAAATCCCCTGTCTCTGCAACTGGTGTCTGGGGATAAAGGTTCACCATCTCCTCTCCGTGGAACCCAGAAGATGCTATCAGTGCTGGGCAGACTTTAGCAGAACTCTGCCCTGTTGTCAGCACTTCAGGTTTGGGGATGGCAATCTTCAGATTTTCCACTGCCGATTCTCTGGCATTCTGCTGGACAGGCACATTCCTCCATCCAAGATCATCCAATGCAGAAACAGGTTCATCAAGGTCAGTCAGCACTTGCTGCATCCATCATAAGACCTCCGCCTCCATAGCTGCGGGGGCAGGTTGGCAAAGCACACTGTTACTCTGCCACATTGTCAACTCTTCAGCCAGGATTTCAGAGTTGTCACCTGGTATTTCCTGATAGTCCCAGGCAAAGGGAGCACCACCCTGCTGCTGAGCAGAGTCTAACAGCTGTTTGTAGGCGATCTCCAACTCCCATTCCTGAACGGCCAGAAACTCCAAATCTTCCAGTGCCCAGTGCACTTCTGAGACATTCAGTCTCCGCTATCTGTGCTCCATTATTACCTCCAAACACCACTCCCGATCACTTCCAAAGTCAGGGTCCCTGGACAGCCTCCAGTATAACAATCCCAGGCCATCGTAGTCAAAGCCTTCCATGGGGCTGTCATCCGCTGTCCATGGGCACACTTGGGCTACATACCACTGGAGGGCTCTGTAGCTCTCGTCCAACCGCATTTCTGCCCAGATCAGCCTGCTTAACTCGGCTGTCCACTCCTGGTTCAGCTGTTCCTCCAAAAACAGCATTCGCACTTCATACTGCGACCAGTACCTCACATGGACGGAGGGGAGAACTTTTCCCTGGTGTCGCTGCTCACGGGCTAGCACTTCCTTCCAGAGCTCACAGCAGACAGAATTAAACCATCCTAGCGGGACCTGCTCTGATACTGGTCCTCTGTGCTGTATCTCCTCTCGCAACCTCCTTCTGAATTCCTCATCCATGGTGGCTGGTATTTCTCCTCTCCTGCTATCCTGCTATCTTGGATCCAGGTGATGGTTTGGATGTGTTCACGGCAAGGAAGCATGATCCCACCATTCCCTCCACGGCTCTCAAGTAAGTCTTTCAGCGTGGCTCTCCTGCAGGCTGGTTTGGAGTGTCCCAGTAACTGGAGAGCAAATCCCACCGCTGCCAACCAATGTAACGAGCCCCTTGCTCGCTCGGTTCCACTCTCCCGACACTCCTCTGCAGCTATTGAATTAGATTGCAACGTCTGATGGTTCGGTCAACCAATGCTCCGGGATTAGAACTACAGCTCTGTGCCGTTCTAACTCAGTTGTGATAGCTCAGAACAAACACCAGGCAGGCTGTAGGTAACTTCAAACAGGAATCTCTTTTATTGGCCAATACAGGCTTTTATACACTAAAAGTGGAGGTGCAGACCTCCTGCTCATATTACTATAACAATACAGCTGTACCCTAATTAACCTGATTAACATGAGCTAATTAACTAATCCCTTTAGACAGCCTAGATGACTCAGACATGACCGTTAGGCCAGACTGGCCGTCTTGTAGTTCAGAAAATCCAATCAACATTATCACAATCAACATAGACTCTTCTTCACACAATAGCAGAGTTAATTAACACAAATAACAATGGGGATCTAATGACTCTTAGATCCCATAGTAGACTTATTTACAATACACATTTTAGCAGACAATAGACAGACAGGTGTTGGAATTTACATCAGCATCTCCTAACAGTATCTGTCCCAGCATTATGAATCAGCCACTATTCCAATATGGCAAATCCAGGGTCCCCAGAGTCTGTGTGTCCTGGGGGACCAGGACCCGAATCCATAGTAATACCACCTCAAGGGTCCCCAGGCATACAGCTCACAAAGAGAACCGTTTCCCCAAATGCAAGGGCCCCCCAATCGATCGGCAAGAGGCTAGCATACAGTCCCCTTCAAAAGTCTCTCTCTCGGCTAGGTCTGTCACAGTTCTGGTACTGTGTTTGCTGTTCATCAAAACGAATACATTGTGTGGCAGAGGATCATAGGTTTTATTTCACTCAAGTCTGTGGCAGAGACTGTTTGTTCGTGCTGCGTACCGGCTGCTAGGTTGGTGAGAAAGAGCTATCCGGGCGGGCAAAGATTTACTAAAGAAAAGAAAGTACATTCATCCTTAAGATTCCAATTACTCAGTGCTATACCAAGAAAAGGTATTTGAACTTCCCTGCAACTCTTCTTCTGCCCTTTCCTGCTACTTCTTCCAGTTATATCCCATTAAAGCATTGGAAAAGTACTCAAGTGACTGGTGCCTACATTGTTTGATAGTAAACTCAACGGGAACACTAGACCCGGAATTGGTGAAATTACAGGTAACAAGGTGACGGTAACAGCCCGCTAAAAATCAGCAGCTCCACCGTGAGTTAGTGCTACATTTTCTTGGTATAACACTGAGTAATTGGAATCTTAAGGATGAATTCTACTTTCTTTTCCTGAGTAAATCTTTGCCCGCCCAGATAGGTCTCTTTCACCAACGTACGCAGCACGAACAAACAGTCTCTGCCACAGACTTGATTGAAATAAAACCCGTACGATCCTCTGCCACAGAATGTATTAGTTTTGATGAACAGCAAACACAGTACCAGAACCTTTAAGCCGACCCGGCAGTACTTGTGCAGTAGGGTAGTTTAGGATACGTCCTCCAATCGAGTCACCAGGCCCTTCTTAAGACCAGCCTTGCATGGTCCCTTCCAAGATGGGTCCTCCCCTGGATCTTCCCGATTGTCCGGCTTTTTCCCGCAGGACAGACAGCACAGGACCAACCCAACGATAGCAGACCCCAGACAGGCCTCTGGGTACCACCTGCCCGGCTGCAGCAGCGTAACCCTCCAGGCCGGAGGGCAGCGAAGTAGAACTCACTGACTCATACCTCTAGGCCAGGAGGGCCACGAGGCGGAAAAAAAAACTCCCCTAAACATGGCGTCTGTCCCATAAATACCCTCTCCCAGAATTCAACTCGGAGGATCACCTCCGCCGAGTTATCTCCGGGACAGAAGAACACTAATACACTTCAGCATGTTGCCTTTCCAACACCGACCCATGGCGACAACGACACCCACAGGCACAGTGTGAAACTACACGCAACACAGCCAAGCTGGAACAGAGGCCAAATCTGACAATAAACTGAATCTGAACTATGTACAAAACATATGACTCACTAAATTTACTTATAAGCGGTAGATTGAAAAATCTACTAGCACTACATATCTAAGGAGTGAGGCTGAAAAAATCTTAGAGATCAACTCCCATTCTGTAAAATACACATTGGGTGGAGTGAAGATCGTGAAAGTGAGGAGGTGAACAGCCGATTCCTGACAGAAAGGAGGGAAGTTTTGGGAATAAAGAGTTTATTTGAGTTTACCTAAACTCATCCTTGAGATGAGCATATAAAGTAGTTGGTGGTGGTGTGCACACGCAAAAAGCGTTTTTTTGCAAAGAACCTGGACTCTGCATGTAATGTGCCTGGGCCCTGCACTCTGCATGTAATGTGCCTGGACTCTGCATGTAATGTGCCTGGACCCTGCACTCTGCATGTAATGTGCCTGAACCCTGCCCTCCAAACCAACTGTACTGTTCCCACCAGCTGCCACCTCTGTTCCCATGTCTCCTAATGACCCTCCCATACCCACCATCTTCTCCTAGTGATCACAGCCTTTTCCATCCCAACTCTCCCACCCCACAACCCCTATTTCACCCCACACTCAATTACCCTGCCCTCACCCAACTCCCTAACAACCTTCCCGCTCCCAAACCACCCCCCACCTACTCTTCCTAGGTGATAAGTATCGGTAATTGGTATCGGTGAGTACTTGAAAAAAGTATCGGTACTCGTACTCGGTCTTAAAAAAGTGGCATCGGTGAATCCCTAATATATGTATATGTATATATTATTGATTTTAGAGTGTACTGAATTCACTTTAGGGTGTACAGCAGCTGCGTGTGGTATATATAGTTATACATATATATTTGTTCACTAAGATTACTAATTAGGGTGGCGCTTGTTTCACGTTTTTGCTATTTTAGTATAGAGTACCACATAAAATCCAAACCAGACCCTTATCCAGGTATGCAGCCTGGCTGGCCCAGAAATAGGAGAGCAAAGATTGTGCATTCCCTCCCCCCCCTCCAAACCAAAACAGGCCACGTGCCCTCAAAAGGTAGGGATACTTGCTTGTTGATAAGAGTCCCATCCCCACATCAGTGGCCTGGTAGATGTGCAGGTCTGTGGAGGACTCATCAGAATCTGGAAGCCCCTTTTAGAACAAGGCAACCCTCAGATATCCATTCCTTCCCCTAAATAAATTAGTAAGTGGTACACAGCACTCTTTGTTGCTTATTAACAAAAAATAAAATAGTAAAAAAAATCTCAGACACCATAGAAAAAGTTGTTTTATTGAAATTAAATACTATAAAACAAGTAAAACAATGCCCCCTACTAAAATACAAAGTCAACTGTGTCGTTCAATGTAGATTTAACCACTTCAGCCCCGGAAGATTTGGCTGCTGAATGACCGGGCCTTTTTTTGTGATTCGGCACTGCATCGCTTTAACTGACAATTGCGCAGTCATGCAACATTGTACCTAAACAATATTGATGTCCTTTTTTTCCCACAAATAGAGCTTTCTTTTGGTGGTATTTGATTGCCTCTGTGGTTTTTATTTTTTGTGCTATAAACAAAAAAAGAGCGACAATTTTGAAAGAAACACAATATTTTGTACTTTTTGCTATAATAAATATCCCTATTTTTTTTTTAAAAAAAGCAAATTTTTTTCTCAAGTTAAGCCGATATGAATTCTTCCACATATTTTTGGTAAAAAAAAAAAAAAAAATCACAATAAGCGTATATTGATTGGTTTGCACAAAAGTTATAGCGTCTACAAAATAGGGGATAGATAGCGGAATAGCGGAAGTGACGTAGAGTGCGTGTCAGACCTAGCTTCAGGCTGACACGCATTCTACGTCACTTACGCTGGGGAGTTGCCTAATGCATAGCATACACCGCTGGTCAGATAGCGCTGTCTGAACGGACTTCCACCGCACTAGGTGTTTCCAATTGATGCACTCCCCTGCTGGAAATATTGTAAGTGACTTTTTTTTAACAATAAACAAATGATACTACACTATATCTGCCTTCCCTGGCTCTTTCTGGTGGAGCTTGATTTTCAGATGTGGGAGATTGGAGCGGAAGATAGATAACAAAGATTTAATCTGGCTGTTTCCGGGCACATTCGACCAAGTTCACCATACATGTGAACGATTTATTGGAAAAAGATCGTTGAATGGTTTCCAGGATTCAAGGAGCTTGATTTTCAGATGTGGGAGATTGGAGCGGAGGATAGATAACAAAGATTTGATCTGGCTGTTTCTGGGCTCATTCGACCAAGTTCATTATACATGTAAACGATTTATTGGAAAAAGATCATTGAATGGTTTCCAGGATTCGAGGAGGTACTTGATTTCTTATGGTCACTTGCTGGCCAGGGCCATCTGGTAAAGGCAATTTGTTGTTACTTTGGGTGAAAAGTCACGAATATTATTTGGAACATGGATTTTATTTCTCACATGGTGTTGGAGTGGAATCATCTAGAAATAATTTTGGAGCTGTTTTGAACTTTTCATGATATATACGTTTGAGCAAACATAAATATATTAATTATTTTTTCTGAGACATTTGTGAACATGTATAAAGTGAAGCCATACACATGTTTATACATGGTTTTGAATGTATACATACTATTTGTATAAATCACTTTTTGCATTTTAATGATTGTATTGGGAATGCCCTTTATCACAGCATTCATAGGATGCATTAACGTGAAAAACACGAACCTTTACAACCCTTTTAATGTCACTTTTTCAGGAGTGGTGTGCAGCTTCACCTGCAGGTTTAAGACACCTCCAGATAACTAAGATCAAAAAGATACTTTGGCACTCAGTAAACAACTATTATTGTAATTTCTCAAGCAAACTCTAATGAAAGTCATAAAGTGTATTATAGATCAAGTAATGTAGTGTCTATATTATATGAATAGAAATAATTCACATGCTTAAATATAATAAGTCAGTCTCCATCTCATACAAGTGAAAAAATCAAGTGTTCTTGTATCTCCTCTTGTAGGAGAATTTTCATGATTCATATACCACCCTGACCATGTATCTTGCCATAGCTTAGATTAACAGGCAACCAAATTTATTTTCACCGATACTGCAAGTTGAAAGTTTAAAGTTTGTTTGAGTAATAGGAGGCTGTGCCTTCACTTACTGTAATCTATAAATGACAATTTCATGCTTTTGATATAACTTACAGCTAAGCTAATCATTCCTGTTTGCTGTCTTGACAGAATGGAGGTACTGTTCAGTATTAAAGATGCACTGATATCCAATGTTGATATTATTTGCTTCTTGCTATATTCTGATGTATAGGTTGCAGCTTAAATTATAATTTCAGAGGCTTCTTAAAGGTGCACATTTATAATGAAAAACTCTATGTAATTTACTGCCATGAAACAAGTTCATGCTTTTCTCTAATATTCATCAATAGTATCATTAAATCTTTTATTTATGGCAAGATTTCAAGCTATTTTTCATTTTGTGCTAGGAAGTTTGATCATCTGTGATGTTGGAAAATTGTCTTACAGTGCATTAAAAATAATAAATAAAAAGTAGTTGACGAATGCACTGACATTGGTGCTTTATCAAAAGGTAATTTAGGTCATGTCATCATATACAAGCTAGGTAGTATACTAAAATATCAAAGTTTAAAGACAAAAAGACAAAAAGAGCCTCCCTGCTATAATGTTGTAATAAAAATACAAGACTGACAGAAACATACTTAAAGTGGTTGTAAACCCTCTCCTATACCCAATGAAGTGAACAGCCTCAGATGATACACAGAAATGTAACAAATCTCCCTACATACATTTTACAGGTATATCTGCTGTCTTTCCCTTTCTACACTCTTTGAAAAGTGCAGATAGTGTTAGAAATCTTTCTTCCTGTTCCAGCAGTAGATGTGGAGTCTGTGCTTACACTGTGAGAGAGCTGATTCGAGAAAAGGCACACATCCCCCCATCCACATAGGCAGAGGAACGAAGGAACAATCTCCCTCTAAGCTCCCTCCCCAACACAAATTTTCAGCTGCTGTTATCTCATGTTTCGGAGAACTTGTCAGAAGTGACTCTGCTGATAAGAGAGGAATGGAGCAGCAGAAAGACACGGCACTTGGAGCTTTGGAGAGAGACAAGTAAACACTGCAGATATATGTGCTTAGGTCTAATTCCATGAATGGGGTTTACGACCACCTAAAGGGAGTTGTAATTATCTGGATAAATGATTTAAAGTACAACTCCATTTTTTTGTATTTTTTTAAGCAAAAATGAAATTGCCTGGGGGGGGGGGGGGTATTATCACACTGGCCTCACAATACTGCTGGTCAGAATAGCACTCACGCATCACTGCATGAATGCTGTTCTGTACAGTAGTAAGGACCACCCACTGCTGATGCAAAACAAGAAGAGGAAGGATCCCACATATGACTGGCTGGAAAACACTTGTAAGCAAGGTACAGTATCTCACAAAAGTGAGTACACCCCTCACATTTTTGTAAATATTTTGCTATATCTTTTCATGTGACAACACTGAAGAAACAAAACTTTGCTACAATTTAAAGTAGTGAGTGTACAACTTGTATAACAGTGTAAATTTGCTGTCCCCTCAAAATAACTCAAAACACAACCACTAATGTCTAAACTGCTAGCAACAAAAGTCAGTACACCCCTAAGTTAAAATGTCCAAATTGGGCCCAAAGTGTCAATATTTTGTGTGGCCACCATTATTTTCCAGCACTGCCTAAACCCTCTTGGGCATGGAGTTCACCAGAGCATCACAGGTTGCCACTGGAGTCCTCTTCCACTCTTCCATGATGACATCAAGGAGCTGGTGGATGTTAGAGACCTTGCACTTCTCCACCTGTTGTTTGATGATGCCCTACAGATGCTAAATAGGGTTTAGGTCTGGAGACATGATTGACCGGTCCATTACCTTTACCCGCAGCTTCATTAGCAAGGCAGTGGTCATCTTGGAGGTGTGTTTGTGGTCGTTATCATGTTGGAATACTGCCCTGCAGCCCAGTCTCCGAAGAGAGGGGATCATGCTCTGCTTCAGTATGTCACAGTAAATGTGGCATTCATGGTTCCCTCAATGAACTGTAGCTCCCCAGTTCCAGCAGCACTCATGCAGCCCCAGACCATGACACTCCCACCACCATGCTTGACTGGAGGCAAAACACACTTGACTTTGTACTCCTTACCTGGTTGCCACCACACACGCTTGACACCACCTGAAGCAAATAAGTTTATCTTGGTCTCATCAGACCCAGGACATGGTTCTAAGTCCTTAGTCTGCTTATCTTCAAACTGTTTGCGGGCTTATTGTGTATCCTCTTTAGAAGAGGCTTCCTTCTGGGACGACAGCCATGCAGACCAATTAATTGCAGTGTGCGGCGTATGGTGTGAGCACTGACAGGCTGACCCCCCACCCCTTCAACCTCTGCAGCAATGCTGGCAGCATTCATATGTCTATTTCCCAAAGACAACCTCTGGATATGATGCTGAGAATGAGCACTCAACTTCTTTGGTCGATCATGGCGAGGCCTGTTCTGAGTGGAACCTGTCCTGTTAAACCGATGTATGGTCTTGGCTACCGTGCTGCAGCTCAGTTTCAGGGTCATGGCAATCTTCTTATAGCCTAGGCCATCTTTATGTAGAGCAAAAATTCTTTTTTTCAGATCCTCAGGGAGTTCTTTGCCATGAGGTGCCATGTTGAACTTCCAGTGACCAGTATTAAAGAGTGAGAGCGATAACACCAAATTTAACACACCTGCTCCCCATTCACACCTGAGACCTTGTAACACTAACGAGTCACATGACACCAGGGAGGAAAAATGGCTAATTGGGCCCAATTTGGACATTTTCACTTAGGGGTGTACTCACTTTTGTTGCCAGTGGTTTAAACATGAATAGCTGTGTGTTGCGTTATTTTGAGGGGACAGCAAATTTACACTGTTATACAAGCTGTAAACTCACTATTTTACATTGTAGCAAAGTGTCATTTCTTCAGTGTTGTCACATGAAAAGATATAATAAAATATTTACAAAAATGTGAGGGGTGTACACACTTTTGTGAGATACTGTATGTATTCTGTACTTTTTTTTTTTGGAAGGGGTGAGGAGCTTTCAGGAAAAGTGAAGGAAAGAAAGTCATGTAGGGCAGTGGTCATCAACCCTGTCCTCAGGGCCCACTAACAGGCCAAGTTTTATGTATTACCTTGGGGAGATGCAAACTAGAATACTGCAATCACTGAGCAGCAAATGATATCACCTGTGATGTATTTCAGTTATCTTGCAAACCTGGCCTGTTAGTGGGCCCTGAGGACAGGGTTGATGACCACTGATGTAGGGCCTCTGTGGTGCATAAGTAGAAGTGCCACTGTGTATGTGAACACGGTGATGCTACTCTGGAGGTTTTTATGTGATTTTAAAAGTTTTTATCTTGTAAGTGCAACTTGTCTGTTTGGGTGCTTTGAACAAATTTGTATACGGAAAACACTATGGTCTCTATACTTATTATTTACATGTCCTGAACTCATGGAATCTTGAGCCAAGCTGGGAGATGATCCGCTTCTTTGTATATTAACGAGCTGAGTTACCATTAAGAAAAGAGCCATCTGGATTACCCACCATTGATTGGGAAGAGGAAGTGAGAGCAAAGAGCTCTTGGGGAGATCCGTATATGAGTTTTGACTCATCTGGGAGGTGAGCGCACATTTTTACTGGCGGTGGTGTGCACTCCTTTTGAGGATGAACAATCACTGTGGTGGAATTGTGTGGATACACTGATCACAAGAAGAGTTTTTCGTGTTTTTATTTCTTAATTTTTTCATTTTATGGACTATTCATTTATATGTAGGATTTATTTATTTTAGAGATTTGCACTTTATATTTATAATTTTACACATAGCGCTACATTTAATAAATTGTTAATGACACCCCTATTTCAGCTCACATATCGCACTGCGAATTGACCGTTCGGACATGAATCAGATTGCATGCGATCCGATTCTTGTTCGTACCAAAAAAAAGGGTCCTGTGCGAGTTTGGTCCAAATGCGATGCAATACCAGAAACCGATATCGGAAGTGACGTCTCTTGGGAGCGGACAGCCTCTTCCCCTCCGGCCAGTGCCATCCCTGCCTTCTCCTCCCAGTGGTATCGCTAGGTGCAGGCCCACCTACGATGTTCTAACAGCCCACCAGCCTTGTCTCTGTGCTGCACACCTCCCTCCTCCAGCTCTGACTCATGGCCACACAGAGTGCTGGATCCGGGCTCTCCCTGGCTGAATGCTGAAGCAGAGAACAGGAGGGGCTAGACACTGTACGGCAGAGCCCCTGCAGGGCTCTCTCCCTCCTCCATGTGCTGTCCAGCCAGCTCCTCTCCCATGAGAGACAGACGATGCACCCTGCTCTCCATGGCCCCCACCATGGACATTGTGGCTGCTGACCTTCTTTCCAATCCCTGAACTCAGGGCTGGGACAAGAGGGAGGACAGGGGTCAGCGGTAGAGAGAAGGAGGTGCAGGCTCTCTCCCATCCTGTTAGTGGAGTGCTCCTAGAGTGCCTGTACCATGCATGCAGTCTCTGGCTGTCTCCTGTACCATGCCTGCAGTCTGGCTGTCTCCTGTACTATGCATGCAGTCTCTGGCTGTCTCCTGTACTACACAGTCTCTGGTTGTCTCCTGTACCATGCAGTCTCTGGCTGTCTCCTGTACAATGCCTGTAGTCTCTGGCTGTCTTCTGTACCATGCTTGCAGTCTCTGGCTGTCTCCTGTACTATGTCTGCAGTCTCTGGCTGTCTCCTGTACCATGTCTGCAGGCTCTGGCTGTCTCCTGTACCATGTCTGCAGGCTCTGGCTGTCTCCTGTACCATGTCTGCAGGCTCTGGCTGTCTCCTGTACCATGCAGTCTCTGGCTGTCTCCTGTACAATGCTGTTTCTGGCTGTCTCCTGTACCATGCCTGCAGTCTCTGCCTATCTCCTGTACCATGCAGTCTCTGGTTATCTCCTGTACCATGCAGTAGACATGTGCGCTGTCAATAAATTTGTTTTGTTTCGTTCCATTCCATTTCGTATTAGCCGTTAATTCGTATTTCGTAATTTATGTGCGAAATTCAATTTGGATTTGTATGAAATACGAATTTATGTTTGGTTCGTTAACTTTTCGTAACAATTATGAACGTTCTTTATGATGAATTTAAAAACCAAAAAATATCTTTCTCAATATGGCAGTTGTCTGACTCATTATGCTCATTATGAGGGGCTCCCACCATACCTGTGCTGTGCTGACTTCCTCCTGGGGCTGTACCCCTGCTGTGCTCATTATGAGGGGCTCCCACTATCCCTGTGCTGTGCTGACTTCCTGGGTTTGTACCCCTGCTGTGCTCATTATAAGGGGGCTCCCACCATTCCTGTGCTGTGCTCATTATGAGGGGCTCCCACCATCCCTGTGCTGTGCTGACTTCCTCCTGGGGCTGTACCCCTGCTGTGCTCATTATGAGGGGGCTCCCACCATCCCTGTGCTGTGCTGACGTTCTGGGTTTGTACCCCTGCTATGCTCATTATGAGGGGGCTCCCACCATCCCTGTGCTCTGCTGACTTCCTGGGATTGTACCCCTGTTGTGATCATTATGAGGGGCTCCCACCATCCCTGTGCTGTGCTCATTATGAGGGGCTCCCACCATCCCTTTGCTGTGCTCATTATGAGGGGCTCCCACCATCACTGTGCTGTGCTGACTTCCTCCTGGGGCTGTACCCATGCTGTGCTCATTATGAGGGGCTCCCACCATCCCTGTGCTGTGCTGACTTCCTGGGTTGGTACCCCTGCTGTGCTCATTATGAGGGGCTCCCACCATCCCTGTGCTGTGCTGACTTCCTGGGGCTGTACCCCTGCTGTGCTCATTATGAGGGGCTCCCACCATCCCTGTGCTGTGCTCATTATGAGGGGCTCCCACCATCCCTGTGCTGTGATGACTTCCTCTTGGGGCTGTACCCCTGCTGTGCTCATTATGAGGGGCTCCCACCATCCCTGTGCTGTGCTCATTATGAGTGGCTCCCACCATCCCTGTGCTGACTTCCTGGGTTTTTAACTTCATCATAACGAAGAATCATAATTAATATGACAATAATAAAACAATATTAACAAACATTCTTATTTTGTCCAATTCTGAATCTCCCATCGACTACCAGTACCAGTCCCCCACTCCCATATTAAAAAAAATTAATTTTCCCAACCCTCATTCAGCAGCAGAAGAAAACCTCTGGTCAACAAAACACCAGTCACGTTTCTGTTGTAATGGAATTTGGATCCGAAATTCCTTAACAAAATTTTGTATTTCGTATACAATTCAGAAGCATAGAAATTCATATTTCGGATGCTTCCGATTGAAAGAACTAATTTTCTTTAATTCGTACGAATTTTTGATTCGTACGAAACGAACCGCACATGTCTACCATGCAGTCTGGTTGTCTCCTGTATCATGCCTGCAGTCTCTGGCTGTCTCCTGTACCATGCAATCTCTGGCTGTCCCCTGTATCATGCCTGTTGTCACTTCTGCCTGTTGCCTCCTCCTTCCCTCCACTAGCTGTCACCTCTGCCCCCATGTCTCCTGTATCATGCAGTCTCTGGCTGTCTCCTTTACCATGCCATGCCTGCAGTCTCTGGCTGTCTCCTTTACCATGCGTGCAGTCTCTGGCTGTCTCCTTTACCATGCGTGCAGTCTCTGGCTGTCTCCTTTACCATGCCTGCAGTCTCTGGCTATCTTCTTTACCATGCCTGCAGTCTTTGGCTGCCTCCTTGACCATGCCTGCAGTCTCTGGCTGTCTCCTGTACCATGCCTGCAGTCTCTGGCTGTATCCTGTACTATGCAGTCTCTGGCTGTCTCCTGTACTATGCATGCAGTCTCTGGTTGTCTCCTGTACCATGTCTGTAGTCTCCTGTACCATGCAGTCTCCGTCTGTCTCTTTTACCATGCCTGCTTGGAACGCAAGCACATCGGTGTGCGTTCCTTTCTGATCACAGACACGCTGCAAGTACCGGCCCATGGTGCAGCTGTTGCGGAGGCTCTTTACAGGCACTGACCCCCACAATACTAAGTGTATGTACATGCACACTTCCATTTACTGTGTACATCCTGAGATTTGAAGTATGAGGTTTTGAAGTGTGACTCTCACCCATTACGATGTGTAATGTGTAATGTTTACTGTGATTTATATTTGGCAGTATGACTGGTAATATTTACTGTGATGTATTTCTGGTAGGTCTAGATACCACATGTTGCCTTTCAGTCCGTATGCACAGTACATTGCTGTTCACTTCCTATTTTATCTACCAATTGGTCATTTACTAGCTGCTTTTATGTGTATGTATGTGTATGCATGCACGTGTGTATATATGGTGTGTGCACACGTCTGCATATGCACTTATGCGTATAGGGTATGCCTGATCAGAGGACATAGGAGGGAGGGATTTTTTAAGGGGGAGGAGCCCCGCACCCCATCCCTGACTTATTGGCTTGCAGGCATTTATAAGTGAGGTTCGCTGAGGGAGGTTGTACTGCATAGCTCTGAGGAAGAGGGGACTTTCCCCTCGAAACGCGTTAGCGGATTGCAGCATCTGTGCATTCCTCCACGGCCCCTGGAAGGTTCCGCTCATCATAAATCGCAGACTGTCCACCGGTGCGACTTTATGTTGTGCCTCCTCCACCAATCGCCTGTGAGTTATTTCCTTTACTATTTTTTTATCAAATAAATGATTTAAAAGTTAATGCACAAGGCTGGTGCGCCCTTGTCTTCTTTTTATTTCACCATGCAGTCTCTGTCTGTCTCCTGTACCATGCAGTCTCTGTCTGTCTCCTGTACCATGCAGGCTCTGGCTGTCTCCTGTACCATGCGGGCTCTGGCTGTCTCCTGTATCATGCCTGCAGTCTCTGGCTGTCTCCTGTACCATGCAATCTCCGGCTGTCTCCTGTACCATTCCTGCTGTCACTTCTGCCTGTTGCCTCCTCCTTTCCTCCACCAGCTGTCACCTCTGCCCCCATGTCTCCCAATAACCCTCCAACCCCCCCCCCCCCATCCCTCAGTAATCACAACCTTTTCCATCCCAACTCTCCCACCCCACAATCCCTATTTCACCCCACCCTCAACTACCATGCTCTCACTTACCCTCTACAACAACCCCCACCTCCCAAACCACCCCTCTTCCTAGGCGATAGGTATCGGTAATTGGTATCTGCGAGTACCTGCAAAAAAAGTATTGGTATTCAGTGTTAAAAAATTGTATCGGTGCATCCCTAATAATAATTATATATAATATCAATAAATGTATTGAAAATATTTTCTCTATCTTATCTTCATACCATTTGGTAGTCATATACCAAAAAACTCTACGTAGTATCTTTTTTTTTTTTAACTCATGGAAGAAATGTGAGAAATAACGTATCAGACAATCATTCTATAAACACATACCACATACACTGCATACTTCTTCTGAGGAAAATATGCTTATAAAATAGTTTACCATTTGCCAATAAATTAAAAAAAAAAATCCCCGGGTTTAGTTTTAAAAATCTGGTCACCTTACTATACAGGCTTTCCTGTTTAAACACCTTCTTTCACTGTAGACATCAGTGACTCAGTTCTCCCCAGACAGGAGGTCAAAGCACCTGCCTCTGCATGGACACAATCCCTATGCATCCTGCAGCACATGAATCTCCTGGGGAAGAAAGGCCTGGTCTGGGTACACTGATTCCCTTTTCTGACTAAACACCCACCTGAAAATCAGCCTTACGCCTACTCAGGCACTCGTTCACTACTAAACCATTCACAACTTGCATCTCTCTATGGTGAAAGTGTGTTAGCCTGTCATAACATATACAGATATGAAGCTGAAACACTGGAAAACTGAACCGGAGACACCCAATTCATCTTCACAAAATTACTCCAGTTATAAAAAGGCCTCCGGAATTCCAGTTTTTTAAATATACTTTATTAAAGTGGTTATAAAAGCAAGTACTGTTCCAGAAATAATTACTGGTTTTCTATTACTCTCTACTGATAAAAAGTTGAACTACTTGTATTGTCACCTTGAATTTTTCTATCTTGTATGGAGTGAAATACATGCCTATGTCATTGTACCTACATTTACACTCCTTGCTTAATATATTTTTTTTTTGTGCATCTAAAATTGGTTCTGAACAATCAGATCTCAAAAGTAGTGAAAAAAACTCTGATATTTCCTTAACCATACATTGTATTGTAAAAAAAATAAAATAAAAATAAACAAAGGAAGGGGATTTTGTTGAGGATTATAACGGTGCCATATATAAACAGGTACAGACATTTCTTAAAAAGTATACATTTTATTAAAAAAATGCATTACAGGAAGATAGGGTACATAAAAGAAACAGCAGAGTTTTTTTGACTGATACTGGCCATGGTATCCCGTTTATATGAGATGGTCACTGGTGCATATCACGTCGCTACATGTTTCAACAACATTGGCTTCCTCGGGGCATTGTATGGTCACCAGTATAAACAATGGCTCTAGTAATGATAATACATAAACAAAAGTCAGTGAGTGGTCAAGTAAGGAAACAAAACAGAATACACAAATTAGATCGTGTAGATCCTCTTCATATGGGGTGATGATATCCAATCCGCTCACACCTTTCTGGCCTATTTGAATAATAATAACAGAGGCATAGTCCTCAGCCATGAGAAGTCCTACTGAAAACCATGTTTTGGATTTAAAGATTTCAATACAAGAAGAAAGAATCAAAACATTAGTATTAATAGAGTAGATCACAAATGAAAGGTATATTTAGCAGTGGCGGCCCGTCCATAGGGGGCGCCCGGGCGCCGCCCCCCCTTCTGTGTAGTCACAAAAAAAAATAAAAAATTTAAAAAAATTAAAAAAAAAAAAAAAAAAAATTTAAAACTGCCCCTTTAAGAAAAAAAAAGTCCTTTAACATAGTGCACTGTGTTCGAGCGCCAGACACAGTGCACTATGGCAAGCGCCACGTCAATGCAATCACGAGATTGCAGACGCGGCGCTTCATTTGCGGCCGTTTATCCCGCCTTGGGGCGCTTTCTGAAGCGCTGAGTAGCTTCCGCCCGGCACTATTACTATGGCCGGGCGGTTTGATTGACATCTGAGGTTTGATGTCACTTCCTGTTGTCTCTGTCCCGGGCGCAATGGGAAAGAGATAACAGGAAGTATGAAGAGCGGATCTCTCCATTGCTTCTGGAAGGAGATACCGCCGGAGAGGAGAGGACGAGGAGAGGAGAGGACAGGACAAGGAGGAGAGGAAGGACAGGACAACACAGTCAGCATGGTAAGTGCCGCTTCTGTGTTGGGGGGATCTGTCTTAGCATTTTTTAAACCTGCTGAAGGTTTTGTGTTCTTGCTGTGAGATGTATTTTGGCATGGGGTTTTCTCTGAGAGCTTTGAGCCAGCCCCTGCCTGTGTTACAAAAGATCCGGAGCAAACATAGAGAACTCCTCTGGTCTGATCTGCACACTGGCTCTCCCTCCCACACTGACTTTGGCATAACAAGATAAGATAAGAGAAGAGTCGTGTCAGTGAGTACACTTGCTATCACACTGATCCAGCCTGTCCCTGAGAAAACACTAGCCCTGCAGCCGCAAAACAGATGCCTCTGATCCTTCCCACGCGCTCCCCCCTCCTCTGCCTGTGCTTGATAATGAAGTCCCTTCCAGCCAGCTACTATCTGTAATGTTAACCACTGCACAGTGCCTCTCTGATCCTCCCCCATGCTCTCCCCCTCCTCTACTTAGGCTTGATAACAGAGGTCACTGCAATGGCTCCTTTTCAGCCTCACAGACTGCACACCTCCGTCCCTGCTTTCTCTGCATGCCTGGTTGCTGTGAATCTCCCTGAGCTCCCTCAAACACCACAGTAGAAGAGAGGGCACATTTAGGGTCGGTTCACATTGCTGCAATGTCAGAAATCACATGTGATTCGCACCGCACTGCTGTGCAAATCTCATGTGATGTCTGTGTGATGCAAATTCAGCCATACAGATAGTATGGCTGAAATCGCATTCAGACCAAACTCACACAGGACCCATTTTTTGATCCGCACCAGAATCGGATCACATAGGTGTTCACACCCATGTGATCCGATTCCTGTCCAAATTCACAGTTCGCACTGCGATATGCAAACTTTACTGGAGGTGTCATTAACATTGTTTTGACACCCCCAGCAGTTCGCAAAGGGCAGTGTAAACTGCCTGCGAGTTGTATGTTGATGCAGGAACCCGTACTGGATTCGCAGGGTTCCCGCATCGCTGCAGTGTGAACGGAGCCTAAGAGTACCTGTCTTGCTCAGCAGTAGCCTGGCCTGTCATCACCAATTCTGGCCCTGCTACCAGCACTACCTGCGATATCTGCAGGGAAGCAAGCAGCAAGTACTTCTGGCTCCCTTGCGAGCCTGGCCAACCACAACTCACAAATGGATGTCAGTAAAACACTTTGGCGAAAAAAAAAGTCTGTTATTCTGAACTGTGCATGCGCAGTCTGATGTCAGCCATTTAGAGAACTGCGTTTTGATGTGCACAGTGGCTGCGTTTTGATGTGCACAGTGGCTGCGTTTTGATGTGCACAGTGGCTGCGTTTTGATGTGCACAGTGAGGCTGCAATTGATGGGGTTTTTTTTCCGAATTTTTCAGTTTGTTTGCGCCCCCCCCAAAAATTTTGAGCACCAGCCGCCACTGATATTTAGATGTGCAATTTGTTTATTTAAAAATACATACTCTGGTTAGATGAACAGACAACAACATATTACACTAAAAAAAAAAGCAAAAAAAAGCAAAAAAAAGGCGCTATAAAGTGATTTGAACAATAGTCCGACTGTGAAGTCTCATACAAAAATAAATAGTCCCAATTAAGGTCCAAAAGGAAGGAAGATAGGTTTGTGACATAAACTTCATCCAAAAAGAAACAGTGATAACGGACACAGTTTGCGGAACACACCAATAGGTATTGCGCTTACCAGAAGTAAGCCAAAAAAGGGCGAATGGCTTAAACCCAGCCTGGGCCTTTAGATGAACAATCCAGATGAAGCAGGAAGGACGCCCTCGTCCCGTGGATCCACAGAGTACAGTCCGAAAAAATATATGACAAAAATATAGCGTAATATTGTTTACATAAACAACACTCCAAACCAGAAAAGAAGTGACACTCAACTAGCCATAAATCATGTGTGATCATATAAAATCCTGTGCTAAATAGCTAGGACAATATAGTGAGTATCATGCAATCATGCAAAATAGAAGTGAATGGGTGAAAGCTACAAAGACACCCAAAATCTGCTTACCAGATATAAATGGACAGTCAGCGTGTATTAATCACCCCAAAGGTATGTGAAAGGAAATCCCACCAGGTGCTGAGAAAAATATTAGTGCGAACTGCTTACCAGAAGACAGACCCTTATGTGCAGATTCATTAGGACCAGGAACCAAACGCCAAAGGAGCAGATACTGATAACGAACCTTAGGGAATGTCCCCTTACCAGATATGCAAAACAAAGAGGGCAGATATATTGCGGTCCCAGCCGGACTCCAGACCGGAACGGTGTTAATGCGTCTTGACCACTCAACCCGGGCTCAGCAGTACATATATAATGAAAGAGCCAATAGTGTAATACTGCGTAATATGGATTTATTAAGAAAAGAGTAACACTTACATAGATACGAAAATTAAAAAGCTGTAGGAACGATAAAACGAAGCCGGCCGGCCTCCGGACACACTCCCGTCCTCAATCGAACGACGTGGTGACGTCAGCACGCCCCTCCCAGACGCGTTTCGTCATACGTTGACGTTCTCAATGGGGAATGGGCAAGAAACGGGAATATAAACAAATATATCAAAAAACATATTAAATGAATAAACATATTACACTACTCATGGCAAGGATGCCCCCGGGAGAATATAATAATTACATATACAACATTAACAACATTGTTATCCACATGAATACCCCAATGCATTTCGACCCATTCTGGTCTTCTTCAGGGGGTTTTAGATTCTAGGGAAATGTATCAAAAGAAGTATAATTAAAATTAGAGATTTGGTCAGTATACGAAACATCACTATACCATTTCAAAATGTACAGAAATATGTCTCTCTATATAAGGGGAGGTGTAATTACCATTAAGTGAAAGACATGATGGAGATGCATCACACAAACCAGATTTGTTAAAGCATACGAATTCAAGGATCCCAATGACCATGCATATTCCCTCCGCGCTCTCCAGGCGGACCCACAGTCCATCGGACTTGCAAGGGGCCACACGTTTGGTCCTGGAGGGGAGGACCAGGGGCGAGGCACCTACAATTGGGTATTGAGTATTAGTATTAAGATATTCTGTAGATTTCTAAAACATATGCGACTACCGACTTTCCCGTACTGGAACGAATATTTAATTTATATAGGTTAAAACTAATAGTATTATTATAAGATTAAAAAATATTGTTTAGAGTTTATAGTTTGATTAATTTTAATTAAAAATAAAATTAGAATAAAATTAAGAAAGAAAATCGTCCTCGCTGCTACTCCAGCGGCATCTGCGTGGCCCCCTCGGCGTTCCGGAAGGCGTGAGCCCCAGCATTCGCCACCCCCTCGGACGCGACATCACGACATAACTGGCAAAATTGCGCGAGCGCATGTGATGTCACGGACAGTCCGGCGGTGATCAAAGGAATGCCGCCGGCACGTTGAAGGCTCCCCACAGTGGCCCTTGAAAAAGGCCCGTCTGCAGAAAACACAGATGGGGAAGAAGCGCAAAGGTAATTGCGTCTCCCCCCCGTGCCAGGAAGCCGGATGGAAAGGAGTTAAGGTTGTATATGTAATTATTATATTCTCCCGGGGGCATCCTTGCCATGAGTAGTGTAATATGTTGTTGTCTGTTCATCTAACCAGAGTATGTATTTTTAAATAAACATATTGCACATCTAAATATACCTTCCATTTGTGATCTACTCTATTAATACTAATGTATTGCTGCTTTAAAAACCCCCTGGGGAAAACTCTTTGTATTCTTTGGAATTTATTTTGGGTTGTGCAGCTTCGGGTACTCTAATATATGTGTTTTTCCATTTGCAAGAAGAAAGAATTGTCACTTCTAATTTCTTCAAACCAACGGATAGGAATGGATACATTCCTTTTGGATTCTTGTCATCATCACTCTTGGCTGACGGCTGTGCCCAAAGGCCAGTTTTTACATTTAAAACAGAATTGCATGAATCCAGATGATTTCTTCAAAGAGGCATCAGTTCTAAGAACAAGGTTTATAGCCAAAGGATATGATAGCAAGGCCCTAGACTTCCTCATAGTGGAAGTTAGCAATAGAGATCGTCGAGAACTCTTGGGTGACAAACCCCCTCAAGGAGGACTTTGGTTTGGCTTTTCTTACTACATACTCCAGCCAACATTGGGCGATTAAGAGAATCATTAAGAAACACTGGCCGATCATCAAGAACGACCGTGTTTTCAGCCCTTTATTATCTGATCGACCCCATGTCATTTTTAGGGGTGCTTCCAATCTAAGGCACACTATAGCACCAAATGTTCCTGACCCACCAAATAGACCCACTTTTTTTGGAGATCTTAAAGGTTATTATCTATGTGGGAAATACCAAGTGTGTAAAATGAATGCCCACCTAGGTAGGAGAATTACTGAATTCACCTCAGTGGGCACGGGAGCCACATAGCCTATATAGTCGTTGTGCACATGCACAACAAAATGTGTTGTCTACCTTCAGAGGTGCCCCTGTGGCCTTAAATACGTAGGGCGCACCATTCGAATGTTACACATCAGACTAGGGGAACATATAACCAATTTTCAAAAAGGTTTTGACAAACATAATGTCTCAAAGCATTATGATCACAATAGGGACCCTAGGGGCACCACTTTTATCGCTTTGGAGAAATACGTACCCCACTGGCGTGGTAGTGATGGGAGGCGGACTATATCCAGGGCTGAGGCGAATTGAATATATACATTGGGGTCCCATGTGCAATTGGCAAATGGTTTGAATGTGGAGTGGGACATCAACTTCTTTATTAATAATAGTTGAAGTCTCTTCCACTGCATATATCAGTCATTCCTCTCTCCCCCTTTTTTTTCCTAGCTGCACAAGTGCTGCTGTTATTTTTTTTTTTTTTAATCTATACAGGCTTTCATTTTTTAAATCTACTTAATTATTATACAAAAATTTCATGTTTTGGTGTTGTGTATATATACTGTCACGTACCTGGTGGGTGAGCCTGACGTGTAGAGGAAGGCCTCTCGTATAGCTCTGGCTCGAGAGCCCCTGATAGTGAGACAGCAGGCTCAGGAGCACGGTGGGGTAAGAGTGCCTATGATCAGTCCAGAAGTCTGTATCATCAGAAGCCAGGAACTCGCAGCAGGAAGCCGGAACACAGCAGTTAGCAGGCAGGTGAGGTGGCAGATGGCTGGCGGACTTGGCAGGAGATGGGCAGAGATGCACCACTGGAAGCAGGAGCTTGAAGCAGGCTGGACAGCCAGAAGCAGGGTCAGACAACTGGGTAGTCAGCAGACCGGCAGATCAGGCAGAAGAGGCAGGCAGAAACGTAGTTGGGTCACAGGCAGGTCTTGGCAACAGACGGGCAAATCAGGCATAAACAGCAGGCAGAGGCATAGTTGGGTCACAAGCAGGTTCGGCAATAGGTTCTAGGTAACAGGAACTGGAGACAGAGAATAGTCCGTGGGAAGCCAAGGGGTCAGGGCAGGATGCAGGCAGCGGTAGTAGGGAACAAGCCAGATCGGTAGCAGAAGTCAAACAGACAGGAGTCAAGATTCAGGTAATGCTGTAGACCAAGCAGCAACCAGCCAGTGTTTGATGCTCCGTTTAAATAGACTGACTGGCGCCAGTTGTAGTAACAGGTGCGTGCGCGCGCCAACACGTGGTCGCGTAATTCTGGACATACTTGGTTGGCGCCTGCGCACAGGTATGTGCCTGGAAACAACAGTTGTACTCTGCAGACGTCTTCCCTGACACTGCCCCCCCTTACGGGCAGCCTCTGGATGCCCAATTGGTTCTTCTTCTGGGGGTGGCTGTGGAAAAAGGCACGGACCAAGTCCATAGTGTGCACATCCTGCTCAGGTTTCCAGGAGTATTCCTCTGGCCCATAGCCCTTCCACTTAATCAGATATTGCCGACGACCCCTTTACCTCCTGCAGTCTACAATTGCTTCCACCTCAAACTCTTCGTCCCCATTAACGATCACTGGTTCAGGCAGTCTAGTCCCCCCGATTAGGAAAGGGATCCGGCACTGTGGGTTTTAATAAAGATACATGGAACACTGGATGTATCCTATAGGAATCTGGTAAAGATAGTTCATAGGAAACGTTGTTAATTTTCCTCTTTACAGGGAACGGTCCCAGAAACTTTGGGGCAAGCTTCTTTGATGGACAAGCCAACCTCAGATTGGTTGTGGCTAACCTCACCAGGCTGCAGGATCAGTTCTCCCCTCCTCCTTCTATCGAAAGCCTTCTTATTATCTCCCTGTGCCTTGGTTACGGCTTCTTGCAACATTTTATTGTTATGACTGAAGAAGTCTACTGTATTCTGGACAGCTGGAACTGAGGGCTCGGAGACAAGGTCAGGCAAGAATGTGGGATGAAAGCCATCGTTTGCGAAGAATGGAGACTGTTTAGTGGCTGAATGACAGGAGTTATTATAAGCAAACTCGGCTAATGGTAGGAGAGAAACCCAGTCATCTTGGACAAAAGATGTGAAGCAACGGATATATTGCTTCAAAGTTTGGTTGGTCCGTTCGGTCTGTCCGTTGTGGGTGGTATGCGGATGACAGAGAGTTTGATCTTCAGGGTCTCGCAGAGTGATTTCCAGAACCTGGACGTAAATTGGACCCCTCGGTCAGATACGATATCAACAGGTACCCCATGGAGTCTCACAATTTCCCTGATGAACACTCGAGCCATCTCTGCAGCAGATGGTGTACCCCTTAAGGGTAAGAAGTGGGCCATCTTGGACAGGCGATCCTTAATAACAAAGATGGCCATACAATCTTCAGAATGTGGTAATTCCACTATAAAGTCCATAGAAATCATGTACCAAGACCTGTCGGGCACAGGCAGAGGTCTGAGCAAGCCCCATGCCCTGTTTCGGGTGCTCTTACTCCAGATACAGGTTCTGCATGCACCTACGTAGCTTTTACTGTCTTTTTCCAGATTAGGCCACAAAAAAGTGCATTGCACCAGCTCCGTTGTCTTGCGAATCCCGAAATGCCCCGCTAAGGGATGATCATGGCAAAAACCCAACACCGGCAACTGAACAAAAACTCGGTCCCTCTTCCAAAGAAGACCCTCCCTTGCCTGAAGGGTATCCCCAGTGGGAGCAGAGGTACTTGTGGAAGCTTGTTTTAGTTGAGACACCAAGTCAGTCTGTAGTAGTAGGAAGTTTCCTGCTGGCAAAATGGTGTCGGACACTGGCAAGTCCTTAGGATCTTCGAACATGCGCGACAGCACGTTAGGCTTCACATTCTTAGACCCAGGTCTGTAGGTTATATGGAACAGGAACCTTGAGAAGAAAAGTGCCCAACGGGCAACGGGCCTGGCGAGGTTTCAGCCGTTTACTGGTCCGTAAATACTCAAGGTTCATATGATCCGTATATATCAATATTGGATGTGCTGCCCCCTCTAGCAAATACCTCCTATCCTCGAGGGCGGCTTTTATGGCAAGAAGTTCACGATCGCTGACATCGTAGTTTTTCTCAGCAGGGATGAGCTTCCGAGAGAAAAAGGCTACAGGGTGAATCAGATTCTTTAGACCTTGGCGCTGGGACAGGACCCCTCCGACAGCACTCTCGGAAGCGTCTACCTCCAGAATGTAGGGAAGTGCTCGATCTGGATGGCTTAAAACGGGGGAAGACGTAAACAGTCTTTTAAGAGTCTCGAAAACAACCTGGGCTTCGGGGGACCAGTGGAAACGGACACCCTGTTTGGTAAGTTGTGTGATGATAGCCGAAAAGTTCTTGATGAATCTGCAGTAAAAATTAGCAAACCCCACGAATCGCTGGATTCCTTTTTTATCAGTGGGGGCTGGCCAGGTCAGGATTGCTGAGACTTTCTGGGGATCCATCTCAATCCCACAGGTGGAGATGATTAATCCCAAGAACTGGATACTTTGCTGTTCAAACTCACACTTCTCTGGCTTGGCATAGAGTCCATGTAAGCGGAGGTGGCAGAGAACATTCTTGACATGTTTGCGATGACTTGCAAGAGAAGTGGAGAACACAAGTATGTCATCTAAGTAAACGATAACAAAGATGTCTAGATAGTCCTTACAGATGTCATTAATGAAGTGCTGAAACGTAGCTGGCGCATTACACAGACCAAATGGCATGACGAGGTACTCGTAATGGCCAAAAGTGGTGCAAAAGGCAGTCTTCCACTCATCTCCCTTCTGTATGCGGATAAGATTGTAGGCTCCCCTCAAGTCTAGTCTGGTGAAGATAGAAGCAGAGCGAAGTCTTTGGAAAAGTTCTGGAACCAGGGGAAGGGGATAACGGTTCTTCACCGTGATTTCAATAAGTTAATAATCTACGCACGGCCGTAGAGAATGGTCCTTCTCCACAAAGAATATTCCCGCCCCAGCGGGTATAGTAGAGGGGCGGATGAACCCCTTTCGAAGACTCTTGTCAAAGTACTCCTTCAGAGCACCTAGTTCCTTTTTGGACAGAGGGAAGATGCGACCAGAATGGAATTGCAGCCCCTGACAGGAGTTCGATGGGGCAATCGTAGGCTCTGTGTGGAGGTAGGGTGTCTGCCCCCCGCTTACTGAAAATGTCCAAATATTCATTATAGGCCTCGGGCACCCTTTGGTAAAGTTCAGTATCAATGTCCATACAAAGTAGCGCAGTGGGTGACATGATGGGCTCAGATAGACAGTGCTCCTGACAGTAGGTTGACTGGTACTTGATGCTGCCAGAGCTCCCATCAACCAGCGGGTTATGAGTCTGAAGCCATGGTAGGCCCAGAATAACATGAGAAACAGAGGCAAGAAAATTGCGTCTAGACGTAAAAGTTCCTTGTGATTGGTAGGGGTCAAAGTCAACAATGGAGGGGTCTCCTTAGTCAGCAGTCCAGACTTAACACAGGAGCCATCGGCCAGAAATACAGTAAGTCCTTGCTCCTTGGGTAGAAGAGGAATATGTTGCTGACCTGCGAATGCCAAGTCGATGAAGCAACTGCAGGCCCCGGAGTCCACAATTGCTGTTGTAGACACGCTTCTGCCTGGGAGCTGGAAGGTGATGGGAAGCGCTAGTTGAGCGGAAGTTGCTGGCAGGACTGACTGGGTAACTGAAGAAGCAGTGAGACATCTACGTCCTTTAGTTGGGAAATTATGTACATAATGGCCGGCCCCTCCACAGTAGAGGCAGAGATTGCCCTGACAGCGTCATGACCGTTCTTCAAATGAGAGTGACGGGCGGATCAGGCCAAGTCGTGTGGACATTGCTGTTGGTTTGGATGAAGGGGTAACTTATCAGATGTTGGCTGGGCCCGAACTGGAACTTTAGGTATCATTCATATAGGTTGAGATGGACCAGTAGAGTTTTCTTGCCTGCGTTCTCGGAGACGACGGTCGATCTGAATGGATATGGAAATTAAGTCCTCTAGTGAACTCGGCACCCCCACATGAGCTAGCTCATCCTTCAGGTCCTCCGCCAATCCCAGGCGGAACTGATGCCGCAATGCTGCGTTGTTCCAACCTGTGTCTGCACTCCAGCATCTGAAGTCCGTAACATAGTCCTCTACCGCTCGGCGGCCTTGCTGGAGTGCATGGAGAGAAGACTGGGCAGTAGCAGTTCGTTGAGGGTCCTCATACAATCGGGACATAGTCTGGAAGAAGGAGGACATGGTATCAAGTTGTGCATCCCTTACTTCCAACAGACAATGAGCCCAGGTTTGGGGTTCACCCTGGAGCAAAGATATGATGAACCCCACCTTGGTTGTCTCGGTAGAGAAAGTTCATGGTTGAAGTGAAAAATAGAGCTGACAGGCATTGCGGAATGCTCTAAACCTGGACCGGTCACCGGAGAACCATTCGGGACAAGGCACCCGTGGCTCGGGGATGTCATCACTGTAGAAGAATCAGTACTGGACACTGTCCGTGTTGACACAATTTCAGAAGATGCTGCCGCAGGAATGGCAGGATGAGGCAAGACCTGCACATGTTCTTCAAGCTGAACAAACTTTTCCTGCAGGGTCTTGATCGCTTGTGTCAAGCCTACGATGCTCTGGCAGACTCCAGATATGAGAGAGGTTCCCCCTGCATGCTCAGTCATGGCTGCTTGGTATTGTCACGTACCTGGTGAGTGAGCCTGACGTGTAGAGGAAGGCCTCTCATACAGCTCCGGCTCGAGAGCCCCTGATAGTGGGACAGCAGGCTCAGGAGCACGGTGGGGTAAGAGTGCCTATGATCAGTTCAGAAGTCTGTATCAGCAGAAGACAAGAACTCACAGCAGGAAGCCGGAACACAGCAGGTAGCAGGCAGGCGAGGTGGAAGATGGCTGGCGGACTTGGCAGGAGATGGGCAGAGATGCACCACTGGAAGCAGGAGCTTGAAGCAGGCTGGACAGCCAGAAGCAGGGTCAGACAACCGGGTAGTCAGCAGACAGGCAGATCAGGCAGAAGAGGCAGGCAGAAGAGTAGTTGGGTCACAGGCAGGTCTTGGCAACAGATGGGCAAATCAGGCATAAACAGCAGGCAGAGGCGTAGTCGGGTCACAAGCAGGTTCAGCAACAGGTGCTAGGTAACAGGAACTGGAGACAGAGAATATTCCGTGGGAAGCCAAGGGGTCAGGGCAGGATGCAGGCAGCAGTAGTAGGGAATAAGCCGGATCAGTAGCAGAAGTCAAACAGAAAGGAGTCAGGATTCAGGTAATGCTGTAGACCAAGCAGCAACCAGCCAGTGTTTGAAGCTCCGTTTAAATAGACTGACTGGCATCAGTTCTGGTAACAGGTGCGCGCGGGCCAACGCGCGATCGCACATGCGCGACCGCAGAAGCGCCCGCAGTCATTCTGGAAGTACTTGGTTGGTGCCTGCACATAGGTATGTGCCTGGAAACAACAGTTGTACTCTGCAGACGTCTTCCTTGACATATACATGGGCTAGCACAGATGGGATTATAATAAAGACAAACACTGTTAATTAAATTTAACAAAACATTTATTAATTGGGATTTATAAGGCCACGGTGTTATCCATAGGGGTTACCTAAAATACTCAAATTTATTTTAAAGAATATAAAGCCATCCTGGCTACAACTGAACAAATTAAATGGTGTCCATCCAACAATGCTGGACGACTACTCCCCCTCATGGACGACATCATGACAAAAAAGGGGGCGGGTGGGTGGGTGTCGCTTGTTCTGCTTCACACGGTCAGTGAACGCTGCGCTCAGCCCCTTATATAGGCTTCTTCAGCGCTGCACAGCGCCCGCCAAATTCATCCAATCCTGACGCTGGCCCTTGCTACCAATCCTCTTGCTGTTGCTGCCCTGAGCAACAGTGGCAACCAATGGCAACCTGGCAAATAGATAAAAGGAGAGAAATGCAGCCCCCTCTGAGCCATCCCATGTGGGCCCCAGCATAATGCTATGACCCTTCATGGGCTAGCACAGATGGGATTATAATAAAGACAAACACTGTTAATTAAATTTAACAAAACATTTATTAATTGGGATTTATAAGGCCACGGTGTTATCCATAGGGGTTACCTAAAATACTCAAATTTATTTTAAAGAATATAAAGCCATCCTGGCTACAACTGAACAAATTAAATGGTGTCCATCCAACAATGCTGGACGACTACTCCCCACCGGCTGAGGACAGCAGCAGTGCTGCCGGCCGAGGCCCCCCCCCCAACACCGTGGCTGATTCAATTAGATTTTGTAAACCCATATTGAATATATCTAAGCCTATCACAGATAAATGGACCATATCTCCACGAAATAAACCGTGTACAAAACCCTCTAATTCTAAATGGCGAAAAGATATGCCACCGGATGAACTTAAAAAACTATGGATTGTTCTATTGAGACGCCTTCTAATCTTGTCCACATAAAATAAATTGCCCGAGGGGGACCAAAGAAGACGAGGAATCATCTCTGAAAATGCTACTATAGTATTTGGGAATAAAAGTTGAATATAACAAAGATCCCTCTTGATTTCGCAAAGAAGATCCCACGTCTTAACTTTGCCTAAATCATTGCCCCCGGCATGAAGAACCAAGATCTGGGGTAAAGGCCAAACATTAGATAAGTGAAGTAAATGATCTCTCAAATTCTTCCACCTCAAACCCTTAATACCTGACCACAATACTGTGAAAGACTTAGAGTCCAGACCTAAATTAGCCGAGTAGGTTCTAGTTTCCGCATGCTTGGCTGCCCAGAAAACGTAGGAATGACCTACAATCCAAACTGTAGCTGCGGAGGATCCTGAAAAGAGATTACAAAATTAGTAGATCGGGGCGAACATAAATCTTATATCTATCACTACCCCAACGGCCAATTCTTTTTAAAGTTTCTGCCGGGAAACCTAGAGAGTCAGCTGTGGTGGCTGCCCCGATGCGGAAAGAATGTGAAGAAAAGCAAAAACCAGATAGGTTCAAGCGTTTCAGAGAAGCAGCCAACACAGCTGAAAACTGGTACCTAGTTAGAGAGGACAAATCCTGGTGGATAAAGAAGGAATCATCAGAACATGGTCTAATTGACATATATCTAGACACCAATAGCACCGGGCATATTGTAGGATTGGTAGAACTAGACAGAGAAATCCAATGACCTTGACCTGTTGGAAGAGATTTAGACCTACAAAGAAAAAGGCTAAGGGACCCATTATACACAATGACATGTGATTTGAGGAGAAAAGCTGAGGACCTTCTATTTTCAGATGTAAATTCCCCAATTCTGAGGGCGCCAAAAAAGGCAACTGAAAAAACGGCCCTAAACAAAATTAATTCAAATTCAGAGAAACACACCTCTTCTAAAACATTAAGGAGATCAACCAATATAGCAGCCGAAATAGGGCGCCTCTTATCCAATAACGGTTTTGACCTCCTAAAACCTTTTAAAACTTGATTAACTTGAAAGAAAGAGGTTAGAGCTGGCAAACCTGCGAATTTGAGAAAGAAGGAAACCCCCGCTAAAATTTTGCTGATAGAAGCTGGGCTAAGATTAGCCTGAAGCAATGAGGACACAAAGGACAGGGAGACATAAGAAGTGACAACAAGAGAATCCAGACCAAAGTCCTGACAAAAGGAGCACCATCTGGACCAGGATAGACGATAATCAGACCACGTTTTCTTCGACACCGAATTCTTGAAGTTACCAAGAATTAACTCCATATTAAGCCCCAGAGGAAATCCGGGCAAGGAGTTCCGCATTGATCCGATGTCGGAGCCAATTCCCGAAACCTCGTGAACTGTGAACGAGATAAAGCATCAGCAATATTATTCTGCACGCCCGGAATGTGCTCTGCTTTCAACCAGATATTGAATCGCATGCATTGTAAAACCAGAAAACGTAGTAGCCTAATCACTGGTTCAGATTTAGAGGATAAAGTATTCACTGCATATAAAACGCCTTTATTATCAGTATGCACCAGAACTCTGCGATTCGCAAAAACGTCTTTCCAAACTACTAAAGAGACTATCACAGGGAACAGCTCCAAAAGGACCAAATTTTGAATGATGTCCTTTTGTAACCAGTCCTGATGCCACTCACCTGCACACCAATGCCCATCCATGAATGCTCCAAAGCCTGAAGACCCAGCTGCATCCGTGAAAAAATTAAGCTGTTCGTTAGTAACAAAATCCTGTTGCCATATAGTAGAGCCATTAAAATGACACAGAAAAGCATCCCAAATTCTCAGGTCCTCCCGAACGCTCTTGGAGATCCGAACATGGGAATATGGGTTTGAAAAGCCTCTGATTGCCAATGAAAACTTGCGAGAAAACACTCTAGCCATTGGAATGACTCTGGCTGCAAAGGCAAACAGACCCAGAAGAGATTGGGCCTCCTTCAATAATACTTTCTTTCTTAAAAGAAAAAATGAGATCATGGACCTCATTTTTTGTATTTTTTGAAGAGGCAGTTTAAATTCCATTGCAGCTGAATCTATGGTAATCCCTAAAAATTCAATTGAAGTGGATGGAAACACTGTCTTTTCTGCTGCTAAAGGGATCCCAAAGTGTTCACAAATATTAAAAAATAACTGAAGAGATTTAAGGCACGAGGAAGAAACAGCTGAGCCCACAAATAAAAAATCATCTAGATAATGTAAGAAACTTCCCTCGGGATATAGGTCAGACAAAACCCACTGAAGAAAGGTTGAAAAGGCTTCAAAATAAAAACAAGACAAAGAAAACCCCATGGGCATACATTTGTCAAAGAAATATTCACCTGAGAATTGAAAACCTAGTGAACTGAAGCCCTGTGGATGGACCGGGAGCAAACGAAATGCTGACTTAATATCTGCCTTGGATAGCAAGGCCCCTTGTCCATGACTCCTTAAAATAACCAAAGCCTCGTCGAATGATGCGTAGCAAACAGGAGCTTCAACACCAGCCACCTCATCATTCAAAGAGGAGTTCTCCGGGTATGAAAGGTGATGTATCAGCCGGTAAGAACCTTGTTCTTTTTTAGGAACTAAACCCAACGGGGAAAGCCTAAAATTTGCGAATGGCGGGGAAGCAAAAGGACCCGCCACCCTTCCTTCTTCCAGTTCTTTGTAAATTTTCTTTCTTACCACTGAAGCATTAGTATAAACAGATTTTAAATTCTGAACCATGGAACAGCCCGAGCCTTGAAAGGCCGGGACCAAAAAACCCTCCTTGAAACCTTCAGTTAGCAGAGCCGCCATCCTGTGGTCTGGATAGCGCTCTAACCACGGGAGCATTCTTGGGAGGTTCACTGGAGTCACTGCCCTTCCCATGAGCGTGCCCGGGAAATGGCTGAAAAGCTGTCGCTGTAGATTTGCGAAAACACCTGCTAGATGGATGGTTCCCACTACAATGAGAGCATTCATGCTTGTATCTGCAATTTGATAGAAACTTGCATTGCCCTTCATTGAAGGAAAAGCAAAATCCCTTACGCAACGCAGACTGAGCGTTAGATACCCCTTTAGGAGTAAACGGAAGCTTAGGCGGCAACATGAGATTTAGCCATAGCCCAACATCTTTGGAACCCCAATGCAGGGAGGGGTGGACTGCCAATTTTTGGCGAAAATTTTCGTCATATGTGAACCATGCAGAGCCACCGAAATGACGAAAGGCCTCTGCAACAATATCTAAGTGTTGGAATAAACCTGAACACTTCGCAGGGAAACGTTCACCCATAACTGCTGCATAAATGCAGAAAGCCTGCAACCAATTTTGGAAGGTCCTTGGTATGGCCCTTCTCCTGTCCTCCTCGGATCTATCCGCTGCCAGCCTATCAGACTTCAACAAAAATTCTTTAGAAGCCGGCAAAAGAGATAATATGTCAATGAACTCTCCTCTCCAAATTTTTTCTTTAACAGGCCTGGCTAAATGGAAGCCTAACGGTGACAGAACACATGGTAAGGGTTCCTTAAAAGAAGCCTCCCCAACTGCCACTGCTGAAGGCCTGATAGGCAGGATAGGATTAACAGACAATGGAGAGTTAACCACATCATGGTTTAACATGCCATGACCAGTCATTTGTGACTCATTTAAGTTTTGCCATACTGAACCAACTTCATTCAATGGTAATTTTCTAACAGCACCATCATCATGTGCCCCTGTAAATATTTCAGTATCACTACCAACAGGCTCAAATGCATCAGACATCTGTGCCCTCTGATCAATTTTACTGGTATGCAAGACCTGTCTAGCACCAAACCTTTCTGTTTGTGCCCCTAGAATTGAATTAACATTAGTTTGTTTAATATTTAATGCACCAGTGACCTGTGCTCCTTTAAAACTATTAGCAATATTATTAGCACCAGCAGACTGTGCCCCTTTAAATTGTTGTAAAATATTTGACAATGAATTCACTAGGAAAGAAACATCTGTCATATTTGAAAACTGACACTGCTCACCATCATATGCTGTTGACGGATGCTCACTGAGTGCAGCAGCCTGGGGAAGCTGAGTAGCGCTGCTCTCCCTCATAGCCGGCTCTCTCTGTGTTCTTGAAGTGTCAGCCCTCTCCTCCCTTGTCACCTGAGGCGAGGCCGCTGTTCTCGTTCGTTTCTTCTTCCTCCCCGGCTGCTGCCTAGTCCCGCCTCCGACTGGGGCCGGAGCTACCTCCATCTTCTGCTTAGTGAGTGATGTCTCAGCAGGCGGAGCCGAGTCACGCTCCTCCCCTAGGCATTGCAGGAGCCATTCTTCACCGCCCTCTCCCTCCGCTCTCTCAATAAGGCGGCACAGGAGTTCTTCCCGACCTTCAGACGAACGGCGCTTCATGCTGCAGCTCTGTGGTGTCGCTTGTTCTGCTTCACACGGTCAGTGAACGCTGCGCTCAGCCCCTTATATAGGCTTCTTCAGCGCTGCACAGCGCCCGCCAAATTCATCCAATCCTGACGCTGGCCCTTGCTACCAATCCTCTTGCTGTTGCTGCCCTGAGCAACAGTGGCAACCAATGGCAACCTGGCAAATAGATAAAAGGAGAGAAATGCAGCCCCCTCTGAGCCATCCCATGTGGGCCCCAGCATAATGCTATGACCCTTCATTCCAATATACATGGGTTTTTCATTTAACTCGTATATGAATCATCATTTATTTTCAAATATATTTATATTTATTTTTATTGATATACATATATTTTCATTTCATTATTTTTTATATTCTCCATTTTTTGTATACATTTTTTGTTTCCAATAAACAACTATGTATGTATTGCTGAACAGTGTAAGGCCTGTTGGCAACACAGGGCAGCTAGCCTTCGCAATTGTTAATGTGGATATTTATTTCTCCACAAGATGGCAGTATGCTCCCTTTACTGTAGTTTTGGAAAACAAGCTAAGTCTGTGCTTTCCTGGGCTAACGGATACACTCATTACTTAAAGCTTTCTTCTTTTCTCATTCAGGATAGGTTCATCCTATCCAATGAGCGTTTCTGTATCATTTAGTGCAACCAATGACAGTGCAGGCGTGTGGGCGTACCTCTGATGACGTCACATATGACGAAATGATCATCGGGACGCTACACACACACGTTCTGTGCATGCGCGATTTGATTTGATCCGTATGGATTTTTACTTACAAGGAACAATTTTGTGTTAACTCAAGCTAGAGAACTCTTTCCAGGGTCTTTTATGTATGCAGTAATGCAGATTTTTTTATCAATAAAAGGCCTTAAGAGACATTCTACACTATTTGGAGGTTTTTTCCCTTATTGCATATTGTCACTTCCTGCCATTGATGCTCTCTGGCTACCATCTGATGTGCATGGACTCTTCCGGAGGAGAACGCCTGAGTATTTCATCAGTGGATTCTCGATCCTACTAAGCGCTGTTTGACACCCCGGAGTAAGGGAGGTTGCAGGCTTTCTAGTAAGCCTTTTATCCTAATGAGGTGACGGGTATCAGTGTCAAGCACTTGGTCTACGCTCCATATTGCATTTGAGATTCAGCTACACATGAACTTTTTGATATCAGTTTTTTCTTTTTTGCACTCATATTGCACTTTAACACACGTCTGTGCATTTCTTTGTATGCATTTTGTTGTTTGTTTTATTGCACATGAATTGCACATTTGCATTGCTCCATATGTTTTTTTTTGGCTGTGTATAGTATTGCACATTTATTGCACTGAATTGCACATTTGCACTTTATTGACACATGTTATTTATACATAGGGTCATTTTCTGCATAACTGAGCACTGCACTAGTGTTCAGCTGCAGGTCACTAAGCGTAAATATTACTTTACATTTAAAAAATTAGAAGTCATGTATTTGTATTGTATTTTCGATACGGCGCTGCATCGTTTTAACTGACAATTGCGCGGTAATGCAAAGCTCTACGCAAACAAAATTGACGTCCTTTTTTTCCCATAAATAGAGCTTTCTTTTGGTGGTATTTGATCACCTTTGCGGTTATTTTTTGCGCTATAAACAAAAAAGGAGCGACAATTTTGAGAAAAAAACAATACTTTTTGCTATAATAAATATCCCCAAAAATGTTTCTAAAAAACAAATTTCTTCCTCAGTTTAGGCCAATATATATTCTTCTACATATTTTTGGTTTGGTTTGCCCAAGTTATAGCGTCTACAAACTATGGGAAAGATTTATGGAATTTTTATGGCATTTTTATTATTATTTTTTTTTTTTTTACTAGTAATGGCGGTGATCTTTGATTTTTAGCAGTACTGCAACATTGTAGCGGACAGATCGGACACTTTTGACACATTTGTGGGACCACTGACATTTATACAGCGATCACTGCTATAAAAATGCACTGATTTGTAAATGTCACTGCCAGGGAAGGGGTTAACACTAGGGGGTGATTCCCTAATCTGTGTTCTAACTGCGAGGGGGTAGGACTGACTGGGGGAGGAGACATATCGTTGAGACTATTTACTTCTCTCCTGACAGAACAGGAATTTGTGTGTTTACACACACAAATCCCTGTTCCTGCTCTCGTACACACGATTGCGGCTGTCGGCCACGCGCATCGGGTTTCCCGCCGAGCAGCACCTGCTATCGCCCTTAAAGGTACAGATGTAACCATACGGTGATTCGCGAGAACTAACCACTTTGCCGCTGTATATTGGCGTGATCCGATCGGCAAGTGGTTAAATGAAAATTGTATAATCTGGTTATGTATAAGAGAAAAATTTTTGTGTTTGTACGTTCGGAAATTTTCAGACGACAGCTGTGTACTAACGATCAGATTATCGTATGATCACTTCGAAAGCGATATTTTTGTACGATATTCTATTTGTGTGTGGCTTTAGCCTGTTTACATGGCTGAGCTATCAAAGTAATAAACTATCATAAGTAGAAATAAGATACTACTGTGATATGCAGAAAAAGGGCTGGGGAGAAGGGCAAGCAAGGCTTTCCAAGGATGCACACAGGCAACCTATGTTACTGATAAAAAGGGTCCCAGGTTATTCCTCCCACATACATGTATTACAAATAAAAATGCATAGATCCATATTATTATTACTATTCCTTGTATTATAAAAAGCCCCCTACACAGTAGAATTAATATATTAAATTAATGAGAGATAAAATAGATTTTTGGCACAGTAAAGATATGCTTTTTTTATATTGTAAACACTTGTATATTAACCTTTGCATTCATAATAGGGCAAGTACACACAATTGCTTTCCATGTGTCCAGTTCACATTACAATGCTACTTTGAGGTGTTATGTATGTTTTGTAAAATGCAGCATGTCTGCATTTTTACTCAGTGCCTTATGCCCCGTACACACGGTCGGACTTTGTTCGGACATTCCGACAACAAAATCCTAGGATTTTTTCCGACGGATGTTGGCTCAAACTTGTCTTGCATACACACGGTCACACAAAGTTGTCGGAAAATCCGATCATTCTAAACGCGGTGACGTAAAACACGTACGTCGGGACTATAAACGGGGCAGTGGCCAATAGCTTTCGTCTCTTTATTTATTCTGAGCATGCGTGGAACTTTGTCCGTCGGATTTGTGTACACACGATCGGAATTTCCGACAACGGATTTTGTTGTCGGAAAATTTTATCTCCTGCTGTCCAACTTTGTGTGTCGGAAAATCCGATGGAAAATGTCCGATGGAGCCCACACACGGTCGGAATTTCCGACAACACGATCCGATCGGACATTTTCCATCGGAAAATCCGACCGTGTGTACGGGGCATCAGAATTTTTACTCAGCACCTCCCCGCATGCCATCATACAAAAGGTACTGTGGTGCATAGAGTTAAATAAAAGTATAATTTTTTTGTCACTTTTTAAAACAAAAACTGTGAACCGAGCATTCTGTTGTAAATGCAAAATACCAACCCTACACAATGCACTTCACTGTGGAAGCGTTTTTGGATGCAGACTGGTGTGAATGAACCCTTAAAACAAAAAACAAGAAACACTGAGATACATTCTTACAAAAAATACCACTGCATGCATTATATGCATTATAAAGTGTGTCTGCTGGTGTGAACAGGACCTACTGTAAATGCATTTGGCAGCAGTTGCGAGCAGAAAAAAAAAATAGTTGTTTGCCAAAATGAATGTGTCTTGTGTATTTTATGATCAATCCATGCACCAAAAAATAGCCCTATAGATAATAATATAGTAATAAATTCCCTCCTGATGGTCAAGGGAGGAGGAATAGGGAGCTATGTGCTGTAGAATGCCCAATTTAGATGCTTTACAGCAGGAGCAATCCTGAAAGGGTAAGTTCACCTCTGTACAGTTTTTTTCTAAATTCCAGCTCCCATATGCACCAATATAGCATTCATGTACATGTCATGTAGGCCATGACACAAGAAGAAGTTGACCAGCTGACCTCATTAGCACACACCCTGCATCATCTACCCACCCATTTCCAGCTGCATGTTTGTTAAATAAAATGCAATCAGCGATCACCCTTCCCACTAAATACACAATATACAATCAGATTGCATAGTGTATGGCCATGTTTATACACCTAAAATTGCTAGTTGCGCTTTCAGTGCCATTAACTGTTAACTGTACACCAAGCACAGAAGCAAACACACATTTTGCCATGTGAAAAAATGAGGGGCAAATGCTGAAAAACACACAGTAAAAAACGCACAACCCACAAAACGCCAAAATGTTCTATTAACCACATGTAGTGCAGCCAATTGAAATCAGCAGGCTGCCCTATGCGTGTCATAGGAAAAATTCACATCTGTACGTTTCCTTACATTTTAGAAATGCACTGTACCAAAAATCACAGTAAAAAACACATCAAGCTCCACTTTAAAAACTCTAAAAAAGAGTTCTGAAGCTTCTTTGAGGCAATTCAGGTGGATGGGCTGCCCTATGTGTGATGAGTGAAAATGCTCCAAAACGCCCGCCCTTGCTAAAAAAAAAAACGCATGTGGGAATGTGAGTTCCCACTATGAAGAGTTGTGAATGGGGCTTGACAGCTGAATGCTTACATCCACTGCCTCCTATGTACTTGTATAAAGATGGCCATACACTATGCAATCTGATTGTATATTGTGTATTTCGTGAGAAGGGTGATCACTGGTTGATTGCATTTCATTTAAAAAATGTGCACTCGGGAATGAGTGGGTGGATGATGCTAATGAGGGCAGCTGGTCAACTCCTTCCTGTGTCATGACCTAAAGTCTGATCAGGAAGAAGGACATTACTAATGGAAACGTCTGGAAACGTGGATTAGGACAAGGAAAGTAAGTGACTGTAGATTTAATGGATAGCTTTGATATTTTTCTAAATTCCAGCTCCCCTATGCACCAATATAGCATTCATGTACTTGAATGCTATATTGGTGCATAGGGGAGCTGGAATTTAGAGTCCTTTCACACTGCAGGCGATATCGCGCTAATAATAGCGCCTGCAAACCGACCCGAAAGTGCCGCTGCTTTCATTCCAGTGTGAAAGCCCCGAGGGCTTTCACACTGGAGCGATGCGCTGGAAGGACGGTAATAAAAGTCCTGCTAGCAGCATCTTCGGAGCGGTGAAGGAGCGGAGTGTATACCGCTCCTGCCCATTGAAATCAATGGGACGGCGCGGCTATACCGCCGGCAAAGCGCCTCTGCAGAGGCGCTTTGCGGTGGTTTTTAACCATTTCTCGGCCACTAGCGGGGGGGTAAAACCGCAATAGCTTACAATAGCGGTGCTTTACCGCCGACGCCCACCCCAGTATGAAAGGACCCTTAGAAAAAAAAGTGTAAAAAAAGTGAACTTACCCTTGAAGGTATAACTCATTAATGTGTAAAATGGTCAGTTCTATGCTTTTCTTCACACCTTTTCACCAAAAAGGCCTTTACCACCAAGTCTGACTTACTGTAAATCTAGGGGACTTTTTTCAACATTTATTAGAGTGATAAGACACTCTCACAGTTTATTCACCTTTTAAAACCCAACTGTCATTTTGCTATAGGTGGTTTAGTTATCCTGACTGGGCATATGATGTCCTGTCAGGATGTGCCAATAGCGGCTCAACCTGTCACCAGCCGTGTCCACGAGACACACTTGATGACCGATCCTAGTACCGGCTCGCTGCTGGTACCATGTGACTGCAATGACGAATCACTGCAGGTCACAAGCCAGTTGTACACAATGTGTACAAATGTGTTGCTAGCTGTAATTGGTCAATTCAATCACATGGTACAGACAGGGCCAATCACAGCCCATCTGTACCATGTGATTAGCTTTGACAAATCACAGCCAATCACATCAAAACAGACTGAATGAAACTGTTTCATTCAGTAAAATTCTGATTCCTACTTTTATTATATAACACATTGCTATGAGCAAACATAATGTGTACAAAAAAAAAACCCCTGATCACTTCCCCAGAGCAGTACAATGTTACTATAGTACATTATATTGCTCTGGTCAAAGTGACACTGTACTGCACTGGTGATGGTATGTTTAAAAAAAAAAATTATGACAAAAAAAAATACAACTTCAAAAAACCTGCCATGCCTCTTACTAAATACCTTGGACTGTCTACTTTCCAAAAAAAGGGTTATTTGGGGGATATTTTTACTGTCCTGACATTTTCCAGCCTCAAAAAATGAGCTAGGCCTTCAGTACATCAGGATTGATCAATTTTCAGATATATACCATAGTTTGCGGACTCTGTAACGTTCCTACAGCCTAAATATTATACACTGATTTGGGTTATTTTCACCAAAGAAATGTAGCAGAATACATTTTGGACTAAATCTATGAAGAAAAATTATTTATTTGCAAAATGTTATAACAGAAATGAAGAAAAACTTGTTTTTTTTCCGACATTTTCAGTCTTTTTTTCATTTATTTAGCAAAAAATAAACCCAAAATGAACCCAATGGTGATTAAGTGCCGCCAAAAGAAAGCTCTATTTATGTGAACAAGATATAAAAATTTACTTTGGCAGTGTTGCATGATTGCGCAATTGTCGTTCAAACTGCAACAGCGCTGAAAGCTGGACATTGGCCTGAGCAGAAGGGGGGTAAAAATGCCTGGTATTGAAGTGGTTAAACAGATCCATTCCTATTACTTTCTCTGTAGTTATCACTAAAAATTTGTGGTGAAGAGAAGGAACAAAAAAATCCCCAGTTTTTTTAGTTCCCATCTGACATATTACCATTTAGAGAACATCAGTAGGCACTAATCACTGTGATAAGTTATGAAATCTTATCAATGCTTATTACAGGCTTTTCACCATTTATTAAATGTACGCCTAAACCCTAAATTTAGTAAAAAACATTTAGAAAAAAAAAAAATCAGCACAAGGGATAGTACTAGCAGTCTATGAATAGTGGACCCCAAACTTTCATTCATCTGCCCATCCTCCATTCATAGAGAGATTGTCATTCATGGAAGCTATAGGACAACTTTTATGAATAGAGGAGGGGTGGAAAGAGTGAAAATAGTTTTCACTCTTGACAAATGATTATGACGGGTCCCTTGGTTCATAGTAACCCCATGGCACCAGAAGATTACCGTTGCGGGGGTGGGGAAGTCAGAGGACTGAAGATTTCATCTAAATCTGTAGCCAGCAGCACAAGGGACATGTTGCATTGATTTTAAGTACTGTCTTTGTGCTAATTTGAAGTGCTTTTACTAAATGGCTTTAAAAATGACATTTTATGACACCCACTTACATTTCCAATATCAAGTTAGGACATCAGCTCTCCAAGATATCAACTGAAATCAATATTATCCCATGCAGACCATGCTGCCTATAATCTGTCATTAGTAGCTAAGATTATAGTTATGCCGCGTACACACGATCGGAAATGCCGCCAGCAAAACTCCGATAAGAGCTTTTTGTCGGAAAATGTGACTGTGTGTATGCTCCATCATTCTTTTACTGGAGGAATTCCAGCCAGCAAAAGATTGAGAGCATGTTCTCTATTTTTCGGTCGGGAAAAGTTCCTATTCGAAAATACGTTTGTCTGTATGCAATTCGGACGTGCAAAAAATCACGCATGCTTGGAAACAATTTGACGCATGCTCTGAAGCATTGAACTTCATTTTCTCGGCTCGTCGTAGTGTTGTATATCACCGCGTTCTTGATGGTCAAAAGTTCAGAGAACTTTTGTGTGTATTCAAGGTAAGCTTGAGTGGAATTCCGTCGGAAAAAAACATCCAAGTTTTTTCTGACAGAAATTCTGATCGTGTGTACGCGGCATAAGTGTTAACCCACAAATAATTCTTGTAGTGCCCCACTTACAGTGAGAGAGTTCCACTGCGGGAACACATCCGACCTTTTGGAAACATGGTGTAAATCATTCTTTTATGTCCTCTTGGTCAATACAATCATTAATTTATACTTCACATATTCATGTCTTGCAATAACAGGAGCAAATAATAACGGAAACACAGTGGCATAAAAACAGCAATTGCAGCCAATGCAATATATATATATATATATATATATATATATATATATTATTAATAATATTTATTATTGCTACTACAACTGCTGTCTGTTTTTCTTTTTATTCACTACTATGCCACCTTTGTTAGCAGTTGCTTGCTGTGACAGTGTAAGGGTGAGAAGGCTTATGTCAAATACACACCGTCGGAATTTCCGACAACAAATGTTCGATGTGAGCTTGTTGTCGGAAATTCCGACCGTGTGTAGGCTCCATTGGACATTTGTTGTCGGAATTTCCGACAACAAAAATTTGAGAGCTGGTTCTCAAATTTTCTGACAACAAAATCCGTTGTCGGAAATTCCGATCGTGTGTACACAATTTCAATGCACGAAATTCCACGCATGCTTGGAATGAAGCAGAAGAGCTGCACTGGCTATTGAACTTAATTTTTCTTGGCTCATCGTACGTGTTCTACGTCACCGCGTTCTTGACGTTTGGAATTTCCGACAACATTTGTGCTACTGTGTGTATGCAAGACAAGTTTGAACCAACATCCGTCGGAAATAAATCCAGGATTTTGTTGTCGGAATGTCCAAACGTGTGTACGCGGCATTAGAATTCACTGAGATCCAAAATGCTGAAAAAGACTGGTGAGCTACTGAGAACAGAATGGTTATCTGGAAAATGAATGTACATCCCTACACTGATGTCCTACTCTTCCCTGATAACTTCTATCCATAGATCCAGTTCCTAGTAATGTAATGACTATACTGACAGCTCAGCTGTTACCCAGTGTTGGGACAAGGTCATCTAAAGCCCAGGGCAGACATGCCAAACTGTGCCCCCCCTTACTAAGATGTGGGAGTATTATGTTTCAGTAAAAGTCAAATATCCCCCAAGTGCTCAAAACTGAGCACTAATCAGCATGAATGCCCCTATGAAGAAATTACCTCTCCTCCCAGTACAAATCCACCCCCTGCTGAAATCCCACCTCCCAGTACAAACCATTTCCCCCCCGTCCCCCAAATCTCCCCAGCACAAATGCCCCCTGCTCAAATCCTGTCCCCTCTAAGTACACAACCTCTTCCCCCACTCCAAATCCCCTCCTCCCAGTACAACCCCCCCCTCTCCAATCCCCCCTCTTAGCACAAATCCTCCTCCCCCTCAATAAAATGTTCCCTCCTAGGAAAAATCCACCCCCCTACCATTTCATCTCTTCTGGCACAAAACCTACCAATCCCCCCTTCTAACACAAATCCCTTCCCCTCCAATATTCTCACGGTGCCCTACCACCTCACATGATACCACAGTGCCCAGGGCAACCCCCCCTCCTGCCCACCCCTTTTCCCAGTCCTGCTGTTACCTGTATTTAATTTAAATATCATTTATGTTAAGATTAATGACAATAAGGAAGTTGCAAGGGGACCCCATCAAATTTTGCTATTGGGTCACGTGATCCAGAGATGTGCCCTTGTACATGGGGTTGATTTACTAAAGGAAAAGAGGGAGCCCACAGAAAAGTTCACTTTACTGAATGCACAATGTCAAATTATTGAGTAAATCCTTGTGAAATAGATACAATTTATGTACAAATTAAAGTGGTATTAAAGGTTCGGCTTTTCTTTTTTTTTAAATAACAAACATGTTATACTTACTTGCTCTGTGCAGTGGTTTTGCACAGAGCAGCCCTGATCCTCTTCTTCTCGGGTCTGCTTGGCCTGGCTCCCCCCCTTGGCTAGTGCCCCCGATAGCAAGCCACTTGCTATGAGAGCATTGGTGCATGCTCCCTCCTGGGCCCTCTTAGCCAATGAGGAGACGGAGTCCCAGGACAGCCAAGGCTTTAGTGCACATCGCTGGACCGAGAAGGAGCTCAGGTGAGTTGGGGGGGCTGTGTGGGAAGCAGCACACAGAAGGTTTTTTACCTTCATGCATAGAATGTACGAAGGTAAAACTCTTCAGCTGTTACAACATCTTTAACCACTATCTGGCCGCCCGCCGCCATTTGATGGCGGCAGAATGGCTACCCTGTGCAAATTGCCGTAGCTGTACAGTGGCCACGTCACTGAGGAGCCAATGCACGTGCCCTGTGGCCGCGATGTCCGCCGGGCACCTGTGATCGTTCGTGACAGGGCAGGAACGGGGATCTGTGTGTGTAAACACACAAATTCATGTCCTGTCAGGGGTTTCCTCCCCCAGTCAGTCCCATCCCCCCACAGTTAGAACACACAGTGAGGGATTAAACCCCTTGATCGCCCCCTAGTGTTAACCCCTTCCCTATCAGTGACATTTCTACAGTAATCAGTGGCTATTTATAGCACTGATTACTGTATTAATGTCAATGGTTTTAAAAAAGTGTCAAAGATGTCCGATATGTCCAGTCACGATAAAAATCACAGATCACCGACATTACTAGTAAAAAAAATTAAAATAACAAAAATGCCATAAATCAATAACCTATTTTGTAGGCACTTTTGCGCAAACCAATCAATATACGCTCACTGCAATTTTTTTTTTTAACAAAAATATGTAGAAGAATACATATCGGCCTAAACTGAGGGAAAAATTGTTTTGGTTTTTTTTGTTTTTTTTTTAATTTAATTGTTTTTTACATTTTTTTAATTTAATGTAATCTTTTTTTGTTTATTGCACAAAAAATAAAAACCGCAGAGGTGATCAAATACCACCAAAAGAAAGCTCTATTTGTGGGGAAAAAAAAGACATCAGTTTTGTTTGGGTAAAGCATCGCACAACCGTGCATTTGTGAGTTAAAGCGACGCAGTGCTGTATCGCAAATTATGGCCTGGTCAGGAAGGGGGTAAATCCTTCTGGGGCTGAAGTGGTTAAGCTGTATTTGTTCTGTAAACACTGTTTATCAATGTACAATACATAAACTCTTCCATCAGCATGGTGGGATAGTGTATATGGTGAGTGCCTATTATAATCCAGTGGTTGCCACTGCACACATATCAGAGAGAAAATGGGCCCAGTTGCACAGCAATGCCTGTAGTATATATAATATAGTCCAAAAGAGGGAGTGACACTCACAGGTCTTGACAGTTGAATTCACAGTGAAGATTTTATTTCAACGTTTTGACGAGGCACAAGCTTGTATTCCTCCTTGAGTTGCTATTAGATACCACAACTAGGTATTGAGCAGACCTTGCTCAATTTATAGATGTGTAGAAGGCCTCAACCAAAGTAAAGTTATTTCAGTATCAATCATGCTACAGATTGTACCAACTGGTTGCATTTATCAGCAGGTAAACAAAGTGACATTTCCTGTAAATCATTAATCGTTTTTGTTTTTTATTGTTAGAAAATTTGAAACTTAACACACCATCCAACCTTTGCACACATTAACACAATATACAATGGATTAGCATTGTTAGGTTAGGTTTAAGCACTTCCTGAATCCTGAGAACATTATCAACAAACACACATATTTTAAAACCTATTTAGACGTGTTGTATAAAGGATATATACAACTCGCACACACCTACATCTGTGCCCTAGTAGTTCATTGTTTTGTTCTAACCTACTCTAAGATGAATTTCACTTGTTTAAATATAGTGTTTGTTTCTTACTTTTCTTTTTAAGGAAATGTTTCTCAAACTTTTTCTGATTCATACAGTATAAAAGTGCTGCTATATCATTTTTGTTGTCATATTATTTATACATATCAATTATTGCTGTTCAAAGCCAGCTATGGTAGGCTTGTAACTTTGTAATGAAAGATTTACGAATCTGAAATTTAACTTTAGCTTGTTAAAGTCAAGTAATGGCAGGCTTTAAGTACTACCATTATACATTATTATGGTAATATTTTTACAAGAAGTATGCACGTTTATTAAGGGAAAATTACAGGCAAAGCATAAAATTCAGCCATAAACCAGCAACGATACCTCTTTATCAGTGTCTACATTTTGTTTTGGAAACATTATTAGGAAAAGAACGTGATGATTCAAATCAAATTAGATTCTAGTTCATATCAAAAGCCATACATTGGACATCAAATTTATGTCTGTTTTAGACAATACTAGCCATTGCTGACTATGAAATCCTGATTTGCAGCAGACACACTCAAAAATAAAGAGAAAATCATAGCCACCATTTAGTACAGATGTTGGGTACTAAGTTTTGAACCTTAGCTCTGATACTTCTGGGTTCAAAGTTAAACATAGAAACACCAAATGGACTCAATTTAACACCGGAGTTCTCTATCAAGATTAGTTATTTTGCGACTCCAAGCTAGACACTTAATAAAAGCTTGAAAAGTCAAAAGACTCAGGTTTCTGAGTAAAATGACTAAAGATTGTGCAAGTCATTACTGTCTTTTCAATTAACTCAGTAAAACAACCTACAGCCACATTAAATACAAGTAGACTTTTTTATTTTTTTTTAATCAAATGCTTTCTCATGTAATAGTTTACTAAGAAGTACTAAATAGGCACTAATCTTAATTAGTATTTTTATAGTTAGTTCACTAAAATTTTGGTCTCAGCACCTTTTAGAATTCAAAGAAACAATTAGCAAAATGTAAAAAAAAAAAAACATTAAAAACATACAGTAATACAATGAATCAATGTTTTAAAGGTGACCAGCAAGCTAACTTTTTTTACACAATAAATGCATATATGAACTGTTTTACCTGCCAAAATATTTGCAATTCTGTCCATTTACTCTTGTGATTGACATTTCCATTCAACATCTCTCAGCTTCACTTACATTAGAGCTAAATAAATCCTGTCATGTGCGCTAAGCATACAGATTGGCAACATTGCTGGGAAGATGCCACGAACAGGTGCATGATTTAAATGCTTCAGAAACCTCATGGTGAGTTTGGTGGGCAGTGCACTTTTTATCCCAATTTAAAGTGTATATAAAGCCAAACATTTTTTTTCTTTTTTTAGGTGGCTAAATTAGGGAATTGGTAAGACCTGTGCCAGTTTCTTTTTTTGTGCATGAGATTTCCTTCATTTTCAGCCCCAAAGATACAGCAAGAGTTAAAGGAATATTTGCCCAAAGCGAGGGGATTTTCCCACTTAGACAGCTATCACTAGAACAGGTTTTCCAAATGGATGATTTCCGCTCACATCCTGTTTTTGTGATAACTCCAAAATGTTTGCTTTTCTATCACTTTCTGTACCCGAGATAAGGATCACCAGGACCAAAAAGGAAGGGAAGCTCTCTAACGAGGACACTAGATGCAATAAAATACAGAAAAAGTATTGTAACCCTTTTCACATCCTATCTAAAACTAAAAAAATGAGTTTGCACACACTTTAGGACTAATCCCAACTCTAGATCAATGTTGAGAAAATCCATAATTTATTAAATGCTGGAACCTCAGCAACCAGTACAAAAATTATTGAATGGCGGGTATGTGGCTTAGCTTCAATGTTAATGGGACAGCTTGCTATTATTGTTAATTTTTTTTAATATCATGAATAAAAAAGCAGATATTTATATACACACAGCAATTCAAGGTAGGTATAAAAAAACATGAACTATAACAGGGAGGTCTCATTAGATATATTAGATCATTAGATCTATACCTAAGTATGTAAATCTATACAGCTATTACTAACATTACACTTATTTTATAAAATAAAACCAATAACAAAGAAATGTCTGTAATGGCATTGTGATGGCTTGGTGCAAACAGTATACCCTTCCTAAAATAAAAGGCATCTGCATCTCTCCCGTTCATTATAGATCCAAAAAATGAGGAGAATATTCCTCTTGTTAGGCTAGTGGACAGAGCTATACAAAGACCTCCTTACTGTCCTTAGTGCCAACTATACATAAGGAACCAGTGGTCCATATTACAGATACAGCCTAATGTTAGAGCCATTTACTCTATACTGCATGAATTCTCCTTCCTAAATCCCCAAAAAAATGGCTGTAGGCCCTGCAAATCCCAAAAATTGTGTGAAAAAGGTAACATTTTATTTACAAGCCAGTAAGTATCCTTTTAATCAGAAACTTAGACAAAGAAGTAAAAATTATGGAAACTGCTCCCCATCCCCCAAAAATGCAGTCAGGTGGCATCAAAAAGTTTTGAGACTAGTTTTGCAACACGCCAACAGATGGCAGCACAAGGCTGCACACACAGTCACAGAGGGCTCCGACCTTCATAAGTCAGTGTGCCAAAAGACATTGTCCTGTGTACTTCGGGAGCTGTGCAACCAGTGCTATTCTGACCATGTGCATTACCACTTCTGCTATTTCATCATGGACTGCAAGTTAGAACAAAGAGCAGGCGTGAAAGTCTGCGTGAAACTGGGCAAATCTGCACAGAGAGGTTGGACATGATTTGGCAAGTTTACAGTGATATATATAAAATAAGTGCAGCGCTAAACCATAACCGAAAAACATGTAAATACCAAAAAATAACACAAGTGAACTGTGCGTAGTGTAATAACTGGCAATAAGGTGGATCAGCACATATAATATAGTAAGTGATAATGAAGTGAATCAACACAGAAACTACTGAAGTAAGTATAAATGTCTATAATGTCATATGCTAAACTCTGTAACCAGAGTCCATGAATAAAGATGAAAGCAGTCCCCAAAGAGGGGTAGGGACCCCACAGGTACTTCTTTTTGTTATTATCGATAAATTTGTCCCCCATTGGAGGGGTGAGTCTTGTCTTAGGGGTGTGTCGCGGCTCGAAACATATTGGATATACGAGCTCAGGTGCTTCTCACCTCACGGTATGAATGTTGAGTGGGAAATCAATAGTTTCATTAACCGTGCGTGAGTGGCACCTTTGCTCTCGCGCCGCGACACACCCCTCACCCCTCTTTGGGTCCTGTTTAGTTATTAAGTTGTTGTTACGAGTGATATTGGGTTAATTTTAGCAGTTAGATCTCCCCATTTTTTGTCATTGTGTCCTATTATATTGATTTTGGATATCATGCCCCTATCCCGGGCTCTTTTGTCTAATGGATTAGCTGATCGTTTAATTCACTTATGTTGGATTGAATGTTGGTTTGCGTTACCATCCAGTGTGGATTTATTTTGGGTTCCCATAGAATCTGATCAACCCCCCCCTTTTTTCGTTAATTTCACCCTAGCATTTGTGGGAGGGACCGTCCTATCATATGTGATAGGGCGATTGGCCCATCATCTATTCTCCCCCACTTTAGGGAGGGATATTGCATCAGGTGTGGGCTAATCCACCGTTTGTCTAATGATATATTATGACATGACTACAGTGGATAATAATGACATTTTTTCTTTTATTATGAGGCCCTTGGCTCCCCCCGGGTCCTTTGGACGATGTGGCGTTGCTCGGCCCCTACCTTTGGCGGCCTGGGCATGTATTACTTTGTCTGATATGCAAGGGGGGTGACCTGGACTAGTTTTGATGTTTAGCGCGGTATGCTTAATTCCACACTAGGATGTACTGTAATAGATGCTTCTTTTATATGTAATTACCATACTGGGTATGTTCCCAATGATAATGCATATATGATTCATTTATCTGGTTACTTCTTGGCTGGTGATTTAGATGCTTGAACGGGATCTGTCATTACAGTTGAGCTACCTTGTTGTTGTCATCTGGTGTTGCCAGGGCAATTGGTCTCGTGGCTTCTAGATGACAGGAGGGGGAGTGGCTACCTTCTCAGTACACCCACGAGTGATCTGACCTATCCTGAGATCAGATATGGTCAATATGAGAGCGGCCGCCCCTCCTTCCCACACAATAGGCTGTGAGCGCACGTTCCATAGGAATGAGTGAGGGTGGATGCTGACGGCGCATTGGCCATCAACATGCATTCATCTCCCTGGTTACGTCCAGGACCTAGAGCGCATGCCCCGGGAGGATGTCTGCGTGAGACGTCAGCGGCGCACTGTTCGCCGGCTGCTGTCTCTTTCCAAGTCACGTGTCTGGTTGACTTGGAACGCAAGCCGCTCTAATCACTGTGACAATCACTGTGGAGGTGAGGCTTGGAACGCAAGCCAATTTGGCGATCCAACGTTCGGGGCCTCCTCCACGGTGTATGCTCCAGTATAACCCCAGGAATAATTCCCCCTTCTTTAACCTAAAGCTCTGTGTCATTATATATGCAAATAGCACTATGTGAAATCAGTTTATCAGGATTATAGTACTAAACAATGCACTTCCGGTCCCGCCATGATGGGGCGGACCCAATTATTTTGAAATGATGTTTGTAGTCTATATATATGGGCAAAGTGGGGAGGTTGTTTCATGCCCCAGTTGAAGGCTTCTTAGTCGAAACACGTAGGGCGTTTGCTTCCCATGTTGCCATTATTTTATCCAGTGATCACTTTTTTATCTTGTAAGGTTTTTTATCCAATAAAATCCTTTTACTTTTTGACCTACGCCATGTCGAGCCCCTTTTTTCTTTTTTCTCCATGATTTCATCTATTATTCGATTGCCTCTGACCTCTCGAACCCGCCTGGAGCTGGAGAGTGTGTGAGTGAGGGGACAGTCGCCATCTGTGACGATCCTGGCTATCGGTGACCGTGACCCAAGGGACAAACCCTGCCTATACGAGATCGGGACCGAAGGGATAACTTGTTGGATTTCACGGAAGGCTACCTCCACAGGCTCTGACAGACGTACTGCTATATGGCAGATATGTCCCACAATATCCGGTAAGAGTGTCCAACCTTAGATGTTTATGACGCATTACCTGTGGTTGCCATGCAGTTCAGTTTCAAGCCAACATCCTGTGTTTAAGCACTCCCACTGTCTGAGAAGACTGCTTTCATCTTTATTCATGGACTCTGGTTACAGAGTTTAGCATATGACATTATAGACATTTATACTTACTTCAGTAGTTTCTGTGTTGATTCACTTCATTATCAGTTACTATATTATATGTGCTGATCCACCTTATTGCCAGTTATTACACTATGCACAGTTCACTTGTGTTATTTTTTGGTATTTACATGTTTTTCAGTTATGGTTTAGCGCTGCACTTATTTTATATATATCTGTTGTGACTTGGTTTGCCTGTGTGTTAGCTGCTACCCGTTATATTGTTTATACATTTTTATTTTTGGGCCAGCGCAGTTTCCTTTTTATATCACAAGTTTACAGGGATGCTGCAATATGTTGAAGATCCAGCCCAAAGGTCGCCGTTTTGACACCATTGCGGAGATCCAGCATGAATAGCAGAAGGTGCTTGACACGCTTCGAAAAGAAGACTTCCAGGACAGAATAAATACAGTTATTTCTTGTAAACAAAGCTAGTCTTGAAACTTTTTGATACCACCTTGTAGCCAACAGCATTGCCTGTGGTCTTCCTGCAGCCAATCTTTCCTGATTACTGACTTGTCTCTTTCTGAATTGTGTATCTATGTGGAGGAAACCTTCTTGGTAGAGGCAGAGCTTTTTCTTCCTTATGTGAGAGCCCTCAGCAAGAACAATTAGGTACACTCACGTATTAGGAAGTGCTATTTTACAATAAGGATTCCAGAAAAAAAGTGTATTTTCAGGGTGCATTTATCATTGATAATGGGTAGTCAATACAATTGTATTTATGCCCCAAATTACTTTTGGTGTGAACACCATTTTACAAATACATTTATTTATACTCTTTGTGAATTGAAAAAAAATCTTCAAACATTCCATCTATTTTTTCCACAAGTGAATTTAGCTACTCTTAGTTTATTTTTTCTAAAAATCATGCAAACAAATGTTCTGATGCATGTATATCTTTTGTTCTAGTTCAAAGTTAAAATTGGCTATCTAAAATTAGGTCATCCTATTTGTGGGTGTTTTTGCTTAGGGATGTTTTCTCTTAGTTCCTATTTCAGTCTACAAATGTAAATTAAAAACAGTTCTATTATTTAAACGCTGTTGGATATTTATACCACTTATCATGTTACAGCATCCATTTCTCAGTTTCCCACCTAAAATTAACATAAACACACCTTATTGTGACTTTTTACAATTACAGTATATTCAAAATGCAGGCCAAAAGGTGTGTGTGTGTATGTGTATGTATATATATATATATATATATATATATATATATATATATATATATATAATATAAATATAAATTTGTTGTGCTCATAAGTTTACATACCCTGTCAGAATTTAAGATTTCTTGGCAATTTTCAGAGAATATGAATGATAACACAAAAACTTTTCTTTCACTCGTGGTTAGTGATTGGCTGAAGCCATTTGTTATCAATCAACTGTGTGCACTCTTTTAAAATCATAATGACAACAGAAACTACCCAAATGACCCTGATCAAAAGTTTACATACCCCAGTTCCTAATACCATGTATTGCCCCCTTTAACATCAATGACAGCTTGAAGTCTTTTGTAGTATTTGTGGATGAGGCTCTTTATCTTCTCAGATGGTAAAGCTGCCCATTCCTCTTGGCAAAAAGCCTCAAGTTCCTGTTAATTCTTGGGCTGTCTTGCATGAACTGAACGTTTGAGATGTCCCCAGAGTGGCTCAATGATATTGAGGTCAGGAGACTGAGATGGCCACTCAAGAACCTTCACTTTATTCTGCTGTAGCCAATGATAGATTGACTTGGCCTTGTGTTTTGGATCATTGTCATGTTGAAATGTCTAAGTACGTCCCGTGCGCAGCTTCCTGGCTGATGAATGCCAATGTTCCTCCAGTATTTCTTGATAACATACCGCATTCATCTTGCCAACAATTTTTGTCTCCAAAACATCAGCGATCCACCTCTGTATCTTTCATCATAGGCCTTGCTGACTCCACTCCAAATGTAGCTTTTATGGTTGTGGCCAAAAAGCTAAATTTTGGTCTCATCACTCCAAATGACTTTGTGCCAGAAGGTTTGAGGTTTGTCTATGTGCTGTTTGGAGTATTAGAAGCAGGATACATTGTGGCATTTGTGTAGTAATGACTTATGGCTCTATGACTCTTATGGAGACTCGACCATGCAGCCCATCTTTCTTCAAGTGCCTCCTTATTGTGCATCTTGAAACAGCCACACCACATGTTTTCAGAGAGCCCTGTATTTCACCTGAAGTTATCCGTGGGGTTTTCATTGCATCCTGAACATTTTTCCTGGCAGTTGTGGCTGAAATTTTAGTTGGTCTACCTGACTGTGGTTTGGTTTCAACAGAACCCCTCATTTTCCACTTCTTGATTAGAGTTTGAACACTGCTGATTGGCATTCTCAATTCCTTGGATTTCTTTTTATTTCCCTTTTCTGTTTATACAGTTCAACTACCTTTTCCCACAGATCCTTTGACAATTATTTTGCTTTCCCCATGACTCAGAATCCAGAAATGTCAGTGCAGCACTGGATGAAAGATGCAAGGGTCTGTCAGGAGTCCAGAAACGCATTGACCTTTTTATACACACACTCACTAATTACAAGCAAACAGATCACAGGTGAGGATGGTTACCTTTAATAGCCATTTGAACCCCTCACCAGGGTATGTAAACTTTTGATCAGGGTAATTTGGGTAGTTTCTGTTGCCATTATGATTTAAAAAGAGTAAACACAGTTGATTGATAATACAGTAAATGGCTTCACCCAAACACTAACCATGAGTGAAAGTGAAAAATGTTTTTGTGTTATCATTGATATTCTCTGAAAAATGGCCAAGAAATCATAAATTCTGCCAGGGTATGTAAACTTATGAGCACAACTTATTTATATATATATATATATATATATATATATATATATATATATAGTGCCTTGAAAAAGTATTCGTACAAATTGAAATTTCCCACATTCTGTCATGTTACAACCAAATTCATAAATGTATTTTATTAGGATTTTATGTGATAGACCAACACAACGTAGCACATAATTGTGAAGTGGAAGGAAAATGATAAATGGTTTTCAACAATTTTTACAAATAAATATGTGAAAAGTGTGGCGTGCATTTGTATTCAGCCCTCTGAGTCAATACTTTGCAGAACCACATTTCACTGCAATTACAGCTGTAATGCCCCGTACACACGGTCGGACTTTGTTCGGACATTCCGACAACAAAATCCTAGGATTTTTTCCGACGGATGTTGGCTCAAACTTGTCTTGCATACACACGGTCACACAAAGTTGTCGGAAAATCCGATCGTTCTAAACGCGGTGACGTAAAACACGTACGTCGGGACTATAAACGGGGTAGTGGCCAATAGCTTTCATCTCTTTAATTATTCTGAGCATGCGTGGCACTTTGTCCGTCGGATTTGTGTACACACGATCGGAATTTCCAACAACGGATTTTGTTCTCGGAAAATTTTATAGCCTGCTCTCAAACTTTGTGTGTCGGAAAATCCGATGGAAAATGTGTGATGGAGCCTACACACGGTCGGAATTTCCGACAACAAGGTCCTATCACACATTTTCCATCGGAAAATCCGACCGTGTGTACGGGGCATTAGTCTTATTGGGAATGTCTCTACCAGCTTTGCACATCTAGAGAGTGACATTTTTGCCAATTCTTTGCAAAATAGCTCAAGCTCTGTCAGATTGGATGGAGAGCATCTGTGAACAGCAAGCAATTTTCAAGTCTTGTCACTGATTCTCAATTGGATTAAGGTCTGGACTAGGGATGAGCCGAACACCCCCCTGTTCGGTTCGCACCAGAACATGCGAACAGGAAAAAAATTTGTGCGAACACCGTTAAAGTCTATGGGACACGAACATGAATAATCAAAAGTGCTAATTTTAAAGGCTAATATGCAAGTTATTGTCAATAAAAGTGTTTGGGGACCTGGGTCCTGCCCCAGGGGACATGAATCAATGCAAAAAAAAGTTTTAAAAACGGCCGTTTTTTCAGGAGCAGTGATTTTAATAATGCTTAAAGTCAAACAATAAAAGTGTAATATCCCTTTAAATTTCATACCTGGGGGGTGTCTATAGTATGCCTGTAAAGGGGCGCATGTTTCCCGTGTTTAGAACAGTCTGACAGCAAAATGACATTTGGAAGGAAAAAACACATTTAAAACTACCGCGGCTATTGCATTGCCGACAATACAAATAGAAGTTCATTGATAAAAACGGCATGGGAATTCCCCACAGGGCAACCCCGAACCAAAATTTAAAAAAAAAAACGATGTGGGAGTCCCCCTAAATTCCATACAAGGCCCTTCAGGTCTGGTATGGATATTAAGGGGAACCCCAGCCAAAATTAAAAAAAAAAATCGACGTGGGGTTCCCCCTAAATTCCATACCAGACCCTTCAGGTCTGGTATGGATTTTAAGGGGAACCCCGCGCCAAAAAAAAAAAAAACGGCGTGGGGTCCCCCCAAAAATCCATACCAGACCCTTATCCGAGCACGCAACCTGGCAGGCCGCAGGAAAAGAGGGGGGGACGAGAGTGCGGCCCCCCCCCCTCCTGAACCATACCAGGCCACATGCCCTCAACATTGGGAGGGTGCTTTGGGGTAGCCCCCCAAAACACCTTGTCCCCATGTTGATGAAGACAGGGGCCTCATCCCCACAACCCTGGCCGGTGGTTGTGGGGGTCTGCGGGCAGGGGGCTTATCGGAATCTGGAAGCCCCCTTTAACAAGGGGACCCCCAGATCCCGGCCCCCCCCCTGTGTGAAATGGTAAGGGGGTACTTACCCCTACCATTTCACTAAAAAACTGTCAAAAATGTTAAAAATGACAAGAGACAGTTTTTGACAATTCCTTTATTTAAATGCTTCTTCTTTCTTCCTTCACCTTCTTCTTCTTCTGGTTCTTCTGGCTCTTCTAGTTCTTCCTCCGGCGTTCTCGTCCAGCATCTCCTCCGCGGCGTCTTCTATCTTCTTCTCCTCGGGCCGCTCCGCACCCATGGCATGGGGGGGAGGCTCCCGCTCTTCTCTTCATCTTCTTCTCTTCTTCATCTTCATCTTCTTCTTCTTCTTCTCTTCTTCCTTCTTCTCTTCTTCATTTCTTCTCCGGGCCGCTCCGCAGCCATGCTGGCATGGTGGGAGGCTCCCGCTGTGTGACGGCGTCTCTTCGTCTGACGGTTCTTAAATAACGGGGGGCGGGGCCGCCCGGTGACCCCGCCCCCCTCTGACGCACGGGACATGACGGGACTTCCCTGTGGCATTCCCCGTGACGTCACAGGGAAGTCCCGTCAAGTCACCGTGCGTCAGAGGGGGGCGGGGTCACCGGATGGCCCCGCCCCCCCGTTATTTAAGAACCGTCAGACGAAGAGACGCCGTCACACAGCGGGAGCCTCCCACCATGCCAGCATGTCTGCGGAGCGGCCCGGAGAAGAAATGAAGAAGAGAAGAAGGAAGAAGAGAAGAAGAAGAAGAAGATGAAGAAGAGAAGAAGATGAAGAGAAGAGCGGGAGCCTCCCCCCCATGCCATGGGTGCGGAGCGGCCCGAGGAGAAGAAGATAGAAGACGCCGCGGAGGAGATGCTGGACGAGAACGCCGGAGGAAGAACCAAAAGAGCCAGAAGAACCAGAAGAAGATGAAGGAGAAAGAAGAAGCATTTAAATAAAGGAATTGTCAAAAACTGTCTCTTGTCATTTTTAACATTTTTGACAGTTTTTTAGTGAAATGGTAGGGGTAAGTACCCCCTTACCATTTCACACAGGGGGGGGCCGGGATCTGGGGGTCCCCTTGTTAAAGGGGGCTTCCAGATTCCGATAAGCCCCCCGCCCGCAGACCCCCACAACCACCGGCAAGGGTTGTGGGGATGAGGCCCTTGTCTTCATCAACATGGGGACAAGGTGTTTTGGGGGGCTACCCCAAAGCACCCTCCCAATGTTGAGTGCATGTGGCCTGGTACGGTTCAGGAGGGGGGGGCGCACTCTCGTCCCCCCCTCTTTTCCTGCGGCCTGCCAGGTTGCGTGCTCGGATAAGGGTATGGTATGGATTTTTGGGGGGACCCCACGCCGTTTTTGTTTTTTTTTTGGCGCGGGGTTCCCCTTAAAATCCATACCAGACCTGAAGGGTCTGGTATGGAATTTAGGGGGAACCCCACGTCAATTTTTTTTTTTAATTTTGGCTGGGGTTCCCCTTAATATCCATACCAGACCTGAAGGGCCTTGTATGGAATTTAGGGGGACCCCCACATCATTTTTTTTTTTTGGTTCGGGGTTGCCCTGTGGGGAATTCCCATGCCGTTTTTATCAATGAACTTCTATGTGTATTGTCGGCAATGCAATAGCCGCGGGTAGTTTTAAATGAGTTTTTTCCTTCCAAATGTCATTTTGCTGTCAGACTGTTCTAAACACAGGAAACATGCGCCCCTTTACAGGCATACTATAGACACCCCCCAGGTACTAAATTTAAAGGGATATTACACTTTTATTGTTTGACTTTAAGCATTAATAAAATCACTGCTCCTGAAAAAACGGCCGTTTTTAAAACTTTTTTTGCATTGATCCATGTCCCCTGGGGCAGGACCCGGGTCCCCAAACACTTTTTATGACAATAACTTGCATATAAGCTTTAAAATTAGCACTTTTGATTTCTCCCATAGACTTTTAAAGGGTGTTCCGCGGCATTCGAATTTGCCACGAACACCCCAAATTGTTCGCTGTTCGGCGAACTTGCGAACAGCCAATGTTCGAGTAGAACATGAGTTCGACTCGAACTCGAAGCTCATCCCTAGTCTGGACTTTAACTGGGCCATTGTAACACATGAATATGCTTTGATCTAAACCATTCCATTGAAGTTCTGGCTGTATGTTTAGGGTCGTTGTTCTGCTGGAAGGTGAAACTCCGCCCTAGTCTCAAGTCTTTTGCAGACTCTACCAGATTTTCTTCTAAGATTGCCCTGTATTTGTCGCCATCCATCTTCCCATCAACTCTGACCAGTTTCCCTGTCCCTGCTGAAGAGAAGCATCTCCACAACATGATGCTGCCACCACCATGTTTCACGGTGAGGATGGTGTGTTCAGGGTGATGTGCCGTGTTAGTTTTCAGCCACACATAGCATTTCACTTTTAGACCAAAAAGTTCAATTTTGGTCTCATCTGGCCAGAGTACCTTCTTCCACATGTTTGCTGTGTCCCCCACATGGCTTCTTGCAAACTGCAAACTGAACTTCTTATGGTTTTCTTTTAACAAAGGCTTTCTTCTGGCCACTCTTCTATAAAGGCCAGACTTGTGGAGTGCAAGACTAATAGTTGTCCTGTGGACAGATTCTCCCACCTGAGCTGTGGATCTCTGCCACTCCTCCAGAGTTACCATGGGCCTCTTGGCTGCTTCTCAGGTTAATGCACTCTTTGCCGGTTTGCTCTCTGTCAGTTTAGGTGGACGGCCATGTCTTGGTAGGTTTGCAGTTATGCCGTACTCTTTCCATTTTCCGATGATGGACTGAACAGTACTCCGTAAGATGTTTAAAGCTTGGGATATTTTTTTATAACCTAACCCTTTAAACTTCTCCACAACTTTATCCCTGACCTGTCTGGTGTGTTCCTCAGCCTTCCTGATGCTATTTGTTCACCTAGGTTCTCTAACAAACCTCTGAGGGCTTCACAGGACAGCTGTATTTACACTGAGGTTAAATTACACACAGGTACACTCTATAAACTAATTAGGTGACTTCTGAAAGCAATTGGTTCAACTAGATTTTAGTTAGGGGTATCAGATTAAAGGTGGTTGAATACAAATGCACGTCATACTTTTAACATATTTATTTGTAAAAAAAACTGAAAACCATTTATTATTTTCCTTCCACTTCACAATTATGTGCCACTTTGTATTGGTATATTACATAAAATCCCAATAAATATATATTTACATTTTTGGTTGTTTCATAACAAAATGTGGAAAATTTCAAGGATAGAGCCTTAGGGAAACAGTCTACTTGTTGCACTGCAAAACTTGTGATTTAATTATATGTGAACCCTCACCTTATAAAACACATTTAGTTTAAAAAAGAAATGCAAGGCAAAACATTTGTGTAATACTGGTTGTGGGCCACAATAAAATATTCAGAATTTCGATTTTTTTTTATTTTGAATAACATAATGAACATTTTCCTGCAGGAAAAAGGAGAGGATCGGTTCCTGTATATGCTGTCCCGCCCATCCATACCAGGCCCTTCAGGTCTTATATCGATGTGAATGGGAACCCTGTGCCAAAATTATGAAAAAAAACGGCATGGGGTCCCCCCAAAATCAAGCCCCCCCTGAACCATATCAGGCACTGCCCCCCCACACCAAAGCACCATGTCCCCATGTTTATGGGGACAAGGGCCTCTTCCCCACAACCCTGGGCAGTGGTTGTAGGAGTCTGCGCGTGGGGGGATTATCGTAATCTGGAAGCCCCCTTTAACAAGATAGTACCCCTATTCACCAAAAAAGTGTAAAAAGTAAATAAAAACACAACACATGTTTTTGACATATTCTTTATTAAAAAATAAAACATGTCTTCAATAGTAGATTTATTTTCAATCACAATGCACGCCGCCACCGCTGACTCAAAAAATAAATAAAAACCTTGGGTCCTGATGAGGCTGTCTGACAGCTCTGAAAGCATACCCCTAACTGATGCTGTCACAAGGAGGTGCAGTCACATGGTGACATCACTTGGTGGCCACGCCCCTTAGTTATTTAAGAGCTGTCAGATGGAGTGCTGTACAGACAGCAAAGCTTTCATTGGGATCGGAGGTTTCTTTTTTCTTTTTTTGGCTCAGCAGTGGTGAAAGGCATTATGAATGACAATGGATCCACACCGAGGTACTTTTTTTTTTTTTTTTTAAAGGAATTGTCAAAAACTGCCTACTGTCATTTTTTACACTACACTTTTTTTTGTTGAATGAGTAGGGCTACTATGTACCCCTTACTCTTTCACATGGGAGGGGCAGGATCTGAGAGCCCCCTTGTTAAAGTGGGCTTCCAGTCCAGCCGTCCGCCCGCAGAACCCCACAACCACAGGCCAGGGTTGTGGGGAAGAGGCCTTTATCCCCATCAACATGGGAACAAGGTGCTTTGGGGTGGGAAGAGCACCCCTGCCCCTAAAACACCCCTCATGTTGAAGGCATGTGGCCTGGTATGTTTCAGGGGGAGTTGCGCTTGCTCGTTCCCTCTACATTTCCTGACCTGCCGGGCTGCATGCTCAGATAAGGGTCTGGTATGGATTTTGGGGGTTATCCCACGCCATTTTTTTATTTTGTCAATGGGTTACCCTTAAAATTACAAATCCCAAAGGGCCTGGTATAGATAGGGGGGCCACACTGTTTTTTTAATTTGTTTTTCATTGCTTGCATTCTTTTCACAAGTCGCACACCAGTCACACACACAAGGCAATTGTATATCATGCAGGTGCGACTTTCATGTGACTTTTGAGGGTTTACATTATAGTCTATGGCCCTCAAGTCACATGAAAATCAGATCAAAGTAGTGCAGGAACTAATTTAAAGTCAATGTGATTTTAAGTCGCACAGACATGAACAGTACTCATTGGGAAACATAGGGTGTGACCTGTAATGAGACGTTGGGGTCCAAAGTTGCATGAAAGGTTGCACAAGTGTAAATGGGGCCTAAAACCTAGAATTTGATTAGTTACCATGCACAGCTGCACAAGATTCTGGTTGCACCAGTTTTAGTAACTGTCCCCCAATAAGTGTTGTAATTCTGCTGACAGCAGACTGCATTATCCTGCGGTGTGAATACTGCAGAACCATTTAAAATGACTGTATGTTGTTTTTGTGGTAGACGTTGGTGAGTGTGCAGCATGGAGTATTTAATAAAGACTTTACTACAGTCTAATGCTGCCCAGCAACAAACTATTCAGCAGTAGGCATGTGCATTTCGTTTCGTTCCGAATCGAAATTCGGATGAATTTTTCATTATTCGGAAATTCGGATGCATCCGAATTTCCGAATTACAAAAGTAAAGAATTTAAACCAATCCGAAAAAAAAAACGAACAAATTTGAAAACCTATTCGAATCGAATTCGAAGACAAACTCGAATCGCATTAGAAAACAAATTCGAATCGAATTTGAAAAAAATAGAAAACGTTTTTCTGAAAAAAACAATAAGATAGAATATAAAATAATAAAGCAATAGAATATATATATATATATATATATGAAAAAGTCACGTGTCTAGTGATAATATGCGTGAGGGAGAAGGAGCCTGTCAGCTCTTGTCCGTGTGCAGCCTGCAGTGATCCTGAATAGCAGCAGCACGGAGGAACACGAAGGCAGTGATTTCTACTGACCATACATCAGTGAAATGCGATCTAGATCTTTTACATCATGTGAGTGGATCTATTGGGTTCTTTGTTAACTTTATTCAGTAGAAGTTATGTGCGCAATGGTCTTGTCCCACTTTTGTATTTCATGTGGGGGAAAGCATATGAACAGGAGAAGTGGAGATTACATGATCCTAGCCGGTAGATGTAAGCCTATCCTCTGCTGATTAACCCAGACTCAGTAAGCCTTGTTTAAACACAGATAAGAGGTATCTTCTGACCTGCAAAGGAATCACCTTTTCAAGTAAGGTGTATGGGAATCCACACAATTGTAATCATTTTATAATTGTTACCACCTACATATTTATTTAATATATCTGTTTTAATATATTTTTCACTCTATTTTTTCACCACCTTTTTCCACATATTTTTGTTTGTTTATTATTTCACAAGAACAAATGGTGAACTAACTTTTCCATTTGTATTCCGGGAGGTCTCCAATTAGACTTTCACAGCAGACTTTTCAACGCATTGTATTTATATTTATTTATATTATGCTAATCACTGTTCAAGTTTTTGTATAGCTTATAAAAAAGTATCAACAAGTAGAATGTGACCTGTCAGCACATTGAATAGTAGGATATCCTATAGATATTATGAGTGCATCACTTTATCTATTTAACTATTTATAAGTGGGGTGTCACTGAATGATTGCAGCTGCAGTATCTGGATATTTGAACTCTTTTTTTATATATCAGGTTTTTTATATATTAGTTTATTTATTTTTTACACTACTTTGTACACTATTTTACAGTTTTATATATTCACTTGAGTACCTTAATACTTTGATATATATAATATTTCTTTCTATTCTGTTCTACTGTTCTATTGTTTTTCTATTCTATTCTTTTCTATTAGAATTTGATTTCATTCTATTTCTATATAACCATTTTCCAAAATTCGAATTTTGTATAGAATGAATTTAAATTCAAATAGAAAAGATTAGAATATAATAGAAAATAATAGAAAAACAATAGAACAGAATAGAAAAAATATATATTATATCTTTTCTATTCTGTTCTATTGTTTTTCTATTATTTTCTATTATATTCTAATCTTTTCTATTTGAATTCAAATATTTGAATTTGAGAGTAGAGAGTAGAGTAGAAAGAATAGACTAGAAAAACAATAGAATGGAATAGAGTATGATATAATATATATATATATATATATATATATATATATATATATATATATATATATATATATATATATATATATATATATATATATATATATATATATATATATATATTATATTTTATTCTGTTCTGTTCTATTGTTTTTCTAGTCTATTCTTTTCTATTTTCTATTCAAATTCATTCTATACGAAATTCGAATTTCAGAAGCCATCTTCCGAAATTCGAATTTAGTATAGAAGGAATTCAAATTCGAATAGAAAAGTTTAGAATAGAATAAAAAAGAATAGCATAGAAAAACAATGAAACAGAATAGAAAAAAATATATCTATTATATTTTATTCTCTTCTGTTCTATTGTTTTTCTAGTCTATTCTATTTCTAATATTTTCTATTATAATCTTTTCTATTCAAATCCATTCAATGGAACAGAATAGAAAAAAATATAATATATATATATATAACCATCTTCCGAAATTGGAATTTGGTACAGAATGAATTTGAATAGAAAAGATTAGAATACAATATATTATATTTTTTTCTATTCTATTCTGTTGTTTTTCTATGCTATTCTTTTATATTTTCTATTCTATCCTAATTTTTTCTATTGGAATTCGATTTCATTCTATACGAATTTCAAATTTCGCAAAATGGTTATTTATAGTTTACTTTTTCAAATTCAGTTTTTTTTTCGAATGTGGTCGAATTTTTTCAAATTTGATAGTTCTTTTCGAATACGGTCGAATTTTTTTTGAATGTGGTCGAATTTTTTTGAATACGAAACAAAACAAATTCCGAAAATGAATGTAACAAATGCAACAAATTTAACTAAACGAATTTAGTTAAATAACGAATCGAAACTAAACTAAACTAATTTTTTCATCCTGCACATGTCTATAATCAGCAGAACTTGGCATAGCTGCAAAAGATCCTGGCCCAACATAAACAGGCTAATGCAACTCAGCAAGATACTTATAAAGTGTGGGAGATTTAAATGACTGCTTTAGCTTAGGCAGCAGATATGGACTGACAGGCTCCAAATCAGGTAGTACAATAGCTTTCACCACAAGTTTAGAAGGCCTCTGTTGTCATCTTACTTCAGTAAGAATAAGGCATACTTGCAGAAGATGAAACCAGTGGATGTTATAGAGTGGTATGTTACCACTTTCAAATGGACAGCCAAATGCTAGGCCAGTCACAAAGAGCAGTGAATAAGGCTGATGGTCCCGCTCTGGGGAACCTCATAAAGCCTATTAGGAAATGGCCCCATTTTTTTAGGTGAAAAAATAACCAGGGCTACTCTGTTTTCCTTACTCATTCAGGTACAACATAGATTGGGCAGTATCTTGGCACCCCCTTATTAAGCTTCCAGATTCTGATAAGTCCCTTTCCACAGACCTCACAACCACTGAGCCAGGGTTGTGGGGAAGAGTCCCCCTGGTAAATAAGATACCCTCCCCATGTTGAGGGCATGTGGCTTAGTATGATTCAGGTAGGGAGAAAAGTGCATGCTTGCTGTGCCCCTTTTCTGGCCAGAGGGGATGCAATCTCAGATAAGGTTCTGGTGTGGATTTTTGTAATGACCCCAACTATTCTCTTTCCTGTGTAATCATGGGGTTCTCCCTTAAAGTTTGATTTTAGGGGACCCTATGCCATATTTTCCTTTTTTTTTATTTGCATGTCCTCCCTTAAAATGCATACCAGAGCTCTATCTGCTCTTTTTTTGCCAGTAGTTCACTTTTAACATATATACTAGATCTTAAGCTAGGATAAGGGTCTGATATAGATGAAGAGAATTCCTAGCCACTTTGGTTATCCTGTAAGCTCCTGACCAAGTGAAAAACATTAGAGGGTTTGTAACCCCTGATGGATTTTTTTGTGAGTTGCAAAACAGCATAAAACTGTTCCTGAGGCCTTATATTGACTGTTCCTTTTTCCTTATTTGGAATTATTCATCGACCATGCTGGTAGCCAATGATTATGGGAACCAGCTACCAGTTTCAGTGATAGCTTGTTTTTTTTGTGTCTGAGTTGAACACTTATCCTAACAACTTTGATTATAAACAGAACAAAGTGGCAGGGAAATGCTATTTAGTGTCAGTTTAAATTATATATCTTTCTTTGTGAATATCACTTTTTCTGTAGTACAATGTGTATATCATATAGCTACGCCTTATTAAAATAGCCGCTTGCAAAAATGCAATAGCATATTTAAGAAGTTCTTTTTACATTGGTACATGTTTCCCATGCCCCTTGTTTTATTTGGGAGAGGGGCGTGGGGTGTCTCAATGCTGTTTTTAAAACAATAACAACAAAATCCACTAGATAAATGTTAATTAGCAGATTTTTTCTTCTTTTTAAATATCACAGGCAGATTTAAGGCATCACCCAAGCAGTGTTATTTCAAATAATACTGCTTGGGTATTATGACAGCTGAATGAGATTTTTTTTCTGAAATTTTTAGAAATAAAAAAAATTAAAAAGGCATGGGGGTCCCCCTTCAATCCATACCAGGCCCTTTGGGTCTGGTATGGATTTTATAGGGGAACTCCTCACTAAAGTTTTTTTAAAAATGGTATGGGGTCCCCAAAAATCCATACAAGACCCTTATCTGAGCATGCAACCTGGCAGACCAGGAAAGGGGGGGCACAAGCAAGCCCCCCACTCCTTAACTATACCAGGCAACATGCCCTCAATATGGAGGGGGGCTTTGGGGCAGAGGGGGCTCTGCTCCCCCACTCCAAAGCACCTTGTCCCTGTGTTGATGGGGACAAGGGCCTCTTCCCACAACCCTGAGCGGTGGTTGTGGGGGTCTGCAGGCAGGGGGCTTATTGGAATCTGTAAGCCACCTTTAACAAGGGGGCCCCCAGATCCTGGCCCCCCTATGTGAATGAGTATGGGGTACATAATACCCTACCCATTCACCCAAAAAAACCACAGTATAGTATAAAAAAAACAGGAGTCCTTTATTAAAAAAAAAAAAAACGATGCCCCCCGATGTAGATCCATTATCAATCACGACGCCTGATGCACCATCTGGGGACAGTGTTTTTTTATTTTTTTTAATAAGGATTTTTTCAAAAATTGCTCCTGTTTTTTACACTACTTATTTTTGGGGGTGAATACCCCCTACATAGGGGGGGCTGGGATCTGGGGACCCCCTTGTTAAAAGAGGCTTTCAGATGCCAATAAGCCCCCTGCCAGCAGACCCCCACAACCATCACCCATATTGATGGGGAAAAGGCCCTTCTCCCCATCAACATGGGGCAACCTGCAACACCACATTTCATGCCTTTTTGGGTTCATGTTTGTGTTGAGTATTACTTCCAATAATCCTTTTTTATCACCTTGAAGCAAATTTCTTCTGCTGTTTAGCTAGCCCATAGAAACCTTTTATTAAAGTTATTTTTATTAAAGTGTGTGCTTTCACACTACACAATAACAAAGTAAACAGAAGGGGAAGGGATAGGCAGGCATTATTTTAAAAATGTTCTATTACCAGCAACATTTTTTTTTTTTTTTTTTGCAGCCGGGAAAATCAATTTAAATGTAATTCTTTTCATTACATATGTCAGTTTTGCTGCAACAGGTTTTATACACGGTACAGATGTGCCACTTTACATGCAGACGAAGGGCCCCCCCGGCACTATATTTAGAGGATTTTTTCATTTTTATTGTTTCACTTTAAAAAATCACTGTTCCTTTTAAAACAATATCTAAAAAAAAAAGGGCATGGGGTCTCCCCCAAAATCTATACCAGACCCTTATCTGAGCATGCAGCCTGGCAAGCCAGGAAGGGGGGGATGAACGAGCGGCCCCCCTGAACCATACCAGGCCACATGCCCTCAACATGTGTGGGTGATTTGGGGCAGGGGGGCTCTGCCCCACCCCAAAGCACCTTGTCCCCAGGTTGATGGGGACAAGGGCCTCTTCCCCACAACCCTAAGCGTTGGTTGTGGGGGTCTTATCAGAATCTGGAAGCCCCCTTTAACAAGAGGGCCCCCAGATCCTGCCCCCCCATGTGAATGAGTATGGTGTATATAGTACCCCTATCCATTCAGTCAAAAAAAAAACTGTAGTATAAAAAGAAATGGGAGCCACTTTTTGAAAATTACTTTATTAAAAAATAATAAACAAACAATGTCCCTCAATGTAGATCCATTGTCAATCACACCGCTGCACTGCCGGACCGAAAACCAAAAAAAAATGCTTTGCCTGCATAACCGCTGACTGCCTGCTCTGCTGTCTGAGAGTTCTTAAATAGGTAAGGGGTGGAACCACCTGTGATATCCCCTGGTGGCACTGCCCCTTGTAATGTCACTGAACCAGCATGCCCCTTACCTATTTAGGATCTGTCAGATGGAGGAGCAGTCCGTCAGCAGTTAGCCTTTGTTGCAGGCAGAGAGTTTTTGTTTTTTTTGGATATGGCGGTCGTCGTGATTGATGATTGATCTACATTGGAGGACATTGGTTTTTTATTTTTTAATAAAGGACTTGTCAAAAACTGGCTCCTACGTTTTCCTCTATTGGACTCTGGATCTCTGAATACAGTCTTTAACTTTATAAGACATTCATATGCCCCTGTTTGAGCAGAATTCTAACTTTAATAGAATTAGCTGCATGCCGGGTGTCTTTTCGCAACCTTTTGAAAATAGTCCATAAATTGGATATTGTTGGTGAAAACTTTCCCGATTTTTGAACGTGAGGCTCGGTCTATTCACAAGACAGTGAGACTTGCTCTCTCTTTTTGTCATCTTTTTGAACTTTGATCTTATCCTGAAGAAGCCTAACGGTGAAACGCGTAGAAGCACAAGGGCTCACTGTACAGACTGTATCATTTTACATGATTTTTAACACTTGTGAACACTATGATTATATTATGTACTTTTTTCAATAAATATTGTTGTTTTTTCTACTTCTCCATTGTTTCTTTGCCTTTAAAGTCCAACCTTTAGTTATTTTTCGAGTACCTTTTTTGTTTCCTCTCTAATTTATGGATGTGGCAATGTGAGTGCACCCCTTTTTTCATATTTTTTTTTCATATTTTGTACCCCATACTCATTTACATGGGGGGGGCCTGGGCTTGTTAAAGGGTGCTTCCAGATGCAGATAAGCCCTCTGCCCGCAAACCCCCACAACCACCCACAAGGTTGTGGGGAAGAGGTCCTTGTCCCCATAAACATAGGGACCAGGTGCTTTGGGGTGGGGGACCTGGTATACATGAGAAGGGAGACCCCACGCAGTTTTTTTCATTTTGTTTCTATTGCTGGCAATGGCTTGCACCCGGGAAAGTCAATTTAAATGTATTTTTTTTCTTTACAGTCAGTTTTGCTGCAGCAGGTTTTGTATATGGTACAGATGCACCACTTTACAGGCAGGCTAAAGGAACCTCCTAGGCACTATATTTAAATGAATTTTTCATTTTTATTGTATCACTTTAACCACTGTAGCCCCTGAAGGATTTGCCCCCTTAATGACCAGGCCAATGACACTGATTAATGTAAAAATGACATTGGAAGTGAAGGTGTTAACAGTGGGGGCGATCAAGGGGTTAAGTCTGTTCCCTGAGTGTGTTCTAACTGTAGGGGGATGGGCTGTAGAACAGTAGATCTCTCTCATGTTATCTGGCAGGGGAATCACCTTGTTTCCCCACATCGAGTTGGCAATTTGCACAAGAGAGCTGACCTTCCATTGACTGGTCGGCAAGTGGTTAACCACCTTAATACTGGCCACTGTCACTCCCTACCTGCTCTGGCCATTTTTTAGCTTTCAGCGCTGTCGCATTTTGAATGACAATTGTGTGGTCATGCAACACTGTACCCAAATATTTTTTTTATATTTTTGTTTACACAAATAGAGCTTTCTTTTGGTGGGATTTTAATTTTTTTGCTGGAATTTTTATTGCTGGGATTTTTATTTTTTACTAAAAAAAAAGAGACCGAAAATTTTGAAAAAAAAAGTTTTTCTTATTTTCTGTCAGTAATGAGGCTGCACTAATGGGCTGCACTGATGGGCACTGATGAGGTGGCACTTATGGGCACTGATGAGGCGGCACTTATGGGCACAGATTAGGTGTCACTTATGGGCACTGATTAGGTGGCACTGGTGGCTGGTGAGGAGGCACTAATATGCCACACTGATGGGCACTTATAGGTGGCAGTGGTAGGCACTGATGGGCAGCACTAGTGGGCAGTGATAGGCGGCATTGATAGGCAGCACTGATGGGTGTTGCTGATGGGCACTGATGGGAGGCACTGACTGGCAACACGCATGGGCACTGATTGGTGGCACATATGAGCACTGATTGAGCTTTCCTGTAGTCAGGGCACTGATGATCAGTGCCCTGATTACCAGCCCAGGTCTCCTCTGGGAGGAGATGCCGCTGATCGGCACTCCTCGCCACACACTCTGTCAGTGTGAGTCGAGAAAAGCCGATTCACGGCACTTCCATATTTATACGTGACTGGCTGTAAGTGGACACAGCTGATTACATGGTTAAAGAGCCACAGCTCTTTCAGAGATCGTGGTCTCGCGAGCAAACTGGCACATGATAATGGCCGTTCTGGGACGCCTATCATATGACGTCCTCTAAGAGCGAGTGCCGCATCGTCCCTCCGTCATTTGACGGTGGGCAGGCGGCAAGCGATGCATCATTTAAATCACTGCTTCTTTAAAAATAATCTGAAAAAAATGTACATTGATACATGTCCCCCAGGGCAGTACCTGGGCCCCCCATACCCTTTTTTATGGCCAATAACTTGCATAAAAGCTTTCTAAATGGGGACTTTTGATTTTCCATGTTCGGGTGCCATAGACTTTAATAGAGTTTGCGGCTCGGGTCCAAACTTTTTCCCTGTTTGGGAGTTCTGGTGCAAACCAAACCAGGGGGTGTTTGGGCCATCACTAGCAGAGAGATGCTGTGGCTTGAAGGGGGCTGGGTGGTACACTGAGTGGTACTTTTATGGTAGTATACGCCCAGAGACAAAAGCAAAAACTGCATTTTTTCTTTGGTACAGTAAATGTCCTGAAGGGCTGAAATGATTTTAAAAATTCTGCCCCTATTGACTTAATTTGGGTTCAGATTAACATTTGGACCTAGGAGCAGTTAGTTAACCGCACGCGCAAACCAAACTCAGGTACACTCAATTTATCACTAATAATGGGCAACCTGCAGCACCACATGTCATGCCTTTTTTTGGGTCATGTTTGTGTTGTGTGAGTATTACTTCCCATAAGCCTTTTTTATCACCTTCAAGCAGATTTCTTCTGCTGTTTAGCTAGCCAATAGAAACTTTTTAATAAAGTTCTTTTTATTAAAGTTTGTGCTATCAGACTACACAATAGCAATGTAAACAGAAAAGGAAGGGATAGGCAGGCAATAAGCCAAAAATGTCTATCACGCAGAACACCTTGATACAGTACATAACATTGGGATTAGCATCAGATCCGTGCAGTAATAATATATTCATAAAAGGCATTGAACTAAAATAAACATATTGAAACCTCAGTAGATTTTACAGAATAGGAATGATTACCAAGCATGAAGAAGGATAAATTAAGTTTATATTTATTCATTCACCTATCCCAAATAGAAGGAAGAGCTTAAATTGCCCCCTGGATTTGTAAACTTAATGTTCCAAAGGAATCAAAGAGTTAACTACACTAATGCAGTCTTGTTTGGTAGGGGCTCAAAAGAGATCTAGGGGCAGTTTCTCCACGTGTCCTAAATGACATGGAAAAGGGTGTGGCCCCAATATTGCTGTAATCTGAAACTGCGCCATATCATATGGACAAAATATACAGTGTCCAGATGACATTTAGGACATTTAATGTTGGGGCATAAACCAGCCTAAAATTGTTTCTCAGGAGTCCTACACACTACATACTGTAATGCCATGTACACACGAGTGGACTTTTCGTCAGCAAAGGTGAGACGGAACAAATCCGCCGGACAATTCGATCGTGTGTGGGCTTCATCGGACCTTTGCTGTCAAAAATTTAGACGGACTTTAGAAATAGAACATGTTTCAAATCTTTCCGACGGACTCGAGTCCAGTCGAAAAATCCGTTTGTCTGTATGCTAGTCCGATGGACAAAAAGGGATGCAAGGGCAACTATTGGCTATGAACTTCCTTTCCTAGTCCAGTCGTACATCATCACGTTCGAATCAGTCAGACTTTGGTGTGATCCTGTGTAGGCAAGTCCGTTGCGTCGAAACTTCATTGAAATCCGTCAAAAAGTCCTTTTCAGCTCAGGCTGTCGAAAGTCCGTGTACATGGCATAAGTCCTATAGACAAAAAACAGCTATCTAAGCCTTTGAGGGGATTCAAGGAAACACAAGCTATTTCTTCCAAAAAAAAGAACCATTGTTCTCCAGATACTTATATTGATAGACCATACGCTGGATACCCATTGGTAACCAGAGGATAGGTGGCTTCCTCTCTAAGTAAGAATAAGTACACTTTAGATATCACTTACTTGGTAGATACTACAGACCAAAATTCTTCTAGTCAGAACATTTGAAACTTAAAGCTTGCCTGTGCTGCTGATTATGTATCTATAAAGTACCGTCTAGCTCATTTTGCAAAGTAGAAAAGAGTTTTAAAGACAATTTTGTAAGGCCATAAGACTGACATATACTATGCCCCTTGGAGGAGGATAGTTCAGGGAAGTCTGGATTGTTCCAAAGTGATGTGAAAAAATGATAAACTTTAAAACTCCAAATAATTATAGTTTACTTTTAAAGCTTATCTTTTTTAAGCTAATGTTTTGTACATTATTATAACTATTTATAGATAAACATTTAATATAGGATGCATGCAGGAATTTTGGTGCAGTTTCATAACTGCCCAATCTAATAGAAGGCTATGACAAAGCACAGGAAACTTGAATGAAAACCGTGGGTACACTGTTCTGAAACCATTGTGCGGGAAGACCACCCTGTATCAGTGTGAAAGTGCCCTATAGGTATTTTAAAGAGAGAAGAGAAGAAACCTTTTGCCTGCAAATTTTTTCTCTGTCTGAAACATTGTATGATGCCTCTGAACAGAATGAGCAGGGAGAGGAATAGAGGAAAGGTCAGTTGGAGAAAGACTGTCTCTTATATTGGTGTCAGAAGAATAAGAAGAGACAGTCCATGTCCCATGCTGCTAGCTCTAACTTCAAGCACTATTGGCTGGGGGATCAATCTAACCAATCTGTGCCTGCAGCATACTGGGCATCTCATAACTGATCAGATGTTGCAGATGCCCAAGTCTAGCAAGCTCCCCAGTTCTGTATCTTCATGATGTTGATTTTGAAATTGGGGTACGGATGTGTTTCTTGACTGTGTAGCTTACATTGTCCATGTGCTCCAGTGTAAGCAATCCCAACTGAATACTCTGCAGTTGGAAGGTTGAAGAATGTTGCTAGCATTTTAAACAGCTGGAAAATATTTTGAAACTATGTGTACTGACCTTCAGATATTCTTTTCTTCACCTGTGAAATTATATTGGTTATCCTTAGAACAACCTAGATCCTGGAATATTTACATATTTACATAGTAGGTGAGGCTGAAAAAAAGACACAAGTCCAACCTATGTGTGTGATTATATGTCAATATTACACTGTATATCCCTGTATGCTGCGGTCATTCAGGTGCTTATCCAATAGTTCTTTTTTTAACTATTGATGCCTCCCGCTGAGACCACCGCCTGTGGAAGGGAATTCCACATCCTTGCCGCTCTAAAGCGTCCCTTCAGTGCTCACAACCTCTCTTCATAACTAATGTCCTCCAGACCCTTTATTAGCTTTGTTGCCTTTCTTTGTACTCGCTCCATTTCTAGTACATTCTTCCTGAGGACTGGTGCCCAGAACTGGACAGCATACTCCAAGTGCGGCCAGACCAGAGTCTTGCAGAGTGGGAGAATTATCGCTTTATCCCTGGAGTTAATCCCTTTTTTAATGCATGCCAATATTTTGTTTGCTTTGTTAGCAGCAGCTTGGCATTGCATGCCATTGCTGAGCCTATCATCTACTAGGACCCCCAGGTCCTTTTCCTTCCTAGATTCCCTCAGAGGTTCTCCCCCTAGTGTATAGATTGCATTCATATTTTTGCCACCCAGATGCATTATTTTACATTTTTCTACATTGAACCTCATTTGCCATGTAGTTGCCCACCCCATTAATTTGTTCAGATCTTCTTGCAAGGTTTTCACATCCTGAGGAGAAATTATTGCCCTAGCTTAGTATCATCCGCAAATACAAAGATTGAACTGTTTATCTCATCCTCCAGGTCGTTTATGAACAAATGAAATACAAATTGGGATTGGTCCCAGCAAAAAACCCTGTGGGACCCCACTACCCACCCCTGACCATTCCGAGTATTCCCCATTTATCACCACCCTCTGAACACGCCCTTGTAGCCAGTTTTCAATCCATGTACTCACCCTATAGTCCATGCCAACGGACCATACTTTGTAAACGTTTGTGGGAAACTGTGTCAAATGCTTTTGCAAAATCCAGATACACCACATCTACGGGCCTTCCTTTATCAAGATGGCAACTCACCTCCTTATAGAAGGTTAATAGATTGGTTTGGCAAGAACGATTCTTCATGAATCCATGCTGATTACTGCTAATGATATTGTTTTCATTACTAAAATCTTGTATAGTCCCTTATCATTACCTCCAAGAGCTTGCATACTATTGATGTTAGGCTAACTGGTCTGTAATTCCCAGGGATGTATTTTGGGCCCTTTTTAAATATTGATGCTACCTTGCTACCAGTAAGTAGACTGTCAGTAAAAATTAGGAACAATGGTCTGGCAATTTCTTGATCGAGGTTCATAAGTACCCTCTGGTGCAAGCCATCAGGTCCTGGTGATTTATTAATTTTAAGATTTCCAATTCTAAATCTAATTCTGTCCTCTGTTAGCCATGAGGGTGCTTCCTGTGATGTGTCACGAAGATGAACACTGTAGTTTTGGTTACTGAAGCCTCCCAATTCCCTTGTTAAGACTGAGGAGAAGAATACATTCAATACCTTCGCCATCTCCCCATCCTTTGTTACCAGATGTCCTTCCTCATTCTTTATGGGGCCAATATGGTCTGTCCTCCCTTTTTTACTGTTTACATACTTAAAGAACTTTTTTTTTGCTCTCCTCCGCTATGTGTCTTTGGTGTTCTATCTTAGCCGCCCTAATTGCACCCTTACATTTCTAACTTTCAAAATATTTTACTTTCGTATAATAAATAACAGAGTATCTTTTACAACAAAAATCCAAAAAGGTTATACCGTGGTACAGAATGGAAAGCGGGTTACAAGACATGACGGTACAAAGCAGTAGTCTGAGGTGGAGAAATTACTAAAAATCTTTCTCCTTTTGAGGGGAGAATTAAGTCCCTGAGCGTTGTGGGTAGCTATTTTAAGTGTGGTTCTGGGTGCGCTAGCTATGGAGAAGAGGTGGGAGGATGCTGTCTAACTCTGTGTCACTTACCGTTAGGTATGCCAGTCGTCGAGTTTTCAGACAGAAGGGCCTTCCATGCGGAAACACTGTGCGTTTATGAACCTTGTTTTGAACCTGGATGGATATTGAGAGAGAAACAATTGTTAAGTATCCGAGATAGTGGAAGGGGATGGGAGAGAGGGGAAGAGGCTAGAGTGAGGGGGTGAAAAAAAGAGAAAAGAGAGATGAAAGGGCCATAGAGAGCCTCTTCAGTAATTTTAGATCAGCTCCCTGGGAGCAAAGCTGCCCCCTGGTGCTGAGTTCAAAAGAATTTGTCTGCTCAAGTAAGGGAAGACAACCTATCCCACAGAGCCTAAGGTGTCTCAGGGATAGGTGGAGGCGCTTGCTCAGCACCCAGTGCCTTGGCACCAAATTAAAACAAATAACTTTTTAGAAAAATAGAACACAGATAACTTGTATTCCCATATTGGGAGTTACATAGTTACATAGAAGGTGAGGTTGAAAAAAGACACAAGTCCATCAAGTCCAACCTATGTGTGTGATTATATGTCAGTATTTACATTATATATCCCTGTATGTTGCGGTCATTTCAGGTGATTATCTAATAGTTTCTTGAAGCTATCAATGCTCCCCGCTGAGACCACCGCCTGTGGAAGGGAATTCCACATCCTTGCCGCTCTTACAGTAAAGAACCCTCTACGTAGTTTAAGGTTAAACCTCTTTTCTACTAATTGTAATGAGTGGCCACGAGTCTTATTAAACTCTCTTCTGCGAAAAAGTTCTATCCCTATTGTGGGGTCACCAGTACAGTATTTGTAAATTGAAATCATATTCCCTCTCAAGCGTCTCTTCTCCAGAGAGAATAAGTTCAGTGCTTGCAACCTTTCCTCATAACTAAGATCCTCCAGACCCTTTATTAGCTTTGTTGCCCTTTTTTGTTCTCGCTCCATTTCCAGTACATCCTTCCTGAGGACTGGTGCCCAGAACTTGACAGCATACTCCAGGTGCGGCCGGACCAGAGCCTTGTAGAGTGGGATAATTATCGTTTTATCTCTTGCGTTGTTCCCCCTTTTAATGCATGCCAATATTCTGTTTGCTTTATTAGCAGCAGCTTGGCATTGCATGCCATTGCTGAGCCTATCATCTACTAGGACCCCCAGGTCCTTTTCCATCCTAGATTCCCCCAGAGGTTCTCCCCCCAGTGTATAGATTGCATTCATATTTTTGCCACCCAAATGCATTATTTTACATTTTTCTACATTGAACCTCATTTTCCATGTAGTCGCCCACCCCATTAATTTGTTCAGGTCTTTTTGCAAGGTTTCCACATCCTGCGGAGAAGTTATTGCCCTGCTTAGCTTAGTATAGTCTGCAAATACAGAGATTGAACTGTTTATCCCATCCTCCAGGTCGTTTATAAACAAATTAAATAGGATTGGTCCCAGCACAGAACCCTGGGGAACCCCACTACCCACCCCTGACCATTCTGAGTACTCCCCATTTATCACCACCTTATGAACTCGCCCTTGTAGCCAGTTTTCAATCCATGTACTCACCCTATGGTCCATGCTAATGGACCTTATTTTGTACAGTAAACGTTTATGGGGAACTGTGTCAAATGCTTTTGCAAAATCCAGATACACCACGTCTACGAGCCTTCCTTTATCTAGATGGCAACTCACCTCCCCATAGAAGGGTAATAGATTGGTTTGGCAAGAACGATTCTTCATGAATCCATGCTGATTACTGCTAATGATATCGTTCTTATTACTAAAATCTTGTATATAGTCCCTTATGATCCCCTCCAAGAGTTTACATACTATTGATGTTAGGCTAACTGGTCTGTAATTCCCAGGGATGTATTTTGGGCCCTTTTTAAATATTGGTGCTACATTGGCTTTTCTCCAATCAGCTGGTACCATTCCAGTCAATAGACTGTCTGTAAAAATTAAGAACAACGGTCTGGCAATCACTTGACTGAGTTCCCTAAGTACCCTCGGATGCAAGCCATCTGGTCCCGGTGATTTATTAATGTTAAGTTTCTCAAGTCTAATTTTAATTCTGTCCTCTGTTAACCATGGAGGTGCTTCCTGTGTTGTGTCATGAGGATAAACGCAGCAGTTTTGGTTACTGAAGCCCCCCGATTCACTCGTGAAGACTGAGGAGAAGAATAAATTCAATACCTTCGCCATCTCCCCATGCTTTGTAACCAGATGTCCTTCCTCATTCTTTATGGGGCCAGTATGGTCTGTCCTCCTTTTTTTACTGTTTACATACTTAAAGAATTTCTTGGGATTTTTTTTGCTCTCCTCAGCTATGTGTCTTTCATGTTCTATCTTAGCCGTCGTAATGGCACCCTTACATTTCTTGTTGCATTCTTTATAAAGTCTGAATGCTGAGGATGATCCCTCAACCTTATATTTTTTGAAGGCCTTCTCCTTTGCTTTTGTATGCATTTTTACATTGGAGTTAAGCCATCCAGGATTTTTGTTCGCTCTTTTACATTTATTACCCAGTGGGATACATTGGCTAATGCCCTTATTTAATATGCTCTTAAAGCAAACCCATCTCTCCTCCATATTCTTTGTTCCTAATATTTTATCCCAATTTATGCCTTTTAGCAAAGTTTGTAGTTTAGGGAAGTTGGCTCTTTTGAAATTCAGTGTCTTTGTGTTCCCTTCATGTTTCCTATTTGTGTGATTTATACTGAAACTAATTGACCTGTGATCGCTGTTATCTAAATTGCCCCGTATTTCCATATCCGTGATCAGGTCTGTATTGTTGGTAATCAGTAGATCCAGTAATGTTTTATTTTTAGTTGGTGCGTCTACCATCTGACCCATAAAATTGTCCTGCAAGACATTAAGGAACTGGCGAGTCTTAAATGAATGCGCGGTTCCCTCCGCCCAGTCTATGTCTGGATAATTAAAATCCCCCATTATGATAACACTTCCCATCCTTGCTGCTAATCCAATTTGTGATAGGAGATCCGTCTCCACTTCCTCCCTCACGTTAGGGGGCCTATAGCATACTCCCAGTGTTATTTTCCCCTTAGCTTCATCCCTTTGGAGCTCTACCCATAAGGATTCCACCTCCTCTCTAGCTCCCTCAGTGATGTCATCTCTCACATTCGCTTGTACATTATTCTTGATATATAGGCATACCCCTCCCCCTTTTTTACCCTCTCTATCCTTGCGGTATAGGGTATACCCTTGAATGTTTGCCAGCCAATCATGAGAGCTGTTGAACCAGGTCTCTGAAATTCCCACAAAATCCAAATCCTCCTTGTACAACAGTATCTCTAGTTCACCCATGTTGTCCGCCATGCTCCTGGCATTGGTGAACATGCCACATAGTTTAGACCGGTCGCATATTGTCCTCGTATTGGGCGTTTCGAGATTGCAACTAGGACTTGCTACTATACTTACCTTGTGTTTTTGTGTTTTGGTTAACCTACCACTAATGCCCCCAAAACTACCCTCTGGAATATCTTCCGCGCTGGCTATCTCTGTCTCTGGACCCTCCCCACCATCGCCTAGTTTCAAAACCCCTCTAACTTTTTGGCCATCTTCATTTCCAACAGATCTGCACCCTCCTCATTTAGGTGCAGTCCTTCCCTTCTATAGTACCAGTTACTGACTGAGAAGTCGGCCCAGTCCTCCAGGAACCCAAACCCCTCCTTACTACACCAGCTCTTCAGCCACTTGTTTACTTCCCTAATCTCCCTCTGCCTTTCTGGTGTGGCTCGATGTCCCGGTAGTATTCCTGAGAATACTACCTTGGAGGTCCTTTTCCTCAATTTAGCTCCTAAGTCCCTAAAATCGTTCTTTAGGACACTCCATCTGCCTCTGACTTTGTCATTGGTGCCAACATGCACCATGACAGCTGGGTCTTCCCCAGCCCCTCCCAGTAATCTGTCCACAAGATCCGTGATGTGCCGAACCCAAGCGCCCGGTAGACAACATACTGTTCGGCGCTTCAGGTCTTGGTTACAGATTGCCCTCTCTGTCCTTCTAAGAATTGAGTCCCCTACCACCAGAATCTGTCTTTCCTTTCCCTTTGCTGCCCCCCCACTCTCACTGGAGGAGTTCTTCCCCTGGCAGCTAGGAGAGTCCCTCAGCTCCAGTAATGCTGGTCCCTGACTGGTTCCACAAATGTCACTCAATGGAGCATACTTATTGGGATGCTCCAGTCCTGGATCGGCCTCTCTGGCACTTCCCCCTCTACCCCTCCTGACTGTCACCCATCTACTCTTTGCTAGTGCCGGCACCTGCCGTGTACGTTCCTGGCTCTCCTTTAGTATGGAGGGACTTCTCAGTGCTGACAGTTGCTTCCCCAGATTCAGAACCTGGGCTTCCAGGGAAACAATGTGCTTACATTTTGCACAGCAGTATTGGCCCTCGATCGGATGATCAAGGAACGCATACATGCAGCAAGATGTACAACGAGTCGCCTCTCCACACCCGCCGGGCATCGTACCTATTAAATTTAGTGAGGATTTGGGGATTTTACCCTATCCAAATTACCTAACAGCTAGCTTCCTGGCACTAATACTCCAGACAATACACAGGTACACAACAAGACAATACACAGGTTGATTTATTCCCCTTAGAAGATTGTTGTAACGAAACCCCCTCTCCCATCCCCTCTGAGGACATAGATAGTGATCCACATTCTTAGCCTAGCCTCCTAGAACATTTTAACCGAGCAAAAAACAAGCTCAGTTAAAATGTTCTAGGCATCTATTGTTGGGAGGGCTCATCTGGGCCCATTAGCAAAATTTAGCAATAATTACTGGTCTTCCAACAAGTTTAAATCCGGGGTCGACCAAGCTCCCCCAGAGACAAACCAAACAGTAATAGGGGGAGGAAAGGGGCAAACTGAGGGAAGAACAATTTCTAACTGGTAAGAAAGGGGATAAAATACTTGAGATAAATTGGTGGAGCTATAGCTCCTTTCAGAGGGGAAGGAAGTCCCTGGTGTCTACTCCCTCTAGGAGTAAAGGAAAAAAGAAATTAAGATTGCAGTCGACAATTCAGTGCTTCAGGTCAGACCATTGTCTTTTGTTCTCTTCATCCTCGGCTTGTTCCATTGGGGTGTCAATGGGCTAGTGGGTGACGGTTGTTTAGCTGAGTTGTAGGCAAGGTTCGAAGTGTCCATGTCCGCTTCCAATGAGATAAGCTTCAGAGATAAGAGGATCTTCTCTCCATCTTGGAAGTTGGTGAATGAGTAATGCTTGCCCTTGAAGTGGAATTTGACAGCAAATAGGAAGGTCCACCAGTATTTAATGTTCTTTTGGGCCAGGACTGAAAGAAGGGGTTTCAGGGCCCGTCTCCTCTGGATTGTGGATGGGGACAGGTCGGCAAAAATTTGAATAGGGTGACCTTGACATGAAATTTGTTTCATCACTCTGTATTGCTTCATTACCTCCTCCTTGACCAGGTAGAAGTGTGGCTTTACGATGATGTTCCTGGGTGACTCATCCTTTCTAGGGGGACCCAGTGCTCTATTAACTCTGTCTAATTCCAGACGGTGTTGTGGTATGTTCGGGATCAAGGATTTAATTATCTCCTGGGTGGCTTGTGACACATCAGCAATGGACTCCGGGAGACCTCTGATCCTGAAATTGTATCGTCTGGATCTGTTTTCTAGTTCATCGATTCTGGATAGGGCAGAGTCAAGCCTGTCTTTAAGTGTCTGAATGTGATCAGAATTTTGGTTATTGATTGCTACTGTCATGTCAAGTTTGTGCTCGATGGCTTCCATCCTGGATCCCAGGTTCTGGAAATCAGCTTTTATGTCCCCAGTTATCTTAGCTGCTGTGGAGGCTAGCCCTCTTTCCAGTAATGCTGACAGCTTCAGGAAGAGGTCATCTGAGTGGAGGCCTGCCTTTGGAATCGGGTGTGCGGTGAATGCTGGGGAGGGAGTCATGTGCTACAGGACGTGTTCTGATTAGCTGGGATGTATGCAAGAGAAGCTGGGGCTATCACTTGCCTCTGTTCAGTGTGACCCTCCATGCCTGAGGCATGCTGCTTGGCCGCGGTGGCCATCTTGGTACACCTGGTCGGCGTGGCCCGATCAAATTGTGGCCTGAGGTCTCTGCGGGCCTGGTTTCTAGACATGCGGTGGGTGTCCCTGAATGATCGGGGGTCCAGATCGCCCGTTGTGGCTTGTCTGGGACCGGTCTGTGCGGAGCTTTAGGCGCCGTTGGGGCTGGGTGTGACAGCGCTCCGGCTTAGGCGGCCATTTTGGAAACTCCGAGCATGCGCAGTGCACCCTTACACTTCTTGATGCATTCTTCATAAAGTTTGAATGCTAATGATGATCCCTCAACCTTGTATTTTTTGAAGGCCTTCTCTTTTGCTTTTACATGCATTTTTACATTGGCATTAAGCCATCCAGGACTTTTGTTTGCTCTTTAAATTCATTACCCAATGGGATGCACTGGCTAATGCCCTTATTTAATATGCTCTTAATGTGAACCCATCTCTGCTCCGTGTTCTTTGTTCCTAAGATTGTATCCCAATTTATACCTTCGAGCAAGGTTCGTAGTTTAGAGAAGTTGGCTCTTTTGAAATTCAGTGTCTTTGTATTTCCCCTATGTTTCCCATTTGTGTGATTTATAGTGAAGCCAATTGACCTGTGATCACTGTTTCCTAAATCCCCCTGTATTTCCACATCCGTGATCAGGTCTGTATTGTTGGTAATCAGTAGATCTAGTAACACTTTATTTCTAGTTGGTGCGTCTACTATCTTACCCATGAAATTGTTCTTCAAGACATTTAGGAACTGGCGAGCCTTAGACAAATGCGTGGTTCCCTCCTCCCAGTCTATGTCTGGATAATTAAAATCTCCCATTATGTAAACACTTCCCATATTGCTGCTAATCCAAATTGTGATAGGAGGTCCACCTTCCCCTCCTCCCTCAGGTTAGGGGGCCTATAGCATACTCCCAGTATTATTTTCCCCTTAGCTTCATCCCTTTGGAGCTCTACCCATAAGGATTACACCTCCTCCCTAGCTCCCTTAGTGATGTCATCTTTCACATTCACTTGTACATTATTCTTGATATACAGGCATACCCCCCCCTTTTTTTACCTTCTCTATCCCTGCAATAAAGGGTATACCCTTGAATGGTTGCCAGGCAATCATCAGAGCTGTTGAACCAAGTCTCTGAAATTCCCACAAAATCCAAATCCTTCTCGTACAACAGTATCTCTAGTTCACCCATCTTGTCCGCCATGCTCCTGGCATTGATGAGCATGCCATATAGTTTAGACCGGTTGCATATCTCTTATTGGGTGTTCCCAGATTGCAACTAGGACTTGTTACTATACTTAACTTGGGTTTATGTGCTTTAGTCAACCTACCACTAATGACCCCATTACTATCCTCTGGACTATGTTCTGCACTGACTATACCTCTGGATCCTCCCCCTGTCACCTAGTTTAAAAACCCCTCTAACTTTTTGGTCATCTTTACTCCAAGCACATCTGCACCTTCTTCATTTAGGTGCAGTCCGTCCCTTCTATAGTACTAGTGACCAACTGAAAAGTCGGCCCAGTCCACCAGGAACCCTTCTTACTACACCAGCTCCTCAGCCACTTGTTTACTTCCCTAATCTCCCTCTGCCTTTCTGATGTAGCTTGATGTACCGGTAGTATTCCGGAGAATACTACCTTGGAGGTCCTTTTCCTCAATTTAGCTCCCAAGTCCCTAAAATCGTTCTTCATTTACTTGGGATATGTTTGCAAATTATTATTATTATTATTAGTTGCTTTATCATATATGGTGTTTTCTAGAAAGACCACAATGTTTTTTTTATTTGGAACAAAGACCAAAACATTGCCATAAACAATTGTGGAGCCATAAGGTGAGGGAATGAATAAGCGCTTCATTGTTCCTTTTTAATTACAAAATGTTTTTTCTAGTCTTTAATTGGAAATCACAGCAGTAAGAATCAGTCACAGCTGAATCATCAATTTCTGCACCGTATATTTTTTTAGCAAATCCTTCTTTCTCTCTTTTTCAATTAAATGTTTTGTTTTTTTTTTTTTTTTTTTTTTTACCAAGGTAAATAACAGAAATGCAGATTTCATGAAAAGCATATATAAAATACGTCTGATTTGCGATTTCACAGTTTTACATTTTAAACAGGCTTCAAACTATTGCACTTTAGGGCAGGTTACTTTAGTTATACAAAGTTATTCTGGTTGCTTTGTTGTTGTAATCCACATAATACGTTCATTTTAAATGCAAAAGCAAAAATTGCCTATTTAGATAAAAAAATAACTTCTAAGCACACTGTAACTTCTAGTTAAAGAGATACTATTGTTAGAATGAGCTAGAAATTTCACTAGAATCTGCAACATAGGTTTATCAGATGCCTGTATTCTCCTTTTTTTGGCAGTTGTTCATTTAATAAATATTTATTGTGTCCTGTGTTTATTTCCTTTCACATCCACATAGTAAACTGGATCCAAAGGAAACAAACACGTACCAATTCCCATGGGGTGCAGATGAGTGGCACATAAGCCCTATGCTTGCCAGAACACCCTCATTGGCTTCAGGGTTTCAAACAGCCTGGTACATGTCAGCACATCCCCAATGCTGAAATGCATTAAGACTAGCCTCACATGGTAATCTTGGGGTCCTCCTGCCATAATAATATTATGAGGGCATTCATGTTGTGCTGGACTTGTAATTTCTGGAGGACAAAAATCAGAGGTTCAGCACTCACTTTAGGTGATTATAAAATGAAATTAATCAGCAACTCAACTTTGGAGAGTTTCATTTTAAGTGAGTTCAACAAATGTCAAGTGAATGTGTAAGATAACATTAACCCTTTTCTAATTAGGAAGGAAGTTACAGTAAACGCATTTTTCAATGCAAGAACAACGATTGTTGCTGCATGTCAGTGAAAGTATTTTTCAATAGGCAAATGTTCAGAATAGAAAATGTAATAAAATATTAAATGGAAAAAAATATATAATAATCAGCCACTATGTATACAGTCCATATCATTATATCCAAAAGCTAATTACAACAGTCAATTCGCTAGTTAGAACAACAAGCTAGTTACAAACAATAGCTAATTTCAACAAACCTTTAGGGTGCCAAAACTCAAATTTAACACATGTATCATTTAAGAAAACCATTACATTTATTTATGTAGAAATAGGTGGATCATGAGCTTAATAATGGCATGTAATGCCAAGCCGCAGTTTCCAAAGTGAGCAAAATATTTTCTTGTATTAAGAGAGGTATGGACTCCAGAGAGAGAGAGAGATATAATTTTGCCCCTGTACAAATCATTATTAGGAACTCATCTGGAATTTGCAGTTCAGTTTTGGGCACCGGTTCACAAAAAGGATTTCGGGGAACTGGAGAAAGTGCAGAGAAGGGTAACCAAACTGATAAGAAGCATGGAGGAGCTCAGCTTTGAGGAAAGATTAAAGGAAATTAATTTATTATCTCTTAAAAAGAGGAGATTAAGGGAGGGGTATGATCAACATGTATAAATACATACAGTAAGTGGTCCATATAGTCAACTTGGTGTTATTCACTTTAAGGTCATCACAGAGGACAAGGGGACACTCTTTGGAGGAAAAGAGATTTAGGCTGGGTTGACACTAGTACAAATTGGATGGGGGTTCCCCCCATCCAATTCGCATTTCATTAGATTGTGACTGGCTCTCTATGGAGCAGGTTCACACATTTACAGAGCTACTCCGGTGCAAATTGCACGGGAGTCCTGTGCATCTTCTGGTCCATTTCAGGTCCAAATTCAGCCAAAAATTGGGACTGAAATCGGACCTGAAATGGTGAATTGGGATGCACCGGATCCACAAATATGGAAAGGTTTCTTCACAGTAAAAGCTGTGAAAATGTGGTTCTGTCCAGCTCAGTAGATTTCTTTAATTGCCTGGATTATTTCCTAAATGTACATAAAATAACTGTATACTATCATTTATAGGTAGCGTTGATCCATGGAATATCTAATTGCCTCTTGGGGGTCCAGGAAGGAATTTTTTCCCCTGCTGGAGCAAATTGGATCATGCTTCAGTGTTTCTTTTTGCCTTCCTCTGGATCAACTTTGGGTATAGGTTTGTGTATATAGGATTGTATAAAAGTATGATTGTATATTTTTTTCCCCCTTTTATTGATTGAACTAGATGAACTTGTATCTTTTTTCGTTTCATTATTTTTTATTGAAATTTTCATGTGAACAACAGTATAACAGTACATCCGTATACAGTTACAGGCATTCTTTGGTCACTTTTATGAATGCATCTAACAAGTAATTCAACATATCACGGTGTACACTTTATAGTAAATGTAAATCAAGTCGAACTTAGTATTACAAATTTTTTTCTTGTATTCACAAGTTTGGGACCGGGAGTAAGAGCCTCCCCCCCAGACACCCCATCTGGGAACAAACTGTGTCCGGAGAGGTGCCCCCCCCCCCTGATCTTAATTGTGTTCCAATTGTTAAAGTAATTATCTCTTGGAACGTTCAATTTTGCTCCATATTGTCTTTTATATAATACTTATTTGTACTGATGCAATGTAACATAAAATTGCTGTGAAAATTCAGTCTAAGAAGATAATGAAGTCAAATATACGGCTGAATATTTAAGCTTTTAGCAAACACATTATTATTAATGATAGAAAACGATTAAAAAAAAGGGAAGAAAAGGTAAGAATTAAAAAAAATTCTAAAGGAATATAAAATAAAGGAATGTAGAACTAAACATAAGAATGTACTTGTATCTTTTTTCAACCAGACTAACTATGTAACTATGTAGAAAGCATATGTTAAAATGCTAACTGTACACAGAAATCAAACTACGTTCTCATAATGATCAAAATTACAATAAAAAAATACCTACTGGATCACAATCACCATGTTTTCAGATAATCATATCTATATAATTCATCCAAAACATGAGTAAGACACATATTGAGAAGAGCCTCAGTGGGCAGAACTCTATGCTTTTTTTTAGGCCTCATGCACACTGGACATACTGCTAACTCTCCTAGACTCATTTCCTAATAATTTATTCTGGCTATAGAAATTAATTAACTCTAAAGTGCTAAATGCACCTAGCACTTAGGCATGTTTAGATGGGCTTACATATGTTTAAGCGTGTCAAGCATTTTTTATGCCAAAACGCTGCTGCTCTTGGATGCGCTGGCAGTGTTTTTTTTTCTGCTTAAATGCTCCTGCCTCTAAACTCCTCTAAGCGCCTGTGTTTGCATCAACATTTAGGCTAACAGGGGCATGAAAGGCAGCAGAGAAAATTGTCCAGTTTGCATGGGATTTGGCCTATTCAGCTATCAGCTAAAGATTCCTGATGGAAAAGTGAATGTAAAGAAAGGGGTGGGGCTAGTGTAAAAATGTAAAAAAAAAAATGGTGGGGATCCCCCCAAATTGCATACCAGACCCTTAACTAAGTATGCAGCCTAGCTGGCCAAGAAAGGGGGGATGAGTGTGTGACCCCACCCCCTCCTGAATCACATCAGGTCACATGCCTTCAACTTGGGGAGGGTATTTTGTCAAGGGAACCCCCCAGGCAAAGCATTTTGTCTCCAACTTTGGCCTGGTGGTTTTGGGGGCCTGTGGAAAGATTTTTGGTATCTGGAAGCCTCTTTTAAAAATAAAGGGCCCCCCAGATACCGCTTTCCCCATGCAAATGGGTACATAGTAACAAAAATATAATTAGTAAAAACATGGCAACCTGCTGACATATCTAATCCTGGTGACCACAAATGACACCATAAATGACAGCTTATAGAGATGAGCATATTTTGTCAATAATGTCATGGAGGATCCAAGGTGACTGACATCATTGGCCAAATATAGCTTTGTCCATGTTTTGTCATTGGCTTCACTGAGTATAGCCCACCCCTTTTGTTTACATTCACTGTCAGCTTCGGAGCTGTCGTTCATTGTGAGTGAGCGACAGGATCAGATGTGTGGGTGGGATTTTTTTCCTGGCAGGTCAGCAAGTGTTCATTGTGGTTGAAGAGGATCAGCATTTTGGGCGGGGGCATGCTGTATTTTTTTTTTACATTTTTTTTGCATGGGGTCTCTTTGCAGATTTAATGAGAAAATTGGAGCAGCTTAAAAGCAGCTCAACAGGCAATTTATACAAGTGGTCCTGTGGGCGGATTCGCAGTGGGATCACTTTTGGAGGTGGTGGGAGATGTGCCCCTGGCACTTCCGGGTCATTTCCGGGCCTATTGGAGCCATTTGTAAAGCCCAGAAGTGATCCTGCTGTTTGCTGGGCAAGAAGTCGAGCGAGGGCCAATTGGCCCACACTCGTCTCTATGCCCTCGAAGGACTAAAGTGACCTCTGAAGTCACTTCCGGTTCTCAAGCATTCAAGCGTAAACAAATTTTTTTTTTTTTTTAAAGTCAAATTGTCCAAAAAAAATGTGTGATTCCAGATCTCTTGATAAAGATGACCTGTCATACTTATTTCTATTACAAGGGATGTTTACATTCCTTGTAATAGGAAAAGAAGTGATAAATAAATAAATAAATAGAGGTACAGTGTAAAAATAAAAAGTACAATTAATAAGAAAAAAAAATGTAAAGTGCCCATGCTTGCACACAGAAGCAAATGCATACATAATTTGTGCCCGCATATGTAAACTGTGTTCAAACCAAACATATGAGTTTTCACTGCGATCGTTAGCGTAATAATTCTAGTGCAATCCAATTGCAATATAATTCTAATACAAATACAACAATAAACCTGAATGGGGGTAGAGACACTTTGGAATCCTTCCTGATGAAGTTGAACAATAATGAGAAAAACATCAAATTGGTGTGGAAGATAGATGAGAAATCTGTGGATTTCATGGACTTGAACATAAGCATAGAAGAAGACAAACTAATCACAAAAACCTTCTTCAAGAATGTTGATGCAAACGGCTACTTGTCCATAGATAGCTGTCATTTCAAACCGTGGCTATACAATATACCGAAGGGACAATTAACCCGACTCAGACGAAATTGTACGAGGAATGAAGATTATAAATCCCAAGCCTTAATAATTGGTGAAAGATTTAAATCCAAGGGATACAAAGATTCATGGATTAAGAATCAAATATAACATATTGAGGAGATGGAAAGAACTCAAATGCTACAAAATAAACCTGAAAAGAAAGTACAATTGGAAGCACCGTTTCTGATATTGGATTACAATGTCCAATATAAGGATGTAGCCAAGATTATACAGCTTTATTGGCACATCCTTAAAAATGATAAGGACCTGAAAAGATTTTACCAGAAAGTCCCAATATCGTGTACAAAAGAGCCCCTTCCATCAAAGACCTCATTGTAAAATCAGTAGTAGAACCACCGACAAAACCAATATTCACGTTCTTGGATGGGATAGGATTTTACCCATGTAAGAACTACTATGCCTGCAGCCATGCAAAAAAATTTTAGGGTAAAAGAACCAAATTTGTGGTCACCAATACGGGCCAAGTACATACCATCCATGATTTCATAAACTGCTATACCGAAGGAGTTGTGTATGTACTCCAATGCAGTTGCAATTTGCAATACGTTGGAAGAACCAAGAGAGCATTGAAAGTAAGGATACAAGAGCATGTGCAAAACATATAGAATGGCTTCCCCAAACACAATGTGTCGAAGAATTTGGAACTGAAACATAATAAAGATCCTTCACAACTCCAATTTTGGGGCATAGAAAAATACAAAAAGACATGGAGAGGGAGTCACAAAATTAGGACAATCAGTCAGATGGAATCCAAATGAATATACACCATGCGTACATTAATACCTGGGGGAATGAATGTATACTTCGATCTTAAGTGTTTTCTTAATAACATTTAATTTTATTTCCTACTGTGGATGGGCACATTAATTGATCCATTAAGTTTCATTGATTTTTTATCTTTATCCTCATTTTTTTGTTTTTATCTTTATTTAATTTTTTTTTTATTTGTATTTTTATTTTTATTTGTATTTTTATTTTTATCTTAATTTTTATTTTTATTTTATTTTTATATATATTTGTATTTTTATTTTTAATTTAATTTTATTTTTGTTTTTTATTTTTATTTTATACTGATTTTTATACAAATATACTGTAACCTTTTAAGAATTAATTTAGGGTCTGTAAAACAGTGGTTACATTCCCCACATTTTTATGATGATAAGTGGATAGACACATCATTAACAATATGCTGTACTATTTATATTTATATACTACTACTACTAGACCGATCACCTATCCCAATATGGTTATTTAACAATATCGATTAGAACAATGCTCATTTGTTTTTTAAATAATAGCTTTTAAATTTTATCTATTTATAATGATCCAGTTATTCTATATGCGTTTATTATGAAATTCAATGTTGGTCTTGTATACCTACATTGCGGACACTAGACTATTAAAAAATGGTAGACCAGAATTACATGAGTTAAATAAGAGAGTGTCCGCAATACCTCTCTATAGCAAGCTTAAAAAAAAATGGTCACAATGTTTATATATTGCGGACTTCTGAAAAATGGCCGCCAAACTATTTCCGGGTATATAGTATTAAAGGCATGGCTCAATAGCCAATCCGGTTCCCCAGATGAAGTTGCGTGGTGCAACGTAACGCGTAGAGATTGGCCGGGATAGCAGCAACCGGAAGTAACGTGAGAAGACGAGGAACTACGCCAAATTTGTTCCCTGTGTTATTTTTAATGTTACTGTGTAAGAGTCCACTTTACTCTGCTTTAATAAATACGATTTTAGCCCCGGCATATTGTGCTATTGGAGGTTTCTCTATTTTGTCCCCCATCTCACACTGAGGTACCCCCCCTCATACTATTGCGATCTTGGAGCGAATTGTTGCGCCCATAGGAGGAGCACTGAAACATCTGCCCACCCATGGAGACCAGTGGAGATCTCAGATGGTGATTGCTTGTTTTCCAAAGTATTGTGGTGAGAGTTTTGGGAGACTATAATATTAAAGAAGCCACAGCAGGATTACTTATGGACATCCTTCTCTATCAATCCTGATAGCAACAGAATTATATCCACCTATTTATTCACTTTAAGAGGACTTGAACATTTCTTAACACTTTTGTATTTTTATTTTTTATTATATATTTTTTATTTTGATTTTTGATTTTCCTATTATTCATTTTGATTTTATAGTCTTGTCCTTCCCTCACGGAAGGTGTCACACACTATTTTTATTTGCATTTTTCACGTGATTTTTTTATATAAGGACACTTTTGAAGTATACACTGCATGATTTAGTATTATCAAGTATATCGTTTATATACGCAATATTATATATTGTACATATATAATATTTATTCAGTGTATTCATTACAACAATTTGCGTGAAATCACTTTATTCACTTTTACTGTTTAGTGTTATGTGATACACTTAGAGATTTTGCTGCACCTTGATTGCACTTTTTTATTAGTTTTGTTTACTGTCCCTGGGTAGTGTGAGAGATTTTTTGAACACCTAGTAAGTAACCCTATTAAGAGGGTTTCCAAGAGATATCACTGTGTACCAAAAGGCCGCTGAGTGAGCGTGCCCTACTGTATACCAGTTGTGGATCCCTGGATACAAATTTACTAACCAAGGTATCCTCCCTTAGAAGGCGCCAGTGTGCTGAACATAGGCGTGCACAGCCTATTGCATTAGGGTGTGCACCCCAACGCTCAAACACACATGCGTGTGTGTGTGTGTATGTATATATATATATATATATATATATATATATATATATATATATATATATATATATATATATATATATATATATATATATATATATATACATACCCTTTGTAGCTATAACAACTTTAACTCTTCTGGGAAGGCTGTCCACAAGTGTGTCTAAGGGCATGTTTGACCATTCTTCCAGAAGTGCATGTCTGAGGTCAGGCACTAATGTTGGACGAGAAGGTCTGGATTGTAGTCACGCTCTTATTCATCTTAAAGGTATTCTGTCGGGTTGCGGTCAGGACACTGTACAGGCCAATAAAGTTCCTCCACCCCAAACTTGCTCATCCATGTCTTAATGGATCTTGCTTTGTGTACTGGTCTAAATCATTTGGGGGAGGGGGATTATGGTTTGGGGTTGTTTTTCAGGGGTTGGGCTTGGCCCCTTAGTTCCAGTGAAGGGAACTCTTAAGGCGTAAGCATACAAGACATTTTGGACAATTCATGCTCCCAACTTTGTGGGAAGAGTTTGGGGATGGCCCCTTCCTGTTCAAACATGACTGCGCACCAGTGTACAAAGCAAGGTCCATAAAGACATGTACAATGGTGCTACAATGGTGTGAACCTCCCAACTAAAAAGTTGTTGCACTTGAAGGTAATTTGTATTGCAATTATCTGTAGGAGGGGTTTCCACCATCCCTGCTAAGATTTTATTTGTTATGTCTTGTTTTCGGTTTGATGTGTATTTATATGTGAATTTGTGTATCACAGAGAGCGGTCTTGTGGTAATATTGAAGTTTATTGAGATTTCCATACATTAGAGGGTTCCATTGTGCCCCACCAGGCTGCTCCTCCCCCCATGGACAATGTGCCTGGCTGCTGAGTTCATCTCCCCATCCCAGCACTCAGTGCACTGATGGGCAATGATTGGCAGCACTGATGTGCACTAATTGGCAGCACTGATGGGCACTAATAGGTGCCCCTGATTGACACTGATAGGTGGCACTGATTGGCAGCACTGATGGGCACTGTTTGGAAGCACTGATTGGCACTGATAAGCAGCACTGATAGGCAGCACTGATGTCCACTGATAGGCAGCACCGATTGTTAGCACTGATTGACAATGATTGGCAGCACTAATTGGCAGCACTGGTGGGCACAGATAGGCAGTACTGATGGGCACTGATTGGCACTAATAGGCAGCACTGATGGGCACTGATTGGCAGCACTGATGGGCACTGATGGGCATCACTGATAGGCTACACTTATTGGCAGCATTGATTGGCACTGATAGGCAGCACTGATAGGCTACACTTATTGGCAGCATTGATTGGCACTGATAGGCAACACTGATGGGCAGCACAGACTGGCAGCACTGACAAGCAGTACTGACAGGCACTGAATGGCACCAATAGGCAGCACTGATTGGAATTGATAGGCAGCACTGATGGGCACTGATAGGCAGCACTGATTGACAGCACTGATCAGCAGCATTGATGGGCACTAATTGGCCGCAATGATGGGCACTGATAGGTGGCACTGATAGGTGACACTGATGGGCACTGATTGGCACTGATAGGCAGCACTGATTGGCATTAATGGGCAGCATTGATGGGCACTGATTGGCAGCACTCATGGACACTGACAGGGTAGAGGGGCAGTTTCACATGTAGCAGATCGTGAGGCTTGCAAGAGCCGCTCAGTGTGTGAAACTGTCAGGTAATGTAACTGCTTGCAGGGAGAAAGACCAGCTGTCACAACTCAGCTGCGATGTTGGGGATGAGCAGCTATCAAACACCAGCCAATGATTGGGTTGCTTAAGAAAGGGGGCGGGGCCACATTAAGGGTATCGGCTTGCCCAGACACCATCCCATTGGCTGGTGTTAGATAGCTCTTTGGTCCCGCCCACCGCTGACACCATTGCTGAGTTTTGACAGCTGGTCTTTCTCTCTGCTCTGCAAGCAGTTACATTACCTGACAGTTTCACAAACTGAGCTGCTCTGGCAAGCCTCACGATCAGGCACAACAATGACATCCCCCCTCCATCAAAAAGCCAACTCTCCCAATTACTTAGGCAGATGTTGGCATAGGCTGGGGCACATTTTGTGCTCATGGCTGTGCCTTGGGCCTGACAGTAGTATTTGCCATCAAACTAAAATGTATTGTTTTTCAACAGGAATGCCAGCAATTCCAAGACCAATCTGTTGTGGTCTCTTTTATCTAAGGGTCTACTATCAAAAATCTTATTAATGGTTCTTAAACCCCTATCATGGGGTATAGGTGTCACTAAAAGTGTGTCCTCTGGTATATCATGTAAAAATGTCAGTAAGTGGGAATTATCCTTCACATAAGAGAATTGACTGCATGCAAAAGGGTGCAAAATAGTAGCATATTACCCAATACAGTGAATGCTAGTGTGTCATCCCATACTCTGTCACCTACTGGAAAGCCATTGTAAGTGCAACAAAAATTTCTCAAAATCAAGATGGTTGACGAAAACCCAGAAAAGCTGAGCAGCTTAGGAATATCTTGCCAATACTTCTATAGGAGGAGACCTTTGGAGGTAAAAAAAAATATTGTAACATCAAGTACACAGTAAAGAAACATATTGTAATTCAATTTTACTGATACTCAATTTTATCTTGGGCTCAAATTACAATTAACCATCTGCCCATTAAATTGGACATCATGCATCACTGGTTACAGTATATTTCAGCTAAAATTTATACTGGGACTTTGTTTTATTGAAAGTAATACTGCTGCAGTAATGTTTTTGGCTGTAAATTAATTAATTTATGTTATTAGAATGTAATTTGCAGGGAATGAGGATGTGACGTGCTGTGGTTGGGGGAGGGGCCTGGCAGTGGGGCGGTGGAGGACAGAGGCAGGAATGAAGACGGCTTTTCGGAAGGCACGGGGTGAGAGACCGGGGCCAGCCGACTAATCCCCCCCCTCTTAGGCGGCGGAGGTGTACGCTGGGCGGCCGGCCACACACAAAAGGGAGAAAAGTCCCGCGGACTAAGTACACGAGATCTGCAGGCTGGCCGGCTCGGCGCCCGCTAGTCGTCACAGGGTCCTCCCGTCCTCCCGTCCCTCCCACTTCGGCTCAGCTCCCTGGATGCCTCCTGGATGCTCTCCGTGATATCCCCCTGTGCTCTGCCGCCATACAGCACCATGAGGAGGAGTGAGTGTGAGCTGTGCACTCAGTGAATGTCGGTTCTAGCTTACAGCAGAGTGTGGTTAAGTGAAGACCCAGCGGCGTGGAGATCCTTTCTCCTCAGACGGCGTTCACCCTTGTCAGTGTGAAGTAACCCCCACTGGAAGACAGGGAAGCTTCTAAAGAGGCCTGTTGGATCCAGGTAGGACCTTCTTTTGGGAGAGCAATCTCACCTACCTGAACTGTATTGTTGTGACGGCAATTAGCCTTAACACAGAAATAATAATTTAATTTAAAGGTGCAGCGGGCTTGTGATAGCCAAAGGTAAAGTAAACAGCTTTGTAAGAGAGCGGAGACCCTGTACAGCCCACTATTGTGAACCATCAAAAGTAAAGGCGGCCAGAGGAGGGGTTGAAGTGACCTGGGACTACATTAACAACATTGCATTGGTAAAGTGTTCGGAAGTAAAGTTTAAAGGGACTGACGGGGTGCATTTTGAAGTTAAAACACCTGTAAACTGCTAAACGGCCACGCAGGGGAGAGATTGAGGTGGACCAACCCTGCAGAAGCAGTAAGGTTGGTGAAAATAGGTGAACGAACGAAGTGCAAGGAAGAGAGGAATATGAGAGGTCGCTCCCAAGAGCAAGCAGAGCTCAACAAGCCCAGAGATAGTTTAAATTCCAGCACAATCAAAAAATATCTAAAAAGTCCAGGTATGGACAGCAAACAACATGAAGTTAAAGATAAAAAGAAGGCCACTGTTAAGAACAAAGGTGCGCAGGGGGGGACCCCCAACATTGGTGCCTCCGCCGAAATAGAACCAGATTTAAGTATGGAAGCAGACCCGACTGCAGAAGCACTCCCAACCAAGTGCGAGATACAGGATATGTTTTTCAGGCTGGAAAATTCAATTAAGGCAGAAATCCTTAACGTAAGGACAGACATGGGACATCTTTTAAAACGAGTTGAAGAAGTAGAGATGGTTTCAGAACACCAGGTCCAGGAAATAGCGGCTCTCAAGAAACAAGTAAAAACATTGCAGGGGGACCACCGGGAGTTGATGTATAAATTAGAGGAGCAAGAAAACCAAAACAGGCGGCAAAACCTAAGAATCAGATCCCTACCAGAGCAGAGAGGAGAAGATCTGTCCGCAGTGATCAAAGAGCTTTTTAACCCACTCCTGGGTAGGGAACCAGACTGCGAATTAAAGATAGATAGAGTCCACCGGATAAGAAAACCCCCAAATGTTAGAGATGAGGTGCCCAGAGACATTATAGTTAAGTTCCATCAATTTGAGGACAAAGCAAAGATCTGGAGTAGTCTGAGAGGAGTACAACCAGTGAAATTTAACAACCAAGAAATTCAAATATTCTCAGATCTCTCCGCTGGAACTTTAGAGAGAAGACGTCAATTAAGACCGATATTGGACTTATTAAGGGGGGCAAACATAAAATATAGTTGGGGTTTCCCGTTGTCCCTGAGTGTGACGAGAGAGGGCAGGGTGTTTAAAATAAAAAGAGAGGGAGATCCGCAGGATTTTTGCAGGAATCTAGATATTCCTGTACCAAATATCCCAGAAGGGGTTTTGCCTTGAATGAAGGGTCCCGATAGCAAATGTCACTAATAAGAGGGGGGGGAATGGGGGGCTGGTGGAGGTTTCTTGTTTTTGGGGGTTGGGTTGTTGGGGGGGGGCGGGGGGAGGCTGGGGATGGGGGGATTAAGAAGTGGTTGGTAGGAGGGCCTCCGTGGTACACTCCACCCTTAGGGGAGGAGGGACCCCACGGCTGTCCATGGTCAGAGCCTCACCCCATAGCACAAGGGGATGCAGGTCGGGAGTATAGTATCCTTGGCACTGCAGCCCATTGCCCAAGTAGTGGCAGGGGAGGGGGTGGGAGGGGGGAGGGGGTGGGAGGGGGGAGGGGGGTGTTGAGGGAGGTGGGTGGTGGGCAAGGGGGGGGTGGGGGGGAAGGGGTGCCCTCGCAGAGTTACATTAAAAGGAGAGGTGGAAATGAGTGGTGTGGAGGTTAGGTGTCTGTCCTATAATGTGAAGGGGCTAAACTCACCTGGGAAAAGGTGAAAAATCTTAAATGAATTGCAGAGCTATGGTGCAGACATAGGTTTTTTACAGGAGACCCACTTGATGTATGAGGAAAACATTAAGCTGAATTCAAAGAATTTTCCGTCCTGGATTTACTGTGATACACCAATCAAAAGGGCGAAGGGAGTGGCTATCGGGTTCTCGAAACGGATTAAATTTACATTGATTGAGAAGAGGATTGATGTAGAGGGGCAGTTTATGTTTGCAAAATTCAAACTAGGGGATAGGACATATACATTAGCCAATGTTTATTGCCCGAACAGAGACCCGATAAGATACCTCTCCCGGACCCTGGTTAGTTTGGGGGCATTTAAGGAAGGGGAAACGATTTTAGCAGGCGACTTTAATTTTTGCTTAGACCCAGCCTTGGATAGGTCATCTGGAACCCGGGAAGTGGGTAAAAAATTGTTGAAGAGTTTAGGGAGAAAGTTCCATGATAACCAACTAATCGATGTTTGGCGGGTACAGCACCCCAAGGAGAGGGATTACTCTTTCTTCTCCCTGGTCCACAGGACCTATTCAAGGCTGGATTACTTGATGGTGGACCACAGTCTGTTGGAGGGTATAGTAGAGTCGAAGATTGAGACCGTGACTTTATCAGATCACGCTCCAGTATCGATGATAGTAAAGTTCAGGGGCCTACAAAGGGCCTCATTTTCATGGAGATTCAACGAAGATCTTCTTAAGAAAGATAGCATTGTCAACAAAATTCAGCGGGAAATTTACAAGTTTTTTTCCAATAATGAGTCAAGTGAGATAACGGGGGCAGTCCTATGGGAGGCCTTTAAGGCATACATAAGGGGGCTCATAATCTCTATTGATGCAGGTGAGAAGAGAGAAAGGGGAAAAAAGAAAGATAGTCTCATTACTAACATACACCAGTTAGAACAGCTCCATAAAGCCTTTAAGGGCTGTGATGAATCTGTATTTAAAGAACTGATATTAAAAAGAGAGGAGCTAAGGGAGTTAAAAGAAGAAGAGTCAGTGAAAACCAAGAATAAATATCTAAAAAACTGCCATCTGAAGGGAAATAAGGTGGGGAAACTTTTGGCATCTGTCATTAGGAAAAAAAGGACGAGAACTTCATAGAGAAGATCAAAAATAAAAAAGGCGAAATGAGACACACCACCAGAGAGATAGGAGAGGAATATAGACAGTTTTATTCATTGCTATATTCGGTAGGGCAGAGGGAAAAAAGCTGTGGGAATAAAGAAGAGAAGATAAGAGAGTTTATAAAAGGGGCAGGTCTCCCTACCTTGTCGGAGACAGATGTATTAGAGCTGGAGAGTCCGATAACGGAAGAGGAGGTATATTTGGCCGAAAAGTCATCGCCCCCGGGCAAGAGTCCGGGACCAGATGGCTTTACAACCAGCTTCTATAAGAAATTTTGTAGTACACTGGTCCCTCGATTGAGCCAAATATGGAACGGCCTTGGGAGGCAGGGAGAATTGTGTAGAGACGCTCTGTTGGCTTCAGTGATGCTAATTCCCAAAGAGGGGAGGGACCGTACCTCATGCGCGAGTTATAGACCGATTGCCCTCTTGAACGTGGACACCAAACTTTATGCAAAAGTGTTGGCACTACGGCTCAGGGAGAAAATGACCTACCTGGTTCATCCGGACCAGGTGGGCTTTGTCCCTGGGAGGGAAGGAAGAGACAACGGGGTGCGGTCTCTCCTGATAATGGAGGCATTTAAATCAAATGGATCCCCCAGTCTACTTCTGTCGATAGATGCCAAGAAGGCGTTCGATAGAGTAGACTAGGGGTTCATGTTTTGTACACTCGAAGTACTGGGAGTAGGGCCAATAATGTTAAAATGGATAAAAACCTTATATACCCAACCTACAGCATTTGTAAAGGTCAACAACGTACCCCCAGCACAATTTGTTATGGAAAACGGGACAAGACAAGGATGTCCTTTGTCCCCGCTTCTGTTTGTCCTGGCCCTATAACCCCTGTTAGCTACGATTAGGAGAAATCCAGACATAAGTGGCTGTAGAGTGGGTGAGGAGGAACATAAATTGGCCGCTTTTGCGGATGATGTACTTTTTTATGTTTCTAATCCTAGAACTACGATGCCAAATGTGTTGGCCACACTGAGGAGAGATACAGTGAGCTCTCAAATTTTAAAATCAATATAGAGAAATCAGAAGCACTAAAGATTAACATCAATAAACAAGAAGCGAGCAGACTGGGAGCAGTTTTTCACTTCCCCTGGAAAGATAATATTAAATACCTGGGGGTCAATTTAAAGGGTCATAGGGAGAATCTGTATAAATTGAAATTTATCCCTCTTCTAAATGAAATTAGAGTGGAAATTAACAGAATAAGACACTGCCATGTCTCTTGGATAGGGCAAATTAATTTAGTAAAGATGGTGTTAGCCCCAAAGGTGCTATATAAGATGCAGATGCTCCCAATTCCCTTACCACAAAATGTTTTCAGTGTATTGACTAGTTTAATAAATAAGTATGTTTAGGATAATAAGAAACCTAGGATGGGGGCGTGGCCTGACCTGACACGAAGATGGCTGCTTAGCTTGGAAGCTCCTGCTACCTCACGACCTAATATCTGACTAACGGAGGTATAACACCCCAAAAATTGCTGGTGTCATGGGGACAGCATCTCGGAATTCATCCACCTCCCGTTCCCGATCCCCCCGGGAACAACCAGGATCCCAGGGACATAATATACCTGAAATGTTCCGCTCAGGACGGGGTAATATGGCGTCTTCCCGCCAGAGGCTACCACAATCACAGGCTCCCTCACTCATGGGAACTCCCTCAGCCTCCCCTCAGGCGATCTCCTCGGACAGAGAGGACACAAGAGATGCACCATTACCTCACTTGAACATCAATGAGTGCCAGAAGATCTTCCTCGTTTCTGCGTCATTTTAAACATCCCGCTGATAGATGTACCAAACTGGTATGTGGACTTTCGCCATTCAGCGGCAGGAAGGAACCACCAGCGGAAGAGCCAATGGAGGCACAGGCATCCAGGCACCAGAGGAGACGTTCTCCCTCGGCAACAGGTAACCGTCATGACTCCCGAGGCACATACCGCAGCACTAACCCCTTCTCCTCACCAAGCTCATGGAGGACTATTAGCGACCGCTGACTATTGTCAGAGATCAGTTAACTTACATTAACTTTGAGTTGTGTTAGACTTATACTATTTCATCACAGTTATGTGTTCTCTTTATACGATATTGACCTGACAGCAACGAGTCTATATCAATGGGCTGCACTGCCTGACATACTATCCCTGTCAAACAGCCTTAACACCCATTGGAATTCCTCGGAGGTTGTGATAGCTCACAACTCACTTCCATCCACCCCCTGCAGTGAAAATCTCATGTACGGCTCGTGTTACAACTACAATACCCATACTCACTAGCGGCAAACAAACGTCAGCATGCAGTATGGCTGCCCCTCCTCCTCTTTACAACGTACAAGACATCTCACGTTGCACAGAATATCTCTTCCCTATACCACGCTCCTCACAACAGAGACCCACAGAACACATCAGACAAGCACAGAACAGACAACGGCTCTACAAATCCACCACGGACTGGAAATCTACAAACCAGATTAAACATACAACCGGAACTGTAAACCTCTGCCGGAACACAACAGAGGTAATTGTCCAGCAATAACTTTTATATTCTTTGAGGCAAGCTGTATGCTCCCATGTTTGTACTTCCAAAGTTGCAAAACACCACCTTAAATGTAGAGAAAGCTTCTAAAACCACTTGCATTCCCCACTAAAACTCCAGAACTGATACGACATGGGAATTATCTTCATACTATCTCCTTCTTAAATGCTATGGTTCCTTTTAAATTGTACCCCCTGGCATCGCACCCCTATAGAGAAGACTGCTGATACCACTACACACGTCTGCTGGGTACGATGTAATATTGTGGTTATGATTATCTAAGTTAAACTTAACTGTTTTACATTCCAGTTACCCTCTACAAGTAGAATGTTTATACATTGTTATTGTAAAAGTTAATACTGTTTAAAAATTAACTGCGAGACACCTGTGGGGACATTTCCATGTTCTCTCATGGTATCTCCCAATGATCACTGTCCGATGGGGCAGTAACATCACATATGATTTCTCAAGGCTATCATTCCTAGGACAATGATTACACAGAAGAGGTATTTTATACCCCATGATCTGCTAAAACTGATTTAAATATATACTAATGAGTTACACATACACGGAAGTGTCACCCACTAGAGGATTACACAAGATATAGACCCCCGCACCCTTCTTCTGTAATCTTCCAACACCTCCATTACCTTCCAACATGGTCAGTCGGTAGCGGATATCTCTAGGATCTGTGACCCCACTCACGTCCGGCTTGGGACAACCCCCACACAGCAGCGGACCAGGGTATGACCACACAGGTTGTGGGACGCGTTCTGACTCCGCTCTGTACATAACCGATACCCCCCAAACGAGGTTGGGAGAAAGATTCTCCATCACCTCACCGGTACATCGAATATACTTTTTAAAAAAAAAGTAACCTAAGTCTAACTTAACTCCTGAGACTTTCCTATACCCCTTAACCTAACTGCCCTTTACCCCACATCCACATACCTTCGTGGCGGAGGTCATGAGTACACTCAACTCACATCAGGATCGAGCTCCTTCAACCGCACACCTCAAACTCTGCTCTGTCAACATACGAGGTCTCAATACACAAGATCACAATTACTTTCCTCTCTACAGAAATCAAAAATCCATATTGCACTCATTCAGGAAACCCACTTCAGAACAGATAGCATTCCCAAACTATACACTAAACATTATCCAACGGTATACCACGCAACCAACAAAGATGCAAAATCCAAAGGGGTTTCCATCCTAGTATCGAAACACTGCCCGCTGCTCATATCAGAAGTCCATAGGGATCCACTGGGTCGCTATCTTTTTATTAAAGGCACGCTTCACAATAGCTAACATATATGCACCAAACACAAAACAAGTTTCTTTTTTCCGGACAACGCTACAACACCTTCTAACGTTTCAGTCGGGCACACTAATCGTAGGCGGAGACCTCAATGTGGCCTTAAATCCCTCTTTGGACACATCGAATGGGTTATCCTCACTGTCTTACAGAGCTTTACGGGCGATAAAAACGCAATTCAGTGATATGCTACTTCACGATACATGGCGTACTCCACATCCTAAAGATAAGGATTTCACCTTCTTCTCTCCACCCCATCACAAGTACTCGAGAATTGACCACTTCTTTATTTCCCAAAATGATCTCTCATATCTCACGAAAGCAAATATTGAGCCGATGATCCTATCAGACCATAACCCCATCACTATGACCCTAAACATCCCCACCACAATGGATAGATCACACATTTGGAGACTCGATAATTCTCTTCTCACTGACCCAGAAACAACTCAAACAATTTCCAAAACACTTACAAATTACTTCGCTGAAAACATACAAGAAGGCTCTTCCCCGGACACAATCTGGGCGGCACATAAATGTGTTATTAGGGGAGTATTCATATCCCAAGCAGCCAAACGGTCAAAACTAAGAAAAGCCCGCATTGAGGAATTGACTAAACGCATACATACACTAGAACTAAAACACAAAGCCACCCTAGCCAACAATATCTTGTCCGATTTGATACAAGCCAGAGAGGAACTCCTGGAGGTATTGAACAAATCAATAAAACGCAAATTCGTCTTGATTTAAAAAATCTACTACGAGTTCGGAATCAAATCTGGGAGGCTATTGGCTAGGGCTGTACAAGTTAAGAAGGCGATGAACACTATCCACACAATAAAAGACACGGCAGGTAACACCTATGGGACCTCAGATAAAATAGCAGACCAATTCGTAAGGTACTTCTCCAAATTGTATAATCTAACTTCCCCACTGACAGTTTCAGACACTAACGACAGACGATTCAAGATACAAGACTTCCTAAAACAATATACTCCTTCACCCTTAAACGATGCAGAATCTGCAGGTTTAGACTCTGCACTATCTGTAGAAGAAATCCTACAGGCTTTGAAACAATTGAAAACCGGCAAAAGCCCAGGTCCTGGCGGATTAACGGTGAGCTACTATAAAACCGCCCCAGATATACTCATTCCACATTTAGTACAGGCCTTTAACAATCTAAACCCCACAAATAGTGCGAACAAAGACATCTTAGAAGCACATATCGCTGTTATACCAAAACCTGATAAGGACGCTACCCTAGTATCAAACTATCGCCCCATATCGCTTCTAAACGTTGACGTAAAACTTTACGCCAAGGCACTGGCCAATCGTCTACTTCCCCTAATTCCCAGATTAGTATCCCTGGACCAAGTCGGTTTTGTCCCCGGCAGGGAAGGAAGGGACAACACCACAAAGGCTATAAATATCCATCATTGGCTTTCCTCCACCTCGACCCAGGGCTTTTTCTTGTCCCTGGATGCGGAGAAGGCGTTCGACAGGGTAGCCTGGGATTACATGGAGGAAACACTTCGTATAGTGGGTATACCGCCACGCCTCTTACAGATTATTCTTGCTCTGTATTCCTCCCCAACAGCAAAAATCAGAGTGAACAGTTGCCTGTCTAAAGCCTTCTCCGTGTCTAACGGAACGAGACAGGGTTGTCCCCTCTCCCCCTTACTATTCATACTCACCATGGAACCTATGCTATGTAAACTCAGAGAGAACCCTGATATAAAAGGCTTAGAGATAAATCACAGAAACTATAAAGTAGCTGTTTACACAGAAGACATCTTACTATTTCTATCGGAACCTATAACCACCATCCCCAACCTGCTTAAGGACTTCTCTCTATTTAAATTACTCTCCAACCTACAAATAAATTTTTCCAAATCAAAGGCCCTGAATATAACCCTGCCAAATACACTGGTTACACAATGTAAGAACAACTTCCCATTCCAATGGGAATCCCAAACCATCACATATCTGGGCATTAAAATTCCTACCAACCTGACTGATCTATACGCTCAGAATTTTCAACCCACCTTAATGGCCATCCAAGGAGATCTGCATAAATGGCACACAGGCCCCTTTTCATGGCTTGGCAGGATAGCTATCTTAAAAATGAACGTACTACCTAGACTACTGTACCTGTTTCAGGCTATCCCCATCAAACTCCCCAAATCCTTCTTTGTTACCTACAAACGAATATGTAGGGCTTTTATCTGGTCCTCTAAAACACCCAGATTGAGTTGGGAGAGGCTGACACTCCCTAAATCGCAAGGAGGCTTAAATCTTCCTGATATTCAGAAATACCATTGGGCATGCCACTTGACTAGAATAGTCGACTGGCACTTACATGGAAGCAACAAGGACTGGATTCAGCTAGAGAATGCTTTCTCCCAAATCCCAGTGGCACGCATACCCTGGCTTAATCCCTCGAGCATTCCTAAAGACCTTAAAACTCATCCCTTAATCAATGCTACCACACTGGAATTCAAGAATGCAAGTTCAAACTTTAAACCCTGCCGCGGTCCCATGACTCCTCTAGAAAACAACCCAGATTTCCAACCGGACATCTCCTCACTCCCTTCATTGACAGACCCACCCAGACGACATATTAGGGTAAATCAATTGTTTCACAACGATAGATTGCTTTCACATCAAGCTATGACTTCTCAATTACCAAATTATCAAATACCATTTTACAAGTACCTGCAAATTCAGCACTTTCTTCAACACTCCAATCCAAATCCTCAATGGTCCAGAGACCTCTCACCTTTCGAATCCATATGTAACAGCGAAGAACCGCAAAAACACTTAATATTGACGGTATATGCACTCCTTTTCTCCTCACATAAAATAAAAGACGACAAGCTGGTCAAACAGTGGGAAACAGACCTCAAACTGGACTTAAGCACGGAGGAGTGGGATCGCATATACAACTATATACATAAAGGCACGATTAATGTATCAACACAAGAAAGCAGATTCAAAATATTTACAAAATGGTACAGAACACCAGACAAAATCCACACGTTCTACCCTAGTGTCTCCCCTTTGTGTTGGAGATGCAATGCATCTCCTGGGACCCTACTTCACATCTGGTGGGAATGCACCCTCATTCAACCATTCTGGACAGAAATACATCGATTAATCAGTCAGATCACAACTATCACACCTGACTTTACCCCAGCTCAATTTTTACTACACCACACTACAATTCCTAGATCGACATACAAAAATTCCTTAGTTCTTCATCTAATAAACGCCGCTAACCAATGCATCCCAGTACATTGGAGAAGCACTTCCCCCCCAACAATCTCAGAATGAATTTGCAGAGTTGACAAGACAGCTGAAATGGAAAACCTCATACACCAATTCCGAGACAAACCAACGAACTACTGGGAAATTTGGGCATGTTGGTTGCACTATAAAGAGAAACTAACAGATAGTGCTTCCAAAGGAATCTCTTCCCCCTTGTTACAAAGCACCACGTAGATCCTATTTCTACAAAAAAAAAAAAAAATCTCAGTCCTCCGCCTTCCTCATACCTTTCCCCACCCTTCCCTCAATTTCATATAACTCAATTACTTTACACCGAACATATCACTAAATGCAATACATACACTTTCTAATAATATGACTTTTAAAGCTTCACAGGTTGAAATACATTAATTGATACCCATACATAGATTTCTAATACCTAAGCTCACGCTTACTTACCATCAGGCTCTTTCCCCCTAGACGAAGCTCCGATCTTACCGAATCCTTCACTACACATGTAGGTGTTCCCCCCTGACCACAGTTAGAACCCCTCTGGGGTGGTCAGAGAGGAGAACTAATATGGTTGGATAATATTCATACTTTTTACAGAGCCCATATCATGACCCTGATACCTCTGCCCGTTTTAAAACACGTTGTTTTTTCTATGATCTATACCACACACGTCTACATTATACTAAAACAGTTACGAATATGTTGATTTTCAAGAGTTCATTCTTCTTACGAAACTCTAGGAATTTATATTATCGTTACATACAACGTCGGATAGACTGTTGACATTTTGCATGTAATAGTGAATTATTGTAAAGTCATTGTATTTTAAGACTTCACTGTATTCCCTGTAAAATTGTAAACTTTCAATAAAATTTCTTTAAAAAAAAAAAAAAGTATGCCAAATTTTAATAAGGCAATGTATTTCCTATTCTGAGATCCTTGAGAATAAGAACACATTATTCATTTAGATTATTAAAAAAAAAAAAAAAAAAAAAAGAAACCTAGGATAGCCCATACAGTATTGAGGAGAGAAAAAGTAAGTGGGGGGCTGGCCTTATCAGATTTTAGGATGTATTATAAAACAATTATATTAGCACGGGCACTGGATTGGGAAAATAATAGAGGAAATAAAAGGTGGGTTAATTTAGAAAAAGGGTTAAGCAATACACAGTTAAATCATTTGATTTGGAATCCCCCACATTTTAGGAATTTTGGGAAAGACACACACTATATTACGCACCTTACACTTAAAATTTGGGATCAGATGCACTTGAATAATAAATGGGAGTATAATTCACCTTTAATTTTTTTGAAAGAGAATATATACTTTCCCCCGGGGATGGAGAATGTAGGGGGTAAGTGGTTACTGGACACAGGGGCACAAGTAAGGGATATTATTAAGTGTGGGAAAATTTGTACATTTAGAGAATTAAAGCCACAAGTGGATTCATGGTTATTAAACGGGTGGAGATACGGCCAGCTCGTGCACTTTGTTAATAGTCTTCCCGGCCCATTAAGGGAGGAAGCGGACTATAGACCGATAGAGAAGTTATTTTGTAAAGATTCAGTGAAGAGGAAGATCTCAGAGATTTATAAAATTTTGGTGAGGGGATCGGGGCTGGAGTCTCTGCCCTTCATCAAAAAATGAGAAGAGGAATTTGGAGCATGCGGTGATGGAGATAAAGCGAGGAACATCTTGGGGGCAACACACGGTACGGCAGTGGACATAAAAACAAGGGAGAGTAATTATAAGTGTTTGACCAGGTGGTACATGACCCCGGTCAAAATTAGCAAGTTTATACCAGAAAGGTCCACCAATTGTTGGAGAGCAGGTACTATGGCTCACCTTTGGTGGGATTGCCCCAAAATTAAAATTTTTTTGGAAAGAAGTGATTAGGCTAATCAAAGAAATAACGAGTAAGGTGATCCACTTAGACCCCTGGGAATGTCTGTTCCATAGGTTGGAAGGAGGGAAAAGAGGATATAAAACATCAATAGTCCCAGTTTTGTTAAACGCAGCTAAGAACGTAATACCAAAGAAATGGCAGGAACTTGAAGCCCCGAGGATTAGGGACTGGGTAGCCAGAGTGAATGAAATCTATATTTTGGAGAGAGAAGAGTCAGGAGAATATATGGAAGGGGACCCGAACGAACAAAGGGGTAAATGGGATCGCTGGATAGCATTCAAGAAAACCGAGCGATTTGTGGAAGTAACTAGGCAGTAACATAGGATCTGGACACAAGTAATTGTTAAGAGCCTTTTTGGAGAGGAGATAATCTGCGGGGGCTGGGGGGGTGGGAAGAGGGAGGCAAAGGCGCGAGTCATATGGGGGGACTTATTTATTGTATGTGTCCAAGAGAATTGGAGAACTTTGTTATTTGTTTTATTATGTTCCCCCCATATGTGGGGGGTTTAGTTTCTTTTTTTGTACTGAGATTTTGAAAATTAAATAAAGATTTAAAAAAAAAAAAAAAAAAAGAATGTAATTTGCAATTTTTGTAACAAAAACATGATTTTGTGCAAATAAGTTCCATTGTGTGACTGAGGCCTCATGCACACTGAATACTTTGCCAGCTCTCATGACACCTTTTCTCCTGGCAGCAGCATTTTGGCTTAATTTAAATGGTCATAAAAATATTACATTCGGGCCATTGAAATGAATTGAGTCTCAAGAGCTAAATGCGCCTAGAGTTAATGCGCATTTACACGCATGTACACATGTCAAGCATTTTTTTGTGCCAAAACGCATCTGCTTCAGGATGTGCTGGCAGTGGGGTTTATTTTTCTGCTTCTAGATGCCCCTGCCTCTAAACTCTTCTAAATGCTTATGTGTGCATGATGGACACATAGGCTAACATGCAGAGGCGTGAGGCACAAAAAAAAAAAAAGAAATGCCAGACATAGTTACATATACAATATAGTTACAGAGTTATTCTGGTTGAAAAGAGACACAAGTCCATCTAGTTCAACCAATAAAAGGAAACAAAATTCAATTCTATACCCACAGTTGATCCAGAGGAAGGCAAAATAAACCCATCAAAGCATGATCAAACTTGCTCCTGGATCAATGTTACTTATACATATTAGTATCCAATTATATTATGTACATTTAGGAAAGAACCTAACCCTCTTTTTAAAGCAATCTACTCAGCCGGACAGAACCAGCTCTTGAGGGATTCTATTCCACATTTTCACAACTCTTACTGTGAAGAAACCTTTTCGTATTTTGGGATAAAATCTCTTTTCCTCCAGACGTTAAAAGGTGCCCCATTGTCCTCTGTAATGACCTATAGTGAATAACTCAACACCAAGTTCACTATATGGACCATTTGCGTATTTTATACATACAAGTTGATCATATCCCCTCTTAATCTCCTCTTCTCAAGAGAGAATACATTCAATTCCTTTAATATTTCCTCATAGTTGAGCTACTCCATGCCTCTTATCAAGTTTGGTTGCTATTCTCTGCACTTTCTCCAGCTCCCCAATATTCTCCCCCTAGGCAAAGTATGATGCATGCATGATCTTACCCCTAAGTGCATAACTATATGTTTATCAACATTTAACCTCATGTGCAACACAGTTTCCCAAAATAAACAGTGCATTGAGGTTGGATTGTAAGTTATAGACATCCTGTAAAAATGCTATTCCACTGTAGTATAATGTTTTAATAGTTTGGTGTCATCTGGAAAGACTGAAATTGTACTTTTAATCACACCCCCACTGACAGCTGAATGTAAAAAATATGAAGTGCTGGCAATAAAAAATTGGGAGAAAATGTTGCGTGCCCCCCCCCCCCAAATCCATACCAAGACCTTTGGGTCTAGTATGGATTTGGAGGGGAACTTCACGGCAACATTTAAAAAAATGCCCCCCAAGATCCATACCAGACCCTTATCCGAGCATGCAGCCTGGCAGGTCAGGAATGGGAGGGGATGAGCGAGCAGGCCCCCCTCCTGTACCATACCAGGCCACATGCCCTTAACATGGTGGTGTGTTTTTGGGTTGGGGCACCTCTGTACCCCACTCCAAAGCACCTTGTCCCCATGTTAATAGGGACAAGGGCCTCTTCCCCACAACTCTGGGCTGCGGTTGCAGGGGTCTGTGGGTGGGAGCTTATCTGGAAGCCCCCAGATTGCAGCCCCCACATGTGAATGAGTATGGGATGCATGCTGGGCCTCTGATGTCACAGGGGGGCTGTGTTACCAAGTGACATCGCCATGTGGCCCCGTTCCATAGCTATTTAAGAAATGTCAAAATAGAAAAAATGTCAGTGATTATTTCATGGTGCCATCATCCTATTGTGTAAATAGAGAAAAAGGAGTTCCCCTTGGGATTTGGACTTTAACGGCACTAAGATAAATGTAACAACTTAATGTAGTAGAAAAAGTATGCATATATTTTATTACAAATACATAGTTAAAACATATATAATGGAGTATACATGACAGCCACTACTGGTGACACAATAGTTACAAATAGAAGGTATGTAGCAATTATCCTTCCCTGACGCGTTTCGGGGTCTACTAAAGACACTCCTTCCTCAGGGACTTTTGGGATATGATAACTCTACAAAAATAAGTACAAACAGTCAATGCCTATACATATTATTAACAATACATTACTATGCATATATCTATTGCATTATAAACGTACAATTGTAGCAATCGGGTGCTTCTAGCACACTCCATTGAATTAAAAACAGAAAGCACAACGTAGCCCCGGGAAACCGCTACCACCCTGGAAGGCCCAGCATAGAGTATTGAATTTAACAGATAAGCAACAGTCATCCAAGTAAAATTAGAAGCCCAAAAAAGGAAGACTTCCTGAGTGTGAGACAGAAAAGGACCCAATGAGGCCCATAGATGGAATCCTACAATATAAAATGGAAGAAATGTGTGTATTGAAGGAAATAATATACACATAGTGGCCCACTAATGGTATTAATAATGGCATCTTAGACATACCTTGGTGTACGTTCCATGTCTGATGGTGTGGCACTTTATTAAAATTCATATGCTAGCCGCTCACATAATAAGTGCAAAAAGGCCAGCAGTGCACTATTTTAAAAGCACTTGTACACATCCAAATACATGCCCCCTTTAAGATGGAGACCTCAGCATCACTAATCAGTGTAATTCAGTGGCTACTTTCTGGTAACATGATGATGCCACTAGGCCCCACCTTGTCATGGCAGGGCCTATTAATTACCCAGAAGTAGCCGCTAGATTACACTGATTGGACAATGGTCAGAGTCATGATTGGACACTGTCACCATGACTTTATCAAATCATGGCTCATTCCCGCCCCATAGTATAAAAGTATTCTTTCAATGGCAGCAATTTTAAGCGTGATCTTATTGTGGAGAGAGATAGAACAGGGCTCTGTTCAGTGCTATTAGTTAGTTAGTGTGCTATACTGTGCTATTTTGCTTCAATTGTCAGTGTAGAATATTAGTTTAGTGTCAGTCTAGGGATAGTGTGAGTGTAGTGAGGAGGACCATCATTCAGCTTTGCATAGTGTGCAGCTAGAGTAGGGACAGCGCAGATAGTTTCACTGTTGTGTAATGAGACAGTGTAATTCGTACATACATTAGTATAGAGTAGGGACAGCTCAGATAGTTCCAGTGTAGTGTAGTGAGACGGTGTCAGTAATCTTTACATAATGTATAGCTAGAGTAGGGACAGTTCAGATAGCGTCAGTGTAGTGACGGTTGAACACCGTCTATTTGATTGCGTTACTGCCAGTTTGACGCCATTTACTTCTGTGTGCATTACTGTCAGTTTAACGCTATTTACTTCTGTGTGCGTTACTGCCAGTTTAATGCCATATAGTTTTGTGTGCGTTACTGCCAGTTTAACTCCATATAGTTCTGTGTGCGTTACTGCCAGTTTAATACCATTTACTTCTGTTTGCGTTACTGCCAGTTTAACGCCATATAGTTTTGTGTTCGTTACTGCCAGTTTAACGCCATATAGTTCTGTGTGCGTTACTGCCAGTTTAATACCATTTACTTCTGTTTGCGTTACTGCCAGTTTAATGCCATATAGTTTTGTGTGCGTTACTGCCAGTTTATCACCATATAGTTCTGTGTGCATTACTGCCAGTTTAGCGCCATATAGTTTTGTGCATTACTGCAAGTTTATTGCCATATAGTTCTGTGTGTCACTGTACAGCATCAAATGTCACTGTACGTTTGGTGCATTATATTGCAGTATATTATATTGTATCCATGGGGTGTGTCTGTGAGTACTGAAATTAAAGTGCAGCAAACACCACTTTACATTAATGAAAGTGCGTCTACATACAGCTTTGCACTTCTTCTTTACATTTTCTTATAAGCACCGCCCCCTCCCAATAATGTCTGGAAGAACAACAAGGAGAGGCAGACGTTCCCTTGGCACTGTGAGGGGGCCAGCAACATATGTGTCCACAGGCAAAGGTGGATGTAGTGGTCAGTCCACAGGCAGGGCATCATTTCCTCTGTTTAGTGAGTTTGCCTGTGCTATCCAGCCAGAGCATGCAGAGGAGGTGGTGGACTGGCTTATTAAACCTTCCTCATCCTCTTCATCCTCTGTCACACAAGCAGAGACAAGTGTGCAGTCCCCTGCAGTTGCCAGAGTGGATAAACCTGCCTCCTTGTCTGTGTCTATTACTGCCATATCCCCAACATCAGCCATGGAGGAGTCAGCTGAGTTATTTGACCACAGCGTCAGCCACTTGCTCCTTGATTATGCCCAGCCATTACTGGATTCAGATGTTGGTTCTGAGGTTGAGGATGACAGGAACATAAGCCTAAAGAGAGGGGAGAACACTGGTAGACAAATTGACATTCATGTTGCCCCAACCACAGCATATTGTCAAGTTGTCTTCAGTGATAATGATGATGATGAAGATGGAGGAGATGGAGATGGAGATGATGATGATAATGATGAATTCCCCTAATGTGACTTGGGTGCTAGATAGAGCAGAGGATGAAACTGAAAGTGAGGCTGCACAACCCCAAGGAGGCCGACATCAAGAAAGAGTAGAGAGCATCCACCCAATGATATCACATTCTGCAGCTGTTATCTTCCGGCCCATTCCCCAAAGCTCGGCTGTCTGGGCCTTTTTCAGCACATCTGCAGCAGATCGCACTGTTGCTATCTGCAAACTGTGTCTCAGGCACATCAAAGGTGGCAAAAACACCAGCCATTTGGGTACCACATGCTTAACAAGGCATTTAACCTCCAACCACTCAGCCAGTTGGCAAGAGCACCTAAAAGCCACACAAAAGGGGCACAAATCTGTCCCTCCTCCTTCCCCTTACCCGCTTCTGTCTGCCCCTGCTATACTGAGTCATTACCTCTCAGCAGCCTCCACTGACAGGGATGATGGTATAGCGCAGGGTGTCCCAGGTCCTAGCAGTACATCTGCCAGCAGTACACCAACAGCTGTAGACTGTAGCCGGCAAATTTCTCTGCCCAGTGGCGTAGCGTGGGTTGTCAGTGCCCGGGGCAAGGCAAGTAATTTGCGCCCCCTAACCTGCGGACAATTCGCACTCCCAGAGTCCCTTCCCTTCCTACAATAATACTGACCTACCTGACCACTAATCTGATTCCTATACTGACCACTACACTATACTACTACACAATACACTGACCTATCTCATTCTGACTCTTACACTGACCTACCCGATTCCTACATGGACCACTACACTACACACTGACCTACCTGATTCCTATACTGACCACTACACACCCCACCAACCTACACGATTCCTACATCGACCACTACACTACACACTGACCACTACACAATCCAGTATACACTGACCACTACACTACACACCACACCAACCTGATTCCTATACTGACCACTACACTATACTAGTACACTACCCACTACACTATCCACTGACCACTACGCACCACACTGACAACTACACTAAACACCACACACTAACCTACCTGATTCCTATACTGACCACTACACTATACTACTACACAATACACTACACTATCCACTGACCACTACACTACACACCACTAACCACTAAACACTGACCACTACACACCACTAACCACTACACACTGACCACTACACACCACTAACCACTACACACCACACTACACTACACACCACACTGACCACTACACACTGACCACACACCACACTGACCACTACACCACACTACACTGACCACACTACACACTGACCACTAAACCACACTACACTGACCACACTACACACTGACCACAACACTACACCACACACTGACCACTACACATTGACCACTACACACCACACTGACCACTACACACCACACTGACCTACCTGATTCCTATACTGACCACTACACACCCCACCAACCTACACGATTCCTACATCGACCACTACACTACACACTGACCACTACACTATACAATCCAGTACACAATCCACTATACACTGACCACTACACTACACACCATACCAACCTGATTCCTATACTGACCACTACACTACACTAGTACACTACCCACTACACAATACACTATCCACTGACCACTACACACCACGCTGGCCACTACACTAAACACCACACACTGACCTACCTGATTCCTATACTGACCACTACACTATACTACTACACAATACACTACACTATCCACTGACCACTACACTACACACCACTAAATACTGACCACTACACACCACTAACCACTACACACTGACCACTACACACCACTAACCACTACACCACCACTGACCACTACACACCACTGACCACTACACACCACACTGACCACACTACACTACACACCACACTGACCACTACACACTGACCACACACCACACTGACCACTACAACACACTACACTGACCACACTACACTACACACTGACCACTACACACTACACTACACACTGACCACTACACACCACACTGACCACTACACACTGACCACCACTAACCACACACCACCACACTACACACTGACCACTACAAACTGACCACTACACTACTTCACACACTGACCACCACTAACCACTACACACCACACTGACCACACTACACACTGACCACTACACACTACACCACACACTGATCACTACACTACACACTGACCACTACACACCACACTGACCACTACACACTGACCACCACTAACCACACACCACCACACTACACACTGACCACTACAAACTGACCACTACACTACACCACACACTGACCACCACTAACCACTACACAACACACTGACCACTACACTACACACTGACCACTACACACCACACTGACCACTACACACCACTACACTACACACTGACCACTACACAATACACTACCCACAGACCACTACTACTCAATACACTATACTGACTGCTACACAACACTCTACCCACAGACCAATACACTATACACTACACTATACATTACACTATATACTAACTTTGTGGCTGCTCCCTCTCCCCAGACCATATCTACTCTCCCCCCCGGCCGAGTGAGTCTCTTACCTTTTTTTCTTCCATCTGCTCTGCCTCTGCGCCGCCGACTGTCACACTGCCTGCCCCGGCGGGGACATGATGATCAGGGACCCGGGCCGGAGAGGAGGAGGAGGAGGAGAGGAGGAGAAGACAGCGGCCACAGACTGCCTTCCGCGATGGCCGATATGATTGGTGACCCGGGCCGGAGAGGAGGAGCAGGAGAAGACGGCGGCCACAACGAAGGCCAGCCCCACTCCCCCGCGATTGAGGACAGGCCAGCCCCACCTGCCGCACATGACCTCTTTCGCCCAATCACAGGGCGCCAGGGGCCGGCCTGAGAATTAATATGGCGGCCGGAGCGCGGGGTCACAGAACATAGAATTTAGCTGTATGAGAGAGGGTGACACATACTGGAGCAGGATTTCTCCCCCCCAAATGTTGCGCCCGGGGCCTACGCCCCCTCGCACCCCCCACGCTACGCCACTGTCTCTGCCCCATCTGCTGCAGTGGAAAAAAAAATACAGTCCCTGCCCCCCACATGCCCAGCATCTAAATGCAAGCTTGTCAAAGCTGTTGGCTCTCCAACCTCTGCCTTTCAGCCGGGTGGATTCTGCCCCCTTCTGTGAATTCACACAATGTGCTTTACCACAATGGCAAGTTCCCAGTCGCTACTACTTTTCACGTAAGGCCATTCCATCTCTCTACCATCACGTGGAAGAGCATGTTCTGCCATCGTTGGGCAAGGCAGTCAGCCATAAAATCCACTTTACTGTTGAAACATGGTCCAGCAAGCATGGGCAGGGATGATATATTTTGTTCACAGCACACTGGGTAATGCTGCTTGCAACTCGAAAGGATGCAGGACAGGGCTCAGTGCTGCAGTTTGTTGTGCCCCCATGTCTCCATACAGATGGTGGTGAAGTTGTCAGACCTGTGAGCTCTACCCCCTCCTCCTCCTCCTCCCCCTCCCCTGCCACCTCCATGGCCTCCTCTGCAGAATTGTCCTATGAACATCAGGTTCCCCCTAAGCATTCCAAGGGCTATTCCATGAGTCAGGCTAAAAGGTGCAATGCGGTGCTTCAGCTGGTGTGTTTAGGGGACAGGAACCACACCGGAGCAGAGATTCTTGCAGCTCTGCAGAGACAGGCCCAGAGGTGGTTCACACCATGCCAGCTGGAGCCAGGAATGGTGGTGTGTGATAATGGCTCAAACCTCCTGTCTGCCCTTAGACAGGAAAAGTTGACACATGTGCCATGCCTGGCACGTCCTTAATTTGGTAGTGCAGCATTTCCTAAATACGTACCCAGGGTTGCAAGATGTGCTAAGGCTGGCCAGAAAAGTCTGTAGCCATTTCACACACAGCCAGTGCTTGGTTGGCTGAAATTCAGCGGGAATTCCACCTGCCCATAAACTGCCTGATTTGTGACATGCCCACCAGGTGGAACTCGACTTTGGCAATGCTGCAGCGGCTATACATGCAGCAGAGGACCATCAAAGAGTACCCCTGCGAGTACGGCATGATGACAGGCTCAGGCTGCCTTGGCTTTTTTTCCCTACGCTAATGGCTGATCATTAAGGATGCATGCACTGTATTGTTACCATTTGAGGAGGTCACAAGGATGGTGAGCTGTGACAGTGAATACATCAGTTACACAATCCCTGTTGTGTTCCTGCTGGAGCAGACTCTGCGTGGCATTATGGACAGGGCACTGGATGCAGAGCAGCAGGAGGAAGAGGACTTCCTTTCCTCTCAAGGCCCACTTTATCAAGACACCATCATTCCTATGTCACAGGAGGAGAGAGGGGAGGAGGATGAGGAGGAGGGTCTGACACTTTCATAGGCTTTGAAGAAGAGGAAGACATGCATCAATCTGTAAGCGATGGCTTTCCAACCCCAGGACCCTTGGGAGTAGTACGTGCCTGGGAGGAGGAAGTTCCAGATGCTGTCACCCTGAGTGACCCCGAGGAATTTGCTTCTCAAGCCTCTGCAAATTTGAGGCGCATGGGCAACCTCATTCTTCAAGGCCTGCGAAAGGACCCAAGAATATGTGGCATAAAGGAAAAGGATAATTATTGGTAGGCAACCCTCCTTGACCACCGTTATAAGGGGAAGGTCTCAGAACTCATCCCATCCCCACAGAGAGTGCAGAAGATAAAATCTCTAGAGGACACATTAAAGAGGATTTTATTGAATGTTTTTCCTGACTCTGGTAGGTTACAGTGTCGTGGAAAACGTAGTTTTGAGTCTTCTGTTGGTCAAGAGAGGAGCGTTGGAGAAGGCGTCTGCCTAAGTAAGGCATTTCGGATTTTTTTAGTCCTCGCCGCCCATGGCTGTCAGCTTCCACATCCCATCGGCAGCATCTGCATACATTGTGGATGATTACCTCGGGGCCAAAACAGAGATGGAGAGCTTTCCAGCTGAAGATCCACTGACTTACTGGGTCATGAGGATTGACAACTGGCCAGAACTTGCCCAGTATGCTATTGAGTTGTTGGTCTGCCATGCATCCAGCATGCTTTCAGAATGGGCATTCAATGCTGCAGGAGGTTTGGTTACTGATCATAGAACGTGCCTGTCCACAGACTCCGTGGACTGTTTGACTTTTATAAAAATGAATCAGTCCTGGATTACCAGCTATGAAGCCCCTAATGCCGATGTCACTGATTAAGTCTTTTTGGTATGTGGAATCTCTGCAGGACTTCGAGGCTGCCTAGCTTTGAGGGTATTTAATCATTTCATCTGGAAGAATGTTTTTGGTATAGGTTTCTTGGGCACAATTAACACCCAAATACCAATTTTTCTGCACCTATTTCACAGGTGTATATCATTGCGATTTTTTTACAGCAAGGTCAATTTTTGCTTTCATCAAGATTACCTCTATAGGGTTATGGTAGGAAGGGGCCACCGACACCCAAAGACTAAAGTGACACCAGAATGTTTCCAAAAAATCTTTAATCTTGTTCCCAGTGCACTACATTGTGGCATCATCATACACTCTGGCTCCCCAGCTGTTGCTGAGCAAAATAAAGGCAGCTTGCAGGGAAAATTTCATTTTTTTTGGCTTTATAAATGCAATTATTTACAGGTAGATTAAGGGGACCCCCCAGGCACTATATTAGAAGGAATTTTTCATTTTTATGCTTTCGCTTTAAAAATAAAAAAATCACTATTCATGTAAAAATTACATTTTTCACATTTTTTTTTTATTGATACATGTCCCCCAGGGCAGGACCCGGACCCTTATAACCATTGTATGCCCAATTACTTACATATAAGCCTTCAAAATGGGCAGTTTTAATTTTTGATGTTTGGGTCCCATTGACTTTAATGGGGTTCATTATTTGGGTCTGAACTTTCACGGTGTTCAAAAGTTCTGGTGCAAACCTAACAGGAGTCCATTCAGCCCATTCCTAGTCATGAATGGCAAGAAATATATCAATAAATATATAATGATGATTTATGTATATTATGTGCATAAGGTCACTAAGAGATGAGTGTCTACCACCCATATGTTTTGGAAAAATAAAGATCAAATGTGACCCATCGCAACTTTGATATAACAATAGCACGCTTCCACCCCTAAATATATTGTGGAGAAATAGGAAGACAAAATGGAACTTTGCATGAAGCATGTCATTGGTTAATGGAAATATGTATGAATATGTAAAAGTTTAAATTGGTTTAATTAATTTTAGCTTAATGTTATTAACCCCTAAGGGTAGTAGTCCATGATATTTGAAAGCATAATGGATAAACAATAATATATAATATGAATTTCAATCATACATTTCGGCCTGTACTTTTCCCCTTTTGATAAATTAACATAAAGGTCCAGTTGGCTTACAGTCTATTCACACTGTTGTCAATCAAGCCCTGATAAAGGGGGTGCTCTTGGACCCTGAAATGCATTGGATACTTTTGGATTGTCCCCCTGACTTTTATTGGAATAATGTTGTGTCTGTATCTCTTAGCAGTTGGGTGGTGCTTCAGTTCCAATTTTTGGTATATTACACTACAAGTCAAGGAGACTATAGAGATCCCCTGGAGTATAGTAGATGCCTGACTGGGAACCATCAAACATCAAAACTTTACGAGAGCAATACCATTCAGATAACACTCTCTTCTAGCACTGTTTTTCTACTTTCCTTAACAATTTTAGAATGCCATTAGACATTCTGCCTAGAATTCATCAAGTGACATTTACTGATTTACTGACAGAGTAAAGTTGGCCATACACACGCTTTTTTTGTTCAGCTTAAGGGCCCAAACTAAAACTTCTAATGGATTCCTCTATTCTTGCTAAACATCAAAGATGGAGAAAACCTCCCCTTCAGCTATTGTATTCCAACAACTGGTACCACCAGCTGTCAAAATACCTGAGCAGTTCCTGCCTGTGACTGGATGCAGGCACTGTTCAACTGACAATTTTCCACCCAACTCTTTAGATTTTTCTTTTTTTGATTTACAAACAAGGCCACTGACAGAATGAATTTCAGCCAGTTCATCAAAAAGTCATTAGTGCCACTGGCTATAGCCAGCAGCACTGATCATTGTGTTCTAACAGCGGGGCACTCTCCCCACTGGGAGAACATAATAGCTCAATGGTAGTGATTCCCCCAGCCACCTCAAAAGTGTACATCAACCCACTTGAATGAAAAAAATTGTATAATGTATGGCTTGCCTGAGAGCACATTTAATCCTAAACACTTCACTCCAAGCCTTCCACCCCGCTCCACTGACTGGTGGGTGCTGACTCAAGGTGGTCCATGGCCCACTCACAATTAAAGCACCAAAGACAAAAGCAATGCAGCTCTCTCTCTAAAAGCTCCAAAAGAGTCCATACTGACTCTATCGCTAAGCTCCTAATGGAGAGAAATACGTAAAAAAGAAGCAGGTAGATTGCTCCTGTACTGTATAACAATAAAACTACGTTTGGGCTTTTAGAAGGAGAGCGACTTAAGGTTTGCCCTTGGTGCTATGAAAGCACATGCATTTCAAGAATGAAAATAAATAAAGGAATGTACTGTATATAAAGCAACAGCTTTACCATGTCCATACTGCACATTTATAAAATATAGCAATGTGCTTTACAAATAGCTAGTAGTAGCAAGCCATATTCAGTTGAACCTATTCTGTAATGTTGAAGATGTTTTGTAGCTTATCCAAGCCACTTCTTAAGTTCTGATGAGTGTCAGGAAAATACGCCAGTGTTTTTATTCATTCAGATAGCACAGACACTTTAATCCAATCACCATGGAAAGGCAGATGTTGATTGTCCAAGAACAGGATGGGATGTGTGAAAGTTATGGAACAACCCTGTTCTAGTTACAAAAAAGAAAACAGCTGGAGAGGAACTTGAATATGATCATGTTAAAGTGGTTGTAAAGGCAGAAGGTCTTTTTTATCTTAATGCATTCTATGCATTAAGAAAATAAACCTTCCATGTGCAGCAGCCCCCTTCAGCCCCCCTAATACTTACCTGAGCCTCATCTCAATCAAGTGATGTTGCACGAAAGACTCGACTGTCTGGGACTCCCTTCATTGGCTGTGACAGCAGCGCCACACCATTGGCTCCTGCTGCTGTCAATTAAAGTAAATGAGTCAATCAGGAGAGAAAGGGGGCAGGGACACAGGGAGCTGCGGCTCGGCTCGGGTGCCCCCATAGCAAGCTGCTTGCTGTGGGGGCACTCAACAGAAGGGAAGGTCCAGGAGCACCGAAGAGGGACCAGAGAAGAGGAGAATCTGGGCTGCTCTGTGCAAAACCACTGCACAGAGTAGGTAAGTATAACATGTTTATTATTTTTAACAGAAAAAACAAGACTTTAGTATCACTTTAAGTAGAGAACACTGTTTTGGATACTGTAGGCTCAAAACTGTTGCATTTATTTTATGATTGGTCCATAGAAATGATGGTTATAGTGTTGACCAACATTGCAGCATATAGCAGAAAGTGATATGCATTTTTGTAAAAAGTAAACTAACCAATCATATATTTGGAAAAACTACTACAGTGCCACATCCTAAAAACAACTATCCAAAGCACATTAAGGAACCATGCGGTTCCACCAAGAAGGGTCATTAAAGGCGCTATACCAGAGGCAACAATTAACCTCCCTGGCGGTATTCCCGAGTCTAGCTCGAGGTGAGATTTCAGTACAAAAAGCGGTAACCCCAGAGCCAGACTCGGGATCGCATCGCAGGATCCATGTAGAGGTTACTTACCTTGTCCCCTGGATCCTGCCATGTCTCCCCGCTGTGATCTGCGAGCCGCCGTGTCTTGCTCGATTCACAGTGCCGAGCTCCGTTCCCTGCAAGCGTTGCAACACATGGGGACGGAGTTCGGCGTCAAATTCAAAAAGTAAAAAACACAGTATAGAAAGAGTATACTGTAATCTTACAGATTACAGTACTGTATCAAATAATTACACATCCCCTTTGTTCCTAGTGGTTTGTCCAGTGTCCTGCTTGCAGTTTTATATTATAAATACTATTCTTTCTGCCAAGAAACTGGAGATTGTCCATAGCAACCAAAAAATGTCAGTTTACGTCAAAAGTGCTTTTAGATCAACTAGAAAACAGTGATAATAAATTAGACTCACTTGCAGAATTGAGCGATAGCGATTTGTGGGGAAATTCGTCATCAAACACTAAAAGTAATGACAGCGACAATTCTGCAACTGAGCAAATTTCAGTGTTTTTGATTTGATTACATTATTGAATATTTTTTTATTAATATTATTATATTATTATTTGTTATAATTATTTGTAGTTATTTATTATATTATAATTTATGATTTCGTGTTTCAAACTTTATCATACCCGGGATGTCTACAAGACTCTTGTTTGGACAGATTTAAGTGAGTTATTTCTAAGAATTACAGGCCTACAATATAAAACGCCAAATTTCCATGCAAAATAATGGTACCGCTTTCAGCACCTAAAATCTGAAATAATCATACCGCCAGAGAGGTTAAGAAGTAGAAAAGCACAAATTGTATTGATCACAATCTGTTAGTAAAATCATAACCAGTTATGCTGGTATACTTTCACAATTTCTCAGAACATCATAAAAGTGATGCACCAAACAGTGCTAAAAAGACTTATTTGGTTCCTTAATGTGTTTTAGATTGTATTTTCACCAAAAACTACAGAGATACAAAACTAGATCAAGGTCTTGCACTCCTTGTTTTTCTAGTGGAATGTTTTTATTGTTTATGTGTTGTAGTTGCCAATACTCATCACTAGTTCTGCTCATGGATTGGCTCTTTTTTGTTTTTGATATCACACCGATTTGAATGATCCTAAACTGCTACTTTTCTACATAATTTAGCACAATGGTCTGACACTATTATCTTGTGTTTCACTGAAATTCTGGGATTGATCCACCAAATCATTTGACATTTACATGGGATTGTATATATTTATGTCATCATCTTAAAAGTCTTAACTGATTGCCTGATTGCACTTTTCTTTCTTCCCGTGAAGTAGTAAAGAATTAAAGCTTTTCTCCATTTTGTTAAAATGCAATCAATTGCTTAAGAAATGCAGAAAGCCAATCAAGAAATAACCTTTCTGACCAAATTAATGTAAGTTATAACAGAAACCACTATTTGTAGCCATTTAATTTAGCACAAACATCTGCAAATGCATGAAGAATGTTTTGGGATTGGTCTGAAATTACAAGAAGTAATTATAGTTTGAAAAGAAGAAATGTACAAAAATAACCCTCAGGCACACATTTGTAGACATCAAAAAAATAAGTCCTAATGTAAATATAATATAATTCTGAACAATAGCTGAAATGTTTATAGTGGTGAAAATGTAAAACTTATGTAACAAATTAAAAATCTTGGTGCCACTTTGCCTGTTTACATAATCATGTTTATAATATTCTTCCCTACATTGTCTTACACAATAGGTCAGCAAAGTATTCCATTTACACTTTATAAATGGTACTATATATGTCCTCAACATCTGTGAAATATACAATGTATGGCTAAGATTTTTTTCATAGCCCTAAGGAAATTCTGCTCTGCACCTGCGTTTCACATAAATTTGTTTTCTCTTCTAAATTGATTAAATTAGTATGAGATAGGAGACTTGCAGATCCTTGCTCAGAAAAATCAACAAAACTCCAGTATACATGCCAATTTTTAAAACAGACATCTCATAAATTTAACAGCTGGTAAAATGCCTCCAAATAAAAAAAAACCCTTGCTCCGCTGATATGGATCTAGCTTATTTTATTTTGTATCAAATGTTATATTGCAAGTTGGGGATGTAAAACTTAATTTAACCTACTACCTATTCCTAGTCATCTCTAGAAACATCCAGCATTATTAAACAGTCTGCGTTTTACCACTCTGCCAAATGACCTATATACAGTACATGCTGCTGTTTAAAGCGTTTGTTACCCCAACACTTCATGTTCCTGATATGTACCTGCTGTACTATGTACTTGTATGAGAATGTATCCTGTTCTCTTTGTATTGCTCCCTTTATGTGAAATCCCTGATGTTCCTACTAGTCCCTCTGCTTTCCTTTTAACAACTGACCACGCTAAGCAGGAGAACACACCGTTGTCAATTCTCTAGCTTTGCTGAGAACTCGGAGTACTCTAGGGCTTGGCTTTATGTTTGGGTCGAACATGAGTTTGACTCGAACATTGGCTGTTCACCCGTTCGCCGAACAGAGAACAATTTGGGGTGTGCGCGGCAAATTCGAAAGCAGCAGAACATTCTTTAAAAGTCTATGGGAGAAACCAAAAGTGCTAATTTTAAAGGCTTATATGCAAGTTATTGTCATAAAAAGTGTTTGGGGACCTGGGTCCTGCCCCAGGGGACATGTATCAATGCAAGAAAAGTTTTAAAAATGGACGTTTTTTCGGGAGCAGTGATTTTAATAATGCTTAAAGTTAAACAATAAAAGTGTAATATTCCTTTAAATTTTGTACCTGGGGGTGTCTATAGTATGCCTGTAAAGGGGCGCATGTTTCCCGTGTTTAGCACAGTCTGACAGCAAAATGACATTTCTAAAGAAAAAAATTCATGTAAAACTACTATCGCTAGCTCCGGCTATAATGAATTGTCGGTCCGGCAATACACATAAAAGTTCATTGATAAAAATAGCATGGAATTTTCCCACAGGGGAACCCTGAACCAAAATTAAAAAAAAAAAATGTGTGGGGGTCCCCCTAAATTCCATAACAGGCCCTCCCGGTCGGGTATGGATATTAAGGGGAACCCAGAGCCAAAATAAAAAAAATGGCATGGGGTCCCCCTCAAAATCCATACCAGACCCTTCAGGTCTGGTATGGATTTTAAGGGGTACCTCACGCCAAAATTTTTAAAAAAATGTTGTGGGGTCAACCCAAGAATCATACCAGACCCTTCTCCGAGCACGCAACCTGGCAGGTCTGCAGGAAAAGAGGGGGGTGAGAGAGCCCCCTCCCCCTGAACCGTACCAGGTCACATGCCCCAACATTCGGAGGGTGCTTTGGGGTAGCCCCCCAAAGCACCTTGTCCTCATGTTGATGGGGAGAAGGGCCTCATCCCCACAACCCTTGCCCAGTGGTTGTGGGGGTCTGCGAGCGGGGGACTTATGGGAATCTGGAAGCCCCCTTTAACAAGGGGACCCTCAGATCCCGCCCCCCTGTGTGAATTGGTAATGGGGTATAAATGTACCCCTACCATTTCACAAAAAAAGTGTCAAAAAGGTTAAAAAAACACAAAAGACGGTTTTTGACAAGTCCTTTATTAATTTCTTCTTCTTTCCCCTTCTTTTTCCATCTTCTTTCTTATGGTCTTTGTTCGGTGTTGTTCTTCTTCCTCCATCTTCTCCCACTGAGGCAGGTCGTGCGGACGGAGCAGGGAAGAAGCCGGAGGAAGATGCGGGATGAGAAGAGCGGAGGAAGAAGAAGATGGAGAAGAAGAAGAACACCGAACAAAGACCATAAGAAAGAAGATAGAAGAAGAAGCGGAAAGAAGAAGAAATTAATAAAGGACTTGTCAAAAAACATCTTTTGTGTTTTTTTAACCTTTTTGACACTTTTTTTGTGAAATGGTAGGGGTACATTTGTACCCCATTACCAATTCACACAGGGGGGCGGGATCGGAGGGTCCCCTTGTTAAAGGGGGCTTCCAGATTCCCATAAGTCCCCCGCCTGCAGACCCCCACAACCACTGTGCAAGGGTTGTGGGGATGAGGCCCTTCTCCCCATCAACATGGGGACAAGGTGCTTTGGGGGGCTACCCCAAAGCACCCTCCCAATGTTGAGGGCATGTGGCCTGGTACGGTTCAGTGGGAGGGGGCTCTATCGCCCCCCTCTTTTCCTGCGGCCTGCCAGGATAAGGGTCTGGTATGGATTCTTGGGGGGACCCCACGCCATTTTTTTTTTATTTTGGTGCGGGGTTCCCCTTAAAATCCATACAAGACCTGAAGGGCCTGGTATGGAATTTAGGGGGACCCCCACACATTTTTTTAAAATTTTGGTTCGGGGTTCCCCTGTGGGGAAATTCCATGCCGTTTTTATCAATGAACTTTTATGTGTATTGCCGGACCGACAATTCATTATAGCCGGCGCTAGCGATTGTAGTTTTACATGACTTTTTTTCCTTTAGAAATGTAATTTTGCTGTCAGACTGTTCTAAACACGGGTAAAATTGCATCCCTTTACAGGCATACTATAGACAACCCCCAGGTATGAAATTTAAAGGAATATTTCACTTTTATTGTTTCACTTTAAGCATTATTAAAATCACTGCTCCTGAAAAAAAGGTCAGTTTTTAAAACTTCTTTTTGCATTGATACATGTCCCCTGGGGCAGGACCCAGGTCCCCAAACACTTTTTATGACAATAACTTGCATATAAGCCTTTAAAATGAGCACTTTTGATTATTCATGTTCGTGTCCCATAGACTTTACCGGTGTTCGCGTGCTCAAACAAATTTTTTGCCTGTTCGCATGTTCTGGATGCGAACCGAACCAGTGGGGTGTTCGGCTCATCCCTACTCTCCTCCAATGATCAGACTTGTCATGACACGCCCCCCCTCCCTGCACATCCACTGGAAAGCTCAGTGTGCTGCTGCCTCTCCTCCCCTGAGCTCTTATGCAGCTGAGAACAGAAGGAAGGTGATGACTTATAAAAAATGTAAAAAGGTATTTATAATGTTTTTTTTTTATATCTATACAACAATGTTTTGCCTTTCATTTCTATTTTAAACTGAATGGTGATAATTTACAATCACTTTAAGGTAATATGTAGAAAGTTCCACAGCAGTATCTTGAAAAAACTAACTTTTTTCTAGAGTTCCTTCTGAAAAGCATCAGTGCACTTTCTGACAACTGCCTGTGCCTAGGCACTGCTGTTTTGTAGTGGTATATTTGCAGTGTGAAATAATCTAAATTACTGCTGTATCTGAGTGCTACTGTCACAAGATTTGAAGTAAGATGTGGTGAAGCCATTACTTTGCTTCTCATTGTTCTGCTGATATTTTGTTGGAGAGAAATCTGTACTTGAATATCTGCAGGAATGTCTCTGCTTCTTTAAGTGGATCTATTTTTTCCTCACATCTGCTGATTTTTCATTATCTCTCTTCTATTCATTATTTCATCTTTCTGGGGGGTTATGAGAAATGACCCTACCCAAAGAGGATAGCGCACTAAACCTGTCGGTAAATAAGAGAACCAGAACCTTCGCTACATGGAGGAGTGGGTTTGGTACTAAATTTGGCAGTGTCTCCACCCAAGACAGGGCCTCTGTGAACAGAGGGGTTCCCCTTCCTGGGAAATTACAAAGGTTACTGGAGTCACCTTGGGCACGGGACCCGTGGAACCAAGCTTACCTTGGAGCTGTCAGAAAAATTCCTGGTTCAGCTCCCCAGGCCCCTCTTATGTGTAAGTTTCCCTGTGTCTTTTAGGGGCGCAGGGTGACCTGAGAAGCCCAGTCTGGTCTGCACTAATCAGACCCACTACAACCACACTGGACTCAGCATTTTGTTTTACCCCTGAACCAAATAAGTTGTTTATACTATGATTAAAACACTGACATTGGACAGTTGAACTGTGTGCAGGCATGCCTGCCCAAGTCATAGGAGAGGAGAAGCTCCTTTAACAGGTCTCTCCATGTAACAAGTGATCTGCGCGCCCAGTTATTGTTTTAAATAGTTGTTGAAAGTTTAAATGTTTTAGTACCTAGTTGTTGGCTGCATGCCCAGTTTTTGTTTATAGATGTGTTAAAATGTGTGAATGTACCTGTGCCTAATGTTATTGGATGTAAAGTTTATCCCACCCTGTGTCTCTATGCCAACAGGCGGGTGGTTGTCTCCAGAGACATGTACTTGTGTCTATTCTTCAAATAAAGCCTCAAGCTTTTGTTCACCCTACACTGCTGTCTCAACAAGTGACTGGGTAAGCTGTGGGATCTTGGATCCTGCTGGTACCAGGCTAGGGAAGGTCATACAGCGGAAATACTCCTCAGTAGTACGGGGTTTGTCACAACAAGTAATGTAATCAAAGTAATTGGGAGAATAGGAACTACTGCAACCAGCATATAATAATAACCATACATATATAGATGCACTCCAATATGGAAATTATACAAGCTTTATATAGGAAAAGATTAAAAATAAAGTACACACATCCAATGTACAAACAGGTATTATCAGCAAAGGGCCCAAAGAGTTCTGGTGGAATTGTGCACATACATCCAGGTATATATAGGTAATAACAAAGATACCTCCAAATGAATGTTGCAGCAAAGTTCAGTTGCAGGGGCCCCTGAGGATGATGGTGATGCAGCATCTGTCTTTGTGTTGGAGACAAGATGAGCAGTGATAGCGATATCCTCCAACCAGCTTAGAATGCAGATTCTCACCAGCAAAAACTATTGCATAGCACTAGAACTCAAAGTCAGCCTATCTACTCAGCCTATCAACTTAGTCCCTTGTAGTTCCTAATCTGTTCTGCAACTGGACCTTCAACTACCAAAAGTGGCCATTGTATGCCTAACCTGGCTCTAACCTATGCTGGTTTTTGAATTTTGAGCTAAAACTAGCTATATAATCCCAGAACAGAAGGAACACGGTTAACAAAAATATCAGGTACTGAATATAAAAGCTATTGAAATAAACAGGTTCACCTAATATATTGAAAGGCGACCACTATACACATACAGTAGCACAGACTTAGCTATCTGGCGCTGTGCATGTGAGATAATGACAATAGGACAGAGATACATCTGTTACAAGGATTCAAATACACATTAAATAATCTATGGGCAGCTGCAGTTAAACTTTTCTGTGTTCTGTGTTTACTTCCAGGAATCTCCGCTTTATTTACCATCATAGTCCTCCAATCCCAGCTACCAGGGACATTAAGTACCTGTCTGTAACTAACTAACTCTGTGGTAATTCAAAAAATACAGACAGTAGAGGGCAGCTGATACCCACAATCAGATCCAAATAAAGTTGAATGCCAAGTGTTCGCTTGGAGTTGCCAATTACCACATCCCGTCTATATAGCAATGGCCGTCAAAAAAAATATGAGAATTTAAGGTGTATTATCTCTCAGAAAATGTCAACATACCCTGAATTTTGATACAATCTAAAGTTTGTTTGACTTTTAACCTAACATTAGGTTGGTCATATTAAAAACATGAAAAGGTATAAATGGTAATGGATAGGGATGGGTTAATAGTTCGGCCCGAGCATTAATTTGGGCCGAACATTTGCCTGTTCGGCCATTCGCAGAACACCCGAATTTGAAGGGTGTTTGCCCGAAGATGCACAGTGCATCCTGCACCCTGATTGGGCAATGCTTTGCCCAATCAGGGTGCAGTGTAAGCTGGTTGGTAAGGAGCGGAGCAGGAAGCCCTCTCAAAATCCATACCAGACCCTTATCCGAGCATGCAGCCCGGCAGGTCAGGAAAGGGGAAGGGATGAGCGAGCACCCCCCTCCTGAATCATACCAGGCCACATGCCCTCAACATGGGGGGTTGGTTGCTTTGGGGCAGGGGGCTCTGCCCTACCCCAAAGCACCTTGTTCCCATGTTGATGGGAACAAGGGCCTTTTCCCAACAACCCTGGGCTGTGGTTGTTGAGGTCTGAGCCCACCCCTCCTATGTTGAGGGCATGTGGCCTGGTATGGTTCAGGTATGGCCTGGTATGACCTTCTGGGTTGCATGCTAAGTTAAGGGTTTGGTATGGATTTTGGGGGGGCGTGCGCTGTTTTTTTCTTTAGTCTTTCAATATCCGGGTGCCTGCAATTCTATCCGCAAATCATTTTAATTAGGATTTGACTTGTTTTTTTCTCTAGAAATGTAATTTTTGCTGTAGTATGTTTTATTCATGCTACAGAGGTGTCACTCTACAGGCACATTAAGGGGACCCCCCAGGCACTATATTTTTCATTTTTATTGTTGCACTTTAAGCATAGTACCCAGACCCCCATATCCCTTTTATGGCCAATTACTTGACTATAAGCCTTCAAATGGGCACTTTAGATTTTTCCTGTTCAGCTCCCATAGACTTCAATGGGGTTCACCGTTCGGGTTAGAACATTTCCCCTGTTCAGGAGTTCTACTGTGAAACGAACAGGGGGGAGTTTGGCACATCCCTAGTAAGGAGTCTCAAATGAACAGAACCCCATAAATACAAACTCATCCACAGCATAAACACAGACATAGGTTACATTTATCTGCTTGCGAAAAGTCGATAGACTCAGCCCCTTAGGTATTTATCAACATAGTAGATGCCTTGAGATGTGGAGGAGTTCCAAAATCTCAATGTGTTTTGCAGAGAAGGGTGTTCTGAAGACAAATGAGAAAATAACATAATGCATGTATAAAATCTATGAATATGATATAGGTTTGATGTAATATGGCATGTCTGGACATCTGGATAAACATGAGTTAAGAAACCAAAATTCAAAAGAGGGTTGTCAATGCAATTTTAAGTATATCTAAAATATATTTACTAATGAGAAATACTGGAATAGTTAATCTCTAGGGACCACATAGAACCCGAATATACCCTTGCCACATAGGGGTCAAGAGGGCAAGGCAACGATAGCAGGCACCAAAAAAAGCAAAAAACAAAAATACCCATACTGTTAAAAGTAAAGCTAAAACCCAGATTATGTAACTCAATAAGTGCAAGTTATATGTATGTTCACTGTCAGCATGAACACATGATGCCCAAGCTCATAAAGATCAAGATAGTACAGGCACCATGGTGCATAGTTGAAGAGCATGTAACATACCCCAAAGAACAGAAGTTACCCATGAGGAAACACGGCCATTTAAGAATGAACCCCGAGATGTTCTCCAATTTTCCTTTGGCAAATGACGGATAGCGGCAATGAATTAGGCAAGAAGAAAAAGTATGACCATACAGTACATTATACAATTTTCCTTTAGATTTACCAAAAAAAACATATTATGAGGTCATATCTAAACAACACTTTCAATTTGTATCCAATCAGGCAGGCCCTTGCAATACATAGTTGAAGGTAAAGCTAAAGGAAATTGTACAGAAAATGTGCAAGAAAATTATATAATGTATGGCCAGATTAAAAAAGTATAAGCTCAAGAATTAAATACCCATATATGACACCTCAAGTGCCCCACCAGCTAAACAACAAATGTGAAAGTTAGGCATACCTTGAATGTAATGGTTTTGGGAAACAGTTTGTTGATTGTTTTTTTCTGCTTTCAATTGTAGCTTACCAATTTGTAGATGTGGTGACAGCATTAGTTTTGTCTTTTTTTCCATTATTTTCACCTGGTGATCCTGCAGTAAGTCAGGACCAGTAAGTCTGGTATTTGTCAACTTATTTCAACAGACCAAGCTGTCCTGGCAAAATAGTAGTTAGAGGGTTGAGACAATGCATTTACCACTGACAAGTATGCTTACAATTGTCATATTTTATTTATCTAACACCTTTATCCCAAAAGGAAAACAACTGTTTATAATGTGTTATAGGTGGAATTCAGCTTCATTTTGTTAGTCAAGTCCATCTAAATCTGTTAGTCTATTACTACACCTGTCTGTTTTACTACTTCATTTAGAATGCAGACACCCTAAAAAAGGAAGTATTACTGAATGGATCACCAGGTAAAATAAAGGGGAAAAAAACTAAAAAACAAAAACAAAACAAATGCAGACACCACATTTAAAGATTTGGGTCCATTCCATAACAGAAGCTTCACAAGCCAACAGAAAGCTAGTGATGTGCTTAGAGCTTGCCACTTTCTGGACACAAATAGTAAATATAAAAAATAATATGTTTTGGATTTACCAAATTAAAAAGGAATGTAAAATTATACATTCCTTGAACAAAAAAAACATATGCACACAATCTGTACTATATATACAGTAACATAAAGCCTCGTACACACGATCGGATTTTCCGCAGACAAAACCTTGGACTTTTGTGTTAAGGGCGTTGGCCAGGAACTTGTCTTGCATACAAGCGGCAAGGAATTGTCGGCCAACAAACACGAATTGATGTACTACATTTTTTTCAGCTCTTTAGCGCCACCCTTTGGGCTCCTTCTTGTGTTAGTAGAAGTTTGGTTAGTGTTGATTTGCACTTTTCATTTTGCACTTTTCAGTTTGTTTCTGAACGGGCGTTCGTCAGCTAGCCATGTTGCGGAATCGGAGGAGATAACGTGTTATTTATTATTGGCCTTGGAGTTATTGCTTTGACCCAAGTCCAGTCCAGGAGGAGGAGGATTTCTTGGACCAAAAATTGGTTGCTTTATTAATCGGGACCAATTTTGTCATATGCCTTTGCTGCGGGAGCTCCAGGAGAATAATCCAGATGATTTTTGGAATTATTTCCAGATGACGGACCCCTGCTTTCACCAACTCTTGCCATTGTTGACCCCCTATATTAAGAATAAAGAAAAAAAGAGGTTGCGCTAGTGCTAGTAAAACATGATAAATAATTGGCAGTGACAAAATTCATATAAATCAAATAAATCAATGTGCAGAACTCTAATAGTGAAAAAAGTCCATAAGTTGAAACCTCAATTGGGTGTTATAAGAAGTCCAAAAAATAAACATCAGTGAAGTGTTTACAAAACGTCCAAAACCCCAACAGAAAAGATAAAAGTAAAAATAAATGTGAAAAGTAAAAAATCCAAGTGATGAATAGTGAAGATCAATAACAGCGAGGAAGAGTCCACCACCAGGTACTGAAGGGGTTACTCCTTACCAGAATGCCATGACCCCCCACTACAGAGGATCACAGCAAGCAGGGATCTTTTAAAGCCAGAATGAAGATTAACAGCGGTGTCCACCAGGGGTCATCACTTCAGCAGCCGCTCCAACAACCCAGGGCATTGATACCATAAAATAAAAAGGGGCTCACATAGTGTAAAACCACTTAACGTTTTATTAAAATAGATAAAAAACAGATGTACACTTACAAAGTGTCAGATGAATGAACAGCCTTAAGTCCGGCTCCGTGGCCACCGGAGCTCGGACAAACCCGTCCTACTGGAAATTGACTCGCTTGGGGGTGACGTCAGCGCGTTGATGTTTTTGTGAAGGTTGCTGCTGTTCACTGTATTTTATTTCAACACTTGGTTTTTAGCGCAGTTTCTTTCACCATTTTTATATTTACCCCTATATTAAGAAGCAGGACACATGCATGAGGCTTATATTTTATTTTTTGGTTGAATAATGATTTGATTTGGTATATTTTCTATATTTTTTGGATGCATAGAATGCACTTTTTGGTTAAGTTCTATTGGCAGATAGCATGTCTAATTTTTTTTGTTTTCTTTTTTTAATGCACAATAAAAAAATTGTAGAGAATAATACTTGGCTATGTGTTTTACTTCAAAAATGACAGTTTGGGGGTAAGCAGTTACATTTTAAAAAATACAATGTAAAATTGACAAGGGACAATAACATAGTTGTATCTTTGATCTTAAAAACTATGGGATAATGGTGGTAACTTGCACCAAAACAAAAATAACAAGCATAATAATATTATTCTTGATACCACTAGAAAAAAAAAGCCTTTGAAAATCTGTTTGCAATAACTCCATCAGTATCACCAGCAAAGCAGCTTCATTATTATCCCATTAAAGAAGAAGAGAATGTGTGCTGCATTCGGAAATTTCATCATTTGCCACGTCACGAATGTTAATTCTCCATTACAAACGCTAGTTTACAAGACCGACCGTTTCTGGCTTGTCCTTGCTTCCGAGCATGCGTGTTTGTACTTTGGACTTTTGTCTGATGGACTTGTGTACACACGATCGGAAAATCCAACAACAGACATTTGTCCGCGGAAAATTTCTAAGCCTGACATCCAACATTTGTCCATGGAAAATCCGACAACAATTGTCCAATGGAGCATACAAACGGATGGATTTTCCGCCAACGGTCTGTCTCCACACATTTCCCGTCGGAAAATCTGATCGTGTGTACACAGCTTAAGGCAGTGGTCATCAACCCTGTCCTCAGGGCCGAAAAACAGGCCAGGCTTTATGTATTACCTTGGGGATATGCAGACTAGAATGCTGCAATCACTGAGCAGCAAATGATATCACCTGTGATGTATTTCAGTTATCTTGCAAACCTGGCCTGTTAGTGGGTCCTGAGGACAGGGTTGATGACCACTGGCTTAAGACCCAAAGAGTGAAACTGGAAGCTAGTAAAAAAAGTATTCCACATTTAAAATGCGTGTGTCACGTCCATTTACTGTAGACATTTAAAATGCATTTTAGGCACTTATGAGGTCTAAAGAAAGAAACACAGGGGCACAGGTGAACTAAATCAGTGAGAAAGTATGGTGTTCCTTAACCACTTCAATACCAGGCACTTATACACTTTCCTGCCCAAGCCAATTTTCAGCTTTCAGCGCTGTCACAAATTGAATGACACATGCTACACTGTACCAAAAACAAAGAAAGAGCTTTGTTTTGGTGGTATTTGATCACCTCTGCAATTTTTATCTTTTGCACAACAAATCAAAAAAGAAAATACATTTTGAAAAAAAAAAGTTTTTCTTTGTTTCTGTTGAGCTTTTTTGTAAATAAGTATGTTTTCTTCTTCAATGATGGGCACTGATATGGCTGCACTGATGGGCACTGATAAGACGGAACTGATGGGCACCGATGAGGTGGCAGCAATGAGGTGGCACTGATGAGGTGGCACTGATGGGCACTGATGATGGGCACTTATGGGCGGCACTGATGGGCACGGATAGGTGGCACTGGTATGCGGCACTGATGAGCACTCATAGGCGGCACTGATGGGCACTCATAGGCAGCACTGATGGGCACACATAGGTGGCACTGATGGGCACTCATAGGCGGCACTGGTGGGTACTTATGGGTGGCACTGATGGGTACTTATGGGTGGCACTGATAGGTGGCATGGATGGGCACTGATGGGAACTGATAGGTGGGCACTGATGGGCACTGATAGGTGGCACTGATGGACACTGGGTTGCACTGATGACACTGATGGGTGGCATTGCTGGGCATCACTATTTTTTGTTGTGCCATAGAGGTGCCAGTCAGTGCCCATTTGTTGGCACTGATTGGCATATGTTGATCATTCATTTCACATGTGGATGGCCATGGGGGATGCACATGGCCATCCACATGTTAGGAACTTCCCTGGTGGTCCTAGCGTCTTCCCTGGTGGTCTAGTGCGGGCATCCGAGGGAGGGCTGTGCTGATAAACAATATGCACAGACCCCCCCTGTCAGGAGAGCCGCCGATCGGCTCTCCTCTACTCGCGTCTGTCAAACACGAGTGAGGAAAAGCCAATCACCGGATTTTCCTGTTTACATCGTGATCAACCGTGATTGGACATGGCTGATTACGTGGTAAAGAGCCTCTGCTGGAGACTCTTTACCGAGATCGGTGTAGCGGTGTGTCAGACTGACACACCGCACCACCGATCACCGTGATGCGCGCCCCCACGGGTGTGCGGTGGCTGTTATCCTGCAGGGCATCATATGACGCCCAGTCAGGATAACTGAACCACCGCCCTGCCATCATTCTGCTGTAGGCCGGGCGGGAAGTGGTTAAATTCCTCTAAAATGTTTGATTGAAGTGTACTTTTTCCATATTTAAAAATATTATTATCCATATATTAGACTTTCACATTAGTTAGCTGTCTGTATTCATTGTCTGTTTTAACCTGCAGCACCCAATTAATGAGCAAAGTTGATTACTTAGATCCTTTAAAACGTTAATGACTTGCCAGTCTGAGTGATTTACCGATCATCTTTTATTCCATGCACCCAATTTCAGAAATTTTCTTGTACATTTTCTCATAAGTTTCCTAATTTAACATAAATCATTTAAGCTTGATTAACACCAGTGTGTGTTTAATGTTTAATTAATGAATAACTTAAAAACAATAAAACTTAGAGATGCATGGCTTTCATCTAATCATGCTTACATTTTACATTCCCATCATTTAGGAAGGTAGAAAAAGCCACTTTAAAAAGTTAATTATTTCATGCTTATTGTCAATGAAGAATTGTATTCCTCCCATGTTATCTGGCACTGAGTCTCCAATACAGTGTCGGCTGGTGCTCAATATTTTGTGGGGGATGGCAAGCCAAAGTCCCCTGCATGGGAGACAGACGGGACTCCCCACACCCCAACATCCCCCCGTGGGAGATGGACAGGAAGACGTGATTAACCCCACCTCCATGGGAGACAGACAGACAGAGGCCTCCTTACCTTAGGAGGCAGATGACAGGGATCTTGCTCCAGAGCCGTTGCTTCTCCTCCCGGCCAAACAAGAAGTGTTTCCTGAGACTTCCTGGCCAATTGGGTCTCAGGACCCGCTTCCTGATTGGCTGGGAGGAGAAGCAGGAAGACAATAGCGAATATTAAGTCGCTATTGTCACACAAGTGGGTGGGCTCAGAGCACAGTGCCCTTTTTTGAAGCCAATTAGAGCTTCAGGCCCTTATCACGTGCTTAAAAAAAACCCTGTTGAAATCCATGCGTCCGGTGCCCTGCATGCAGTTTAGGGGCCAGGCGCATGGATTAGGGGGGCGGCACCCCAGCACCCTGTATGGATGGGCCTCCATTGCTCCAATATGGTTTACCTGAACCAACCATGGCTTTACTAGGTTCAACTATCTATTAGATTCTGATGTGAAATATACAGTTTAGCTGTGCTATATGTGACCATATACATATTAAAAAAACAATTCAAAATTTCATGTGTCACCACACGTAAATAAATAAATTTACAAACTCTAAAATTCATCACTATTTGCACATAGAATATATCAATAGATCCTTACATATACATACATCAAAATTATGTGCCAAATTCAATTCATAAAGTCCATAAAAATCCTAAAATTGATCAAATCAAAAAGTTCATATCAAGTGTTGAAACATGTTATCAATGAAGAAAGCCATGCTAACTTAATCTAAAAGCCCCAATCTAATCAACTAAGTACTGTGATCACAACAAGATTCACTGTACTATACAGCTTAGTAGTGCCAAAGAAATATATTGTGAAAAATAAAAAATGTCCATCAATCCAAAATCATGATTCGTTATATATGTCCATACACCACTAAACTTTGTTCTTCAATTCCATGCTTAGCATGTTTAATCATCACGAGTAAAGGGCATTATCCTCCACCATCCAAAATGCTCACTAACCAGTAGGGATGAGCCGAACACCCCCCAGGTCGGCTCGCACCAGAACCTGCAAATGCACCGAAATTTTGCGCAAACTTTAGAACCCCATTAAAGTCTATGGGACTCGAACGTTCAAAATCAAAAGTGCTAATTTTAAAGGCTAATATGCAAGTTAATGTCATAAACAGGGTTTGGGGACCCGGGTCCTGCCCCAGGGGACATGTATCAATGCAAAAAAAAGTTTTAAAAACTAACGTTTTTTCGGGAGCAGTGATTTTAATGATGCCTAAAGTGAAATATTCCTTTAAATATCGTACCTATGGTTTGTCTATAGTATGTCTGTAAAGTGGTGCATATTTCCCGTGCTTAGAACAGTCCCTGCACAAAATGACATTTTTAAAGGAATAAAAGTCATTTAAAACTGCTTGCGGCTTTAATGTAATGTCGGGTCCCCTGGCAATATGGATGAAAATCAGTGAGACAAATGTCATGGGTACCTCGCCAGTCCATTACCAGGCCTTTTGGGTCTTGTATGGGTATTAAGGGGAACCCCGCACCCAAATTAAAAAAAGGAAAGGCGTGGGGCCCCCAGGTCCTATACACTCTGAACAGCAGTATACAGGCTGTGCAATCAAGACAGGGACTGTAGGTTTGTTGTTAAGTAGAATCTGTTTGTAATTTTGAACTGGTACATTTTTAAAGTGTTTTTTTCTGTCTGTGCACCTCTTCAGAAGATTTCACCTCGCTTTCTGTCCCAATGACAAATGTTTTTTGAAAATTTGTGGTTTTTAGTGAAACAAGGATTGGTGATAAAGCACCAATGAAGAGGAGATACGTTTTTCCCATATTAACTCTTACAGGAGAGAATTTCCCTTTCTAGGGGTAGATTTCATCTCACTTCCTGTTGTCTCTTTCCATTTGCAAGTAGGAGTCGTTTGTAAGTTGGATGTTTGAAAGTAGGGGCCTGCCCTATATACGCTGCATAAATTGGGGCCTTAGGCATTGGTGCTGCCACAACACTGTAAGCCCTCACAGTTACTCTTGGTGGGCGCAGTAATGGGCCCTGCTGTGAAATATTAGATCAAGAATTGTAATTACATGCCATTGTTGAACAGTGGTAGAAATATTGGGCCTTTGGTGGTGGTGCTGGTGCCATAACACTGTAAGTCCTCACAGTTACTCTTGGTGGGCACTGGAACGGGCCCTGCTGTGAAATATTCTATCAAGAATTGTATTTACATGCATCTGTTGAACAGGGGCAGAAAAATTGGGCCTTTGGTGGTGGTGGTGTTGCCACAACACTGTAAGCCCTCACAGTTACTCTTGGTGGGCGCAGGAATGGGCCCTGCTGTGAAATATTAGATAAAGAATTTTAATTACATGTCCCTGTTGAACAGGGGCAGAAAAATTGGACCTTAGGCACTGGTGCTACAACACTGCAACCCCTCACAGATGCTATAGTTGGAGTGCAGGAATGAGCCCTGCTGCAAATTATTGCATCAAAAATTGTAATTGCATGCCCCTGTTAAACAGGGGCAGAAAAATTGGGCCTTGGCCACTGCTGCCACAACACTGCAACCCCTCACAGATGCTATAGTTGGAGCGCAGGAATGAGCTCTGCTGCAAAGTATTGCAGCAAAAATTGTAATTATATGCCCCTGTTAAACAGGGGCTGAAAAATTGGGCCTTGGGCAGTTGTGCTGGTGCCACAACACTGCAACCCCTCACAGATACTCTAGTTGGAGCGCAGGAATGAGCCCTGCTGCAAAGTATTGCATCAAAAATTGTAATTATATGCCCCTGTTAAACAGGGGCTGAAAATTTGGGCCTTGGGCACTGGTGCTGGTGCCACAACACTGCAACCCCTCACAGATACTCTAGTTGGAGTGCAGGAATGAGCCCTGCTGCAAAGTATTGCATCTAAAATTGTAATTACATGCCCCTGTTAAACAGGGGCTGAAAAATTGGGCCTTGGCCACTGGTGGTGGTGCCCAGAACCAAAAATGTTCTTACAAGCTATCAGGATGAAAATTGAGGAGGAAGAGGATTGTCACTCAGCATAACAGGATAGTCACTCAGCATTAGCATAGGCAGTCTTGAAAGGATCTCACATAAAAAAATCAATTGGTTACATCAGCATCAGGTGCTTGGTAGCTGGTGATCCAAAACCGATTAATTTTTCATGAAGGTCAGACGATCGACCAATTTGGTGGACAGGCACACCCTGTGATCGGTTACAAAGCCTCCAGCAGCACTGAATGTGAGTTCCGAAAGAACGCTGGATGCAGGACGGGCCATTAGCTCAATTGCATACTGTGCAAGCTCTGGCCAGTGATCCATCTTCAAGAACCAGTAACCCAGAAGTTTTTCGGTGGGAAAGGTGTCCAAGTATGATCTTGGCCCTAGGTAATCCTGCACCATGTGAATCAGACACTGGTGATGGTTGCTGGAACCGATCAGACCTTGGGGCTGCAGACTAAAAAATTGTCTGAACGCATCGGTCAGACAGCCACCTTCTCCACTGCTCCTTCTGTGACTGACCGAAGCCTCAGCAACACGTTGTCCAGGAGGACCAGGAAATTGTAACCTCCCAGGCTCTGAAAACGCGTTGCACAAACCTTTTTGCAAGGCCTCCGGAAGATGTTTCATCCTCTGCTCCCTCTGCGACGGCAAGATAAGGTCTGCAACCTTACCCTTGTAACGTGGATCAAGGAGGGTTGCCAGCCAGTAATCATCCCTCCCCTTGATACCACAAATACGAGGATCCTTCTGCAGGCTTTGCAGGATCAGGGAGGCCATGCAGCATAGGTTTGCTGAGGCATTCGGTCCAGAGTCCTCTGAGTCACTAAGGATGACATGATCCGCAGCCACCTCCTCCCAGCCACATACAAGTCCATGGGTTTCTTTGGACTGTAAATGATCCCTTGAAGACTGCTGCTGATGCTGAGTGCCAGGCTCCACCTCCATGCTGACACAATCCTCCTCCTCCTCCTCGTCCTCTTCCCGTGTGATCGACGGGCATGCAGGAACACTGTCTGGATAAAGGGGGCCTTGAGAGGTAAGGAAGTCCTCCTCTTCCTCCCTCTAATCTGCTTCAAGTGCCCTGGCCATTATTCCATGCAGCGTGTGCTCCAACAGGTGGACAAGAGGGACAGTGTCACTGATGCAAGCACTGTCACTGCTCACCATCCTTGTGGCCTCCTCAAATGGTGAAAGGGCAGTGCATGCATCCCTGATCATAGCCCACTGGTGTGGGGGAAAAAAACAAGCTCCCCTGACCCTGTCCTAGTGCCATAGTTGCATAGGTACTCATTGATGGCCCTCTGCTGCGTGTGCAGCTGCTGCAGCATGGCCAACATTGAGTTCCACCTGGTGGGCATGTCACAGATTAGGCGGTTCTTGGGCAGGGTAAATTCCTTTTGGAGGTCAGCCAGCCGAGCACTGGCATTATATAACCTGTGGAAATGCACACAGACTTTCCTGGCCTGCCTCAGAACATCCTGTAAGCCCGGGTACCTGCCTAAGAACCGCTGCACCACTAAGTTAAGGACATGAGCCAAACAATGCACATGGGTCAGTTGTCCCTGTTGGAGGGCGGAGAGGAAGGTTTGTGCCATTGTTGCAAACCACCATACCTGGCTTAAGCTGGCATGGCGTCAACCACCTCTGAACCTCCCCCTGCAGAGCTGACAGAATCTCTGCCCCAGTGTGGCTCCTGTCCCCCAAGCACACCAGCTCAAGCACCGCATGGCATCTTTTTGCCTGCGTGCTTGCATAGCCCCTTGAACGCCTACGGAGCGGTTCCGAGGACAAATGAGCACAGGAAGAGGCCATGGAGGAAGAAGAAGAGGAGGGGTGGAGGAGAGAGGTGTGGCAGAATCACCACTAGTAGAATTTTGGAGGCGTGGTGGCGGAACAACCTCCAACACTATTGCACCCTGTCCTTCCCAGCTGCAGAAGAGTCATAGATAGGTAACGTCCCTGTCCATGCCTGCTGGACCATGAGTCAGTGGTAATATGCACCTTACCGCTGACTGCCCTGTCCAGCGAGGCCAAGACATTGCCTTTCACATGCCGGTAGAGATCCGGATTCACCTCCTGTGAGAAAAGTTGGTGTTTGGGAACCTGCCACTGAGGAACCGCACATTCCACAATCTCACGGAAGGGGGCAGAGTTTACCAACTGAAAAGGCAGCAGTTGAAGTGCTAGCAATTTAGCCAAGCTAGCATTCAAATGTTGGGCATGTGGATGGCTGGGAGTGAACTTCTTTCGGCGGTGCAGCAGCTGGGGCAGGGAAATTTGCCTGGTACAATCTGACGTCGGTGTAGATTGCCCGCAAGTACTTGGCTGTGACACACCTAATTCTACACCTTCATTGCTCTCAGTGCAGGTTATAGAGAGGACTGAAGGTGTAGTGGGGTTGGAGATCCCAGCTGATGAGGAGCAAAGAGAGGTCAGCTTTGTTCTTTGGTGTGGGTCTTTTAGGTACGCTTGCCAATGAACTGCATGGCAGGTCAACATATGTCTGGCCAAGCGGGTGATGTTTTGGCCATGCGAGATACGCTTGAGACATATGTTGCAAATGGCAGCGGTGGGATCTGATGCACTCGTCTCAAAAAAGGCCCACACCAAAGAACTTTTGGAATAACGTGCAGAGACAGCAGCGCCCTGCACATGCGGAGCTCTGTGGTGTGATGTAGTCGGTGTGCTGCCCTTAAGCTGGCCCCTGGAGGGCATCCTGCCCCATTGGTGATGTGCCTCCTCCTCCTCTCTCCTATCAGGCACCCACATGGAGGCAGTGACCTCATCATCCCTTCCCTCCTCATCACTGGAGCAAACCTGGCAGTATGCTGCAGCTGGGGGAACATGACTGCCAGATTGTTGTCCTTCTTGGTCATCCACTCTACCAAGTCTTCGACATGTTGCGGCTCAACGTGGCCAGCTGCCGAAAAAAGCACAAGCATGTCCCACGGCCACGTGCTGATGAGGATGCACCGTCTCCACGACCAGCAATGTTGCCTCTAGACACAGAGCCTGCTTTCCCTCTTTTGTTGGCTTGTGACTGTCTGCCTCTCCTTGTTAGCCTTCCAGACATACTAATGGCTTGCAGTGAGATGTAGCTGCACAAAGCTGGGATGTATATATATACTGATACTGCAGCTAACAGAATCAACTGCCCGTAGTATTATTAGTATGAGAACACCAGCAATTGTCTTCAGGTAGCTTTAGGTGCACACTGTGCAGAGGACACAGTACACTAACTGTAAATACTGCAGCTGCCTTCCTGTGGTATTAATAGGATCAGAACAACAGCAATTGTCTTCAGGTAGCTTTAGGTGCACACTGTACAGAGGACACAGTACACTAACTGTAAATACTGCAGCTACCTGCCTTTGGTATTAATAGGATCAGAAGAAAACCAGCAATTTTCTTCCGGTAGCTTTAGGTGCACACTGTGCAGAGGACACAGTACACTAACTGTAAATACTGTAGCATCCTGCCTCTGGTATTAATAGGGTCAGAAGAACACCACCAATTTTCTTCAGGTAGCTATAGGTGCACACTGTGCAGAGGACACAGTACACTAACTGTAAATACTGTAGCTGCCTGCCTGTGGTACTAATAGGATCAGAAGAACACCACCAATTTTCTTCAGGTAGCTTTAGGTGCACACTGTGCAGAGGACACAGTACACTAACTGTAAATAGTGAAGAAAGGATTTGTTGAGAATGGGACTTTAAAGATACTGCATATATGAAAGAAAGCTATTAATTTAAATATACATTTAAGACACAATAAAAATATGCAACTACAGTTACATTCATGGTCCTGGGTATGCAAACCCTGAGTTGTATATACATAGTTCCTGCGTCCTAAAATTTTGACATGTTTCACCGGGATGGCTTCATCAGGAAAAGGACGAAGGCATTCAGGTACTAAGTATTAAAACCAATGAATTGTTCAGAACCTTAGGTGTATAAACAAAAAACAAAATTCTAATTAATTAATATATAACAATACACAAAGGAAGTTTTAATTTGCACAATATAACATTGTAAATGCATGACTCGTGTTGATATGTTGAAGGAAAAAAAACAAAAACCCAAACCCCACCCCCCAAAAAACCACTGCACAATCCAGAACCCCAACCTCGTACCTTGGTGGGTCCTGGAGTGAGCACAGCCAGTGGGGAAGTCACAACCCCCTGCTGCCTGGACCCCAAACTAGTCCCTATAGTGTCAGACTTCCTGTAGGGGGGGATGTAGTTTTCGACTGGATCAAGTAGGTAAAATGTTCAGCAGTGTCTGCAACAAATTATACATCAAAGTAAAAATAAATACATAAAACAGCTTGAGGGTAGGGGAAGCATGAACCATACTCACCACACTCTCATATCTCTATAAATATAGTAGTGTACACGCCCGGAGCTCATGCGGACAGGACAACCATTAACAGCATCGGTGAGTTCACGCCATGTGATAAAATTCACGTCATCTACACAATCTAATAAGACATGTAAACGTCTATCAAACATTGTCCTCTACAAGAGACACCCAGCCCCCATCTCATAGTATCAGGAAGTATATATAGAGTAAAAGGTTTTCTCACCTCAAAATGACTGATGCTTGAGCTTATCCCGTCCTTAACAAGCACATAAACTGGGAAGATGCATGGGGGTGGCAGAGAGGCACAAAGCCAAATTACCAAAGGGGAAAAATGGCTGAAGGCGATCTCTGCAACATGAAAAGTGTATCTGAATCAATATAGAGTCCCTCAGACTTCCAAATAGGAACACAAGCAATTCCAGTGCCAGAGTTGAGTAGTTACCTTACAAAACCCCGCCGTATAGTGTCATGAGCTCCTGGGCTGTGGCAAAATGCATATGCACAATCTGAGTTTTAAATATCCCGCCCGTGGCGCCAAAAACGGCGTGTGACGTCACGCCGCAATGATGCAAAGAGGGAGGTGCAAGCAACACGGACTGACACCCGGAAACCAGAAATGATGACCACATCCGGTTTCCATCTAGCAGGGCGGAAATACAGACCCTGCAGACAGTGCGGGACAGGTAAACTGTCCTGCAGATGTAATATATGGCCGGGGCGCCGTGAAAGACAGAGCATCTCAGGGCGGGCATGCATCGGGACAGCATCACCCAAGGAGGTACATTGCTGCTCCTAATGCGCACCCTTGGGCGTCCGTACGGGAGTCAAAAGACAGGAACAGGACAGGACCCAGGTGAAGCAGTGGTGTGACAACAAAAAAAAAAACCCAACCCCTCAAAATGACAACCAAATCTAGTAAAGCCATGCATAAACAACCCACTTATCAATACTCAATTAACATGAGCAAGTAGTCAACATGTATATACAATTATGTCACATATGTCATTTAGTTTAGATTTCATTTGCTACCCGGCGGGCAAGCAGCCGACAGCACCATCTCATAAGCAGCTAGGCCAATGGCAAGGTGCACACACACGGGACCACCAAAAGACCCAAAGAGATAGCATGAGTGAAAACAATAAGTGACAGATTCATAAACTGTGGTCAAAAAACAAAAAATAAGTGCAGCGCTGAAACTAAATATGAAATATATATCATACTGAAAATAACCATAAGGAGTGATTAACCCACCAATAATAAATTAAATAAAGAAAAATATAAAAAGTAAAAAACAAGTCTCCCATAGAAGACTAAGACAGATATCTCACCATATACAACAAGTGAAAAAATTAAAAAGTATATATAAAAAGGTGAATCAAGTCCCAGTTACAAACAATGCAAAAACTCAAAAAGTCCATAAACAAAGTGAATTGATGACCAGAGTGCATATGTTCAGAGGAAATGTGACATAGGTGAGTCCAGCATCCAGAGTAATTCACACCCAAGTGAGATATGAGGCTCCTTACCAGCTCGAGGTGACCACCATAACAGTGGTCTCACCAGGCATTTGGGAAATTATCAGGTCACCCACAAACCTATGCCGATATTCACAGTTGAAAATGTGGTACTCAAAAGACAAAAACAAGAAGGGCTCTTATAGTGTAAAATTGCAATATAGTGTGGTTTATTGAGCTAAAAGATTGCACTTACAAGAATCTTCATCCATTAACAGCATGTAGCCAAACATGAGGATCGCGGCATCTCCACAAGCTTCCGCCTGCTTACTGTGTATGTCCCATCAATCACAAAGAAAAACGTAATGACGTCAGCGTCACAGGCTCCTCCCTTCCAGGACAGCAACACATGAGAGGCTCCTCCTTGAGGGGAAGGAGGAGCCTCTCATGTGTTGCCGTCCTGGAAGGACTTTAAGCTTTGTAAGCTGAAGCTGTCTGGAGCTGTAATTAACAATTGGTATGTGGCTGATAAGTCATATCGTGACAAAACACATAGGGAGGAGCCTGTGACGCTGACATCATTACGTTTTTCTTTGTGATTGATGGGACATACACAGTAAGCAGGCAGAAGCTCGTGGAGACGCCGGGATCCTCATGTTTGGCTACATGCTGTTAATGGATGAAGATTCTTGTAAGTGCAATCTTTTAGCTCAATAAACCACACTATATTGCAATTTTACACTATGGGAGCCCTTCTTGTTTTTGTCTTTTGAGTACCACATTTTCAACTGTGAATATCGGCATAGGTTTGTGGGTGACCTGATAATTTCCCAAATGCCTGGTGAGACCACTGTTATGGTGGTCACCTCGTGCTGGTAAGGAGCCTCATATCTCACTTGGGTGTGAATTACTCTGGATGCTGGACTCACCTATGTCACATTTCCTCTGAACATATGCACTCTGGTCATCAATTCACTTTGTTTATGGACTTTTTGAGTTTTTGCATTGTTTGTAACTGGGACTTGATTCACCTTTTTATATATACTTTTTAATTTTTTTACTTGTTGTATATGGTGAGATATGTGTCTTAGTCTTCTATGGGAGACTTGTTTTTTACTTTTTATATTTTTCTTTATTTAATTTATTATGGTGGGTTAATCACTCCTTATGGTTATTTTCAGTATGATATATATTTCATATTTAGTTTCAGCGCTGCACTTATTTTTTGTTTTTTGATGTATTAGAGTTTAGTATTAGACTTTTACTGCTGGCGGCTTTTACAACTCACTTTTAAATATACACTTTTCTAGTGCAGCGTTAACCCCCTTTTTTTGTTTTTTTTTTATTTATTTGCATAAACTGTGGTCAGCAGGGCTTAAGGTGCAGAAATACAGTGGGGACGGAAAGTATTCAGACCCCCTTAAATGTTCTACTCTTTGTTACGTTGCAGCCATTTGCTAAAATCATTTAAGTTCATTTTTTTTCCTCATTAATGTACACACAGCTCCCCATATTGACAGAAAAACACAGAATTGTTGACATTTTTGCAGATTTATTAAAAAAGAAAAACTGAAATATCACATGGTCCTAAGTATTCAGACCCTTTGCTGTGACACTCATATATTTAACTCAGGTGCTGTTCATTTCTTCTGATCATCCTTGAGATAGTTCTACACCTTCATTTTAGTCCAGCTGTGTTTGATTATACTGATTGGACTTGATTAGGAAAGCTACACACCTGTCTATATAAGACCTTACAGTTCACAGTGCATGTCAGAGCAAATGAGAATCATGAGGTCAAAGGAACTGCCTGAAGAGCTCAGAGACAGAATTGTGGCAAGGCACAGATCTGGCCAGGGTTACAAAAACATTTCTGCTGCACTTAAGGTTCCCAAGAGAACAGTGGCCTCCATAATCCTTAAATGGAAGACGTTTGGGACGACCAGAACCCTTCCCTGAGCTGGCCATCTGGCCAAACTGAGCTATAGAGCTAGAGAGGTAAAGAAGAACCCAAAGATCACTGTGGCTGAGCTCCAGAGATGCAGTCGGGAGATGGGAGAAAGTTGTAGAGTCAACCATCACTGCAGCCCTCCACCAGTCGGGGCTTTATGGCAGAGTGGCCCGACGGAAGCCTCTCCCCAGTGCAAGACACATGAAAGCCTGCATGGAGTTTGCTACAAAAGACCTGAAGGACTCCAAGATGGTGAGAAATAGGATTCTCTGGGCTGATGAGACCAAGATAGAACATGTTGGCCTTAATTCAAAGCGGTATGTGTGGAGAAAACCAGGCACTGCTCATCACCTGCCTAAAACAGTCCCAACAGTGAAGCATGGTGGTGGCAGCATCATGCTGTGGGAGTGTTTTTCAGCTGCAGGGACAGGACGACTGGTTGCTATCGAGGAAAAGATTAATTCTGCAAGGTACAGGGATATCCTGGATGAAAACCTTCTCCAGAGTGCTCGGGACCTCAGACTGGGCCGAAGGTTTACCTTCCAACAAGACACTGACCCTAAGCACACAGCTAAAATAACGAAGGAGTGGCTTCACAACAACTCCGTGACTGTTCTTAAATGGCCCAGCCAGAGCCCTGACTTAAACCCAATTGAGCATCTCTGGAGAGACCTAAAAATGGCTGTCCACCAACGTTTACCATCCAACCTGACAGAACTGGAGAGGATCTGCAAGGAGGAATGGCAGAGGATCCCCAAATACAGGTGTGAAAAACTTGTTGCATCTTTCCCAAAAAGACTTGTGGCTATATTAGATCAAAAGAGTGCTTCTACTAAATACTGAGCAAAGGGTCTGAATACTTAGGACCATGTAATATTTCAGTTTTTCTTTTTTTAAAAATCTGCAAAAATGTCAACAATTCTGTGTTTTTCTGTCAATATGGGGTGCTGTGTGTACATTAATGAGGAAAAAAATGAACTTAAATGATTTTAGCAAATAGCTGTAAAATAACAAAGAGTGAAAAACCTAAGGAGGTCTGAATACTTTCTGTCCCCACTGTAGTTACTCCCAAACAAGGGCCTACCCCGTCTCGAGGGGACACCATTCATAAAAAAAGGCTTAAAATTGATCCCCTCTTTCGGGCATGGAAAACGGTTGGCCTGTAGCGTATGGATCCACCTAGTCTCCAGCTGGAGAAGCTTGTTGTCAATGCCCCCCCCCACATGTTGGGGTAGATGTTCGAGGCTAAAAAAACCAATAGACTTAAGATTATAATTATAAATTAATCCCACATGGCGGCTTATGGGTGTCTCCATTTTGTGTTTAGAGATCAGGGATACATGATCCCTGATTCTGCAAAACAGTGGGCGCTTCGTTTTGCCCACGCTCCACAGCAACATTTCATTAAATACACGGAGCCAACTGACTGACAGTTGGTTCTGTGTTTTGGAGTCCATGTATTTCTGTTGGGGAGCTCAACGCTTCTTCCTACAATAATGAATCGACAAAAATTGCATTTGCCACATGGATAAGTTCCGGGGGGACTTGTTTTTAACCATATTTATACTGCTGTAGTGGCTAGTGACCAGAGTGTCTCTGAGTGAACGGGATCTCCTGTAGGTAATTTCTGGATGAGGTTTAATAAATTTATAGACTTTGATGAGCGGTCAATAAGTACCAATATTTGTTGTAGATGTTACGTATCTTAGCATGTTGTCGACCATATTTAGTAATAATACGCGTTGATGTAGAGGATTTGTCTTGCCTAGGTTTGTATAGCAGCCTATGTCTATTAAGATTTTTCACTCGATTGAACGTTTTCCTTAGACATGTGCTACTATATCCTCTAATTAGAAGGCGATTGCGTAGAGAGTTGCCTTCCCTTTGAAAATCTGCATCTTGTGTGCAGTTGCTTTTAAGTCTTAAGAATTGGCTATAAGGTATACTCTTGATCAATTTTTCAGGATGTGAGCTGCTAGCATGTAGTAAGCTATTTCCCACTGATGGTTTCCTAAACAGGGTAGAACAAATCATCCCTGTATCGTCTGTAAAGATTTCTACATCCAGAAAAGTTATTCTTGATTGGTCAAATGTGTATGTAAATTTTAGATTATATGTATTCACTTGTAGGTTTTCCAGGAATTTTTGCAAGTTTTCTTTTGATCCTGCCCATACCATGGACACATAGTCGATGTAACGATGCCAATAAATAATATGACCAATATCCATTGACCTTGACTCATCAGAAAAAAGATCCCGTTCCCACCCCCCCAGGTACAGGTTTGCATAAGAGGGGGCACACTTGGCCCCCATAGTAACTCCCTGCACCTGAAGGTAGTGGGAACCTTTAAATACAAAAACATTGTGTGTTAAGATAAATTCCAACAACTCAATAACAAATTCATTATATTTCTATGAGTCAAGGTCACGTTCACATAGAAAGTCCCACACAACTCCAACCCCTCTGACATGTGGGATTGAGTTATACATGGCCTCTATGTCAATTGCGACCAGCCAAGATCCCTCTGGTAAATGTACCCCATCCAGAGTTTTTAATAATTCGATGGTATCTTTGACATAAGAAAATAACCCCTTCACATGTGGATATAGATATTCATCAACCAATTGGCTGGTCTTTTAAGCTAATGATCCACAGCCTGAGATGATGGGGTGACCAGGCGGTTTGCTAGACTTTTGTGCACCTTGGGTAGTGCATAAAAAGTTTGAGTGGTGCAATTGGGGGTGTCAAGAAATGTAAAGGTGTTTGCATCTATGGTGCCTCTATGATATGCTCATGATCAAGATATCCCTCAACTGCTTGGCATAATATTCAACATGCGCTCTTGGGATTGGTCTATACCAACTGGTATTTTGGATTATATCAAAGCACATATTCTCATATTGCTCTGCATCCATTATGACAAGCTTGCCACCTTTGTCTGATGGTTTGATTATGATATTTTTATTAGAACTTAAATGGCGCAATGTCTTTTTCAAATTTTTTGGCAAATTAGACGGAGTTCCAGTTTGCCAGTTGGTGGATTCAATTTCCTTGGTGACCTGGATCACAAAGGCCCATATATTAGAATCGCCCTGCAGTACAGGGAAAGATCTTGACTTCGGCTTGTACTTCCTAGCTACTTGGTATCCGCGCTATAGCCGAATGACGGCTACAGCGCGGACCTACATTCCCGGGAGGCCGTCATATGACGGCCTCCCCTGTGCACGCTCCCTGCGCGCGCCCTGTAGGGCGCGCGCTGGGCGCGTTGTGATCACCGAGTCTCTGAGACTCGGCTGATCACCGATCTGTGTAAGGGGCCGGTCCCGGCCCCTTACCATGTGATCAGCTGTCAGCCAATGACAGCTGATCACATGATGTAAACAAAAGATCGGTAATCGTTTTTTTTTTTTACTCACGCTGACAGCGCGAGTAGAAAAAAAAAGCCGATCACCGGATCGGATGTGAGGGACATCGGTCCCCAAGTGGAAGAGGCACATCTGCCTCATCAGTGCCCAATTAAAGTGCCACCTAACACTGCCCACAGTGCCACCTAACAGTGCCCACAGTGCCACCTAACAGTGCCCACAGTGCCACCTAACAGTGCCCACAAGTGACACCTATCAATGCCCACAAGTACCACCTATCAATGCCCACCTGTAGTGCCAATCAGTGCCACCTGCCAGTGCTGCCCATCATTGCCACCCATCAGTGCCCATCACTGCCACCCATCAGTGCCCATCACTGCCGCCTATCAGTGCCCATCACTGCCGCCTCATCAGCGTACATCAATGAAGGAGAAAAAATACCCGTTTAAAATTTTTTATAACAAAATATAAAAAAATAAACTTTTTTTTAAAAAAAAATTCAGTTTTTTACATTTTTTTAATAAAAAGTAAAAACCGCAGAGGTGATCAAATACCACCAAAAGAAAGCTCTATTTGTGGTGAAAAAATGATAAAAATTTCATTTGGGTACAGTGTTGTATGACCGCGCAATTGTCATTCAAAGTGCGTCAGCGCCGAAAGCTGAAAATTGGTCTGGATAGGAGGGGGGTTTAAGTGCCCGGTAAGCAAGTGGCTAGGTGCACCAATGGTGACATCAGGAGAGAAGCCAAATGAAAGAGAAGGGGGAATCAGTTTCCGATCTTTAGATTGAGTAGTACTTGTGAACAGTGGGTTGAACATCCAACCCTCCTCTTCCAGATTTCTTTCGTTCCACAAGTCCATCAGGTCCTGCGAGGCTCTAAGGTCTTCAAAAGTTACACCCTCCATATTTGAATTACTGGAGCCCAAATCCTGGGTGGTGTTGGGTTCTTTGTCATACAGGACTTTGAACATAAGACGTCTGGCAAATAAATGCAACTCTTTAATCAGCTCAAATTTGTCCGCTACCTCATCCGGACAAACTGTCAAGCCGAGTTGTAACAGGTCAGATTCCTCTTTTGACAATGGGTGAGATGACAGGTTAAGGATATCAAATTTCTCCCGGTTCTCAAAAGCAAGTGGAACCGGGACAATCTATTTTAAAGACTGATTAGTTGTTTTCATGGGGGTAGGTGCAGTGAGTGAAGAACTCCTTGAATCTACAGTATTAGTGTTGAAAATAGGTGCAATCCGTGATTCGGCAGAAGGGCCTGAAGCAAGTGAGCGTTGTTTCAACGTCTGCTGTGACAGAGGTCCCTCAAGCGTTGAAGTAGTACTGATGTGTGCTGTGTGGTCAGTGTCATAAGTGAATGATTTAGGACATTGCCAGTAACTGGAGTACTGGGTGTAGTATGGTTTTGTGACCGTTGCGATCGTGTTCTCTTGTCTTTATTGTGTACTTGTGTCAGTCTATTGCGTTCCTGTGAACCTGCTTCACTATCTTTCTTCCTCTTTCTTGAGGCTCCATTGGAACCATGAAATTGTGTAGTGATGGGAACAAAAGATACAGATGACCTAGATGAAGTGTCAGATTCAATCATATCTAGATTTCCCACAGGAGGGGCATGGCCATGAGGGCCCCTGCGGCAGGAAAAGTTTCCCTGTTGGTTCCATTTATACGCCTGATCCTGATCATAAGCTTTCTTATCTCTTGTATACTTGTTTTCCTTGGTTTTAATCAAACCAGTAGGGTATTTGGTAAGGTGCTCTTTCAATAATTTATCCTTTGTCAGGAAGGACGTATGTGGAACCAATTTACTATGGTCATTTTGCCATTGTAGTATCTCCTTATCTAACTCAATGATATCCAATTTGTACTGATCCCTGAGAATCTGCATCATCTGTAGTGAACATGCCTGTAAATCAGTCTCCCGAGCCTTCTTAATGTTTGGTTCTACTTTCTTTATGTTTGGAAAGATTTGAATACGTAAACCCCATGGTACAATCTGATTTGTCACATATTTTTCAAAGAACTCTTTATGCCAGAAAAGTCTAGTTTTCTTCTCAACTAGGCACGGTAAGCCTAGAAAATAACTATCCACCTCAGCCTCTGTAATGTCATCTTTGGAACTAACCTATTGCACCTCAGACACAAACCCCTCCTATGCCTGACCACAGTAATCCGTCAATCTTTCAGGTATTCACCAAAATGGCTCTCAATGATGTATAGAGAAAATCCAGCCGCACCGATACCATGGTGATGTCACTGGCTACAACCACCAAGGAGAGAAGCAAAAACAGATACTGTGAATAACAGTTTTTATAGCAAGACATGAATACCTAGATATCACTCAAGATCTCTTAGATTGAATAAACTCTACACTAAACTTTATTACCAAAAGATGTATATACACTCGGCTGCTGAGCTCCGACCATAAGAAAATGATTCATGGGTGTGCTATGCACCCGAGATAATGGTCTAGATCAGTGGTTCTCAACTCCTGTCCTCAGGACCCACTAACAGGCCAGGTTTGCAAGATAACTAAAGTGCATCACAGGTGATATCATTTCCTGCTCAGTGATTACAGTATTCTAGTCTGCATCTCCCCAAGGTAATACCTAAAATCTGGACTGTTAGTGGGTCCTGAGGACAGGAGTTGAGAACCACTGGTCTAGATGTATATGGAAAGAGGACAGCATCAAACAAAAATTATATTATACAATGTACCAACATCCCTGAAAAATGGTGAAGAAAGGATTTGTTGAGAATGGGACTTTAAAGGTACTTCATATATGAAAGAAAGCAATTAATTCAATAAAAACATAAATCATTTATTCAAAAATATATATATACATATTTAAGACACAATAAAAATATGCAACTACAGTTACATTCATGGTCCTGGGTATGCAAACCCTGACCTAATGAGAAAACTGGAGTTGTATATACATAGTTCCTGCGTCCTAAAATTTTAACATGTTTCGCCGGGACGGCTTCATCAGGAAAAGGACAAAGGCATTCAGGTACTAAGTATTAAAACCAATGAATTGTACAGAACCTTGGGTGTATAAACAAAAAACAAAATTCAAATTACACAAATAAAGTTTTAATTTGCACAATATAACATTGTAAATGCATGACTCATGTTGGTATGTCAAAGGAAAAAACAAAAAAAAACAAAACCCCACCAAACCCCACCCCCCCAAAAATCACCACACAACCCAGAACCCCAACCTCGTACCTTGGTGGGTCCTGGAGTGAGCACAGCCAGGGGGAAGCCACAAACCCCCGCTGCCTGGACCCCAAACTAGTCCCTATAGTATCAGACTTTCCGTAGGGGGGATGTAGTTTTCGATTGGATCAAGCAGGTAAAAAGTGCAGCAGTATCTGCAACAAATTATACATCAAAGTAAAAATAAATACATAAAGCAGCTTGAGGGTAGGGGAAGCACAAGTCCATAACCAATTGTAAATGAACCATACCCACCACACTCTCATATCTCTATAAATATAGTAGTGTATACGCCCGAAGCTCATGCAGACAGGGCAACCATTAACAGCATCGGTGAGTTCACTCTGTGTGATAAACTTCACGTCATCTACACAATCTGATGAGACGATGCATGGGGGTGGCAGAGAGGCGCAAAGCCAAATTGCCAAAGAGGAAAAAATGGCTTGTTGTGTCTTGCTATAAAAACTGTTATTCACAGTATCTGTTTTTGCTTCTCTCCTTGGTGGTTGTAGCCAGTGACATCACCGTGTTATCGGTGCGGCTGGGTTGAGGTGTACACACATGCGATCCTCCTTCCATAGTTTCTCTGTACATCATTGAGAGCCATTTTTGGTGAGTACTTGAAAGAATGACGGATTACTGTGGTCAGGCATGGGACGGGTTTGTGTCTGAGGTGCAACAGGTTTGTTCCAAGGATGACATCACAGAGGCAGAGGTGGGAGGTGGATAGTTATTTTCTAGGCTTACAGCGCCTAGTTGAGAAGAAAACTAGACTTTTCTGGCATAAAGACAAATCAGATTGTACCATGGGATTTACGTAATCTTTCCAAACATAAAATCTTTCCAAACATAAAGAAAGTAGAACCAAATGTTAAGCAGGCTTGGGAGACTAATTTACAGGCATGTTTACTACAGATTATGCAGATTCTCATTGATCAGTACAAAATGGATATCATTGAGTTAGATAAGGAGATACTACAATGGCAAAATGACCATAGTAAATTGGTTCCACATACGTCCTTCCTGACAAAGGATAAATTATTGAAAGAGCACCTTACCAAATACGCTACTGGTTTGATTAAAACCAAGGAAAACAACTATACAAGAGATAAGAAAGCTTATGATCAGGATCAGGCATATAAATGGAACCAACAGGGAAACTTCCCGCTGCAGGGGCCCTCATGGCCAAACCCCTCCTGCGGGAAATCTAGATATGATTGAATCTGACACTTCATCTAGGTCGTCTGTATCTTTTGTTCCCAACACTACACAATTTCATGATTCCCATGGAGCCTCAAGAAAGAGGAAGAAAGATAGTGAAGCAGGTTCACAGGAACACAATAGATTGACACAAGTACACAATAAAGACAAGAGAACACGATCAAAACGGTCACAAAACCGTACTACACCCAGTACTCCAGTTACTGGCAATGTCCTAAATCATTCACTTATGACACTGACCACACCTACAGCACACATCAGTACTACTTCAATGCTTGCGGGACCTCTGTCCCAGCAGACATTGGAACAATGCTCACTTGCTTTAGGCCCTTCTGCCAAATCACGGATTGCACTTATTTTCAACACTAATACTGTAGATTCAAGGCATTCTTCACTCACTGCACCTACCCCATGAAAACAACTAGTCAGTCTTTAAAATAGATTGCCCCGGTTCCACTTGCTGTGAGAACCGGGAGAAATTTGATATCCTTAACCTGTCATCTCACCCATTGTCAAAAGAGGAATCTGACCTGTTACAACTCGGCTTGACAGTTTGTCCAGATGAGGTAGCAGACAAATTTGAGCTGATTAAAGAGTTGCATTTATTTGCCAGACGTCTTATGTTCAAAGTCCTGTATGACAAAGAACCCAACACCACCCAGGATTTGGGCTCCAGTAATTCAAATATGGAGGGTGTAACTTCTGAAGACCTTAGAGCCTTGCAGCATCTGATGTACTTGTGGAACGAAAGCAATCCGGAAGAGGAGGGTTGGATGTTCAACCCACTGTTCACAAGTACCACTCAATCTGAACATCGGAACCTGATCCCCCCTTCTCTTTCATTTGGTTTCTCTCCTGATGTCACCATTGGTGTACCTAGGACGTACAAGCCGAAGTCAAGATCTTTCCCTGTACTGCAGAGCAATTCTAATATATGGGCCTTTGAGATCCAGGTCACCAAGGAAATTGAATCCACCAACTGGCAAACGGGACCTTCGTCTAATTTGCCAAAAAATTAGAAAAAGACATTGTGCCATTTAAGTTCTAATAAAAACATCAAAATTAAAACATCAAAGGTGGCAACCTTGTCATAATGAATGCAGAGCAATATGATAATATGTGCTTTGATATAATCCAAAATACCAGTTGGTATAGATCAATCCCAAGAGTGTATGTTGACTATTATGCCAAGCAGTACAGGGATATCTTAACCAAGGCATATCATAGAGGCACCATAGATGCAAACACCTTTAAATTTCTTGACACCCCCAATTGCACCATTCCAACTTTTTATGCACTGCCCAAGGTGCACAAAAGTCTAGCAACCCCCCCTGGTCACCCCATCATCTCAGGCTGTGGATCATTAACTGAAAAGGCCAGCCAATTGGTTGATGAATATCTAAATCCACATGTGAAGGGGTTATTTTCTTATGTCAAAGATACCATCGAATTATTAAAAACTCTGGATGGGGTACATTTACCCGAGGGATCTTGGCTGGTCGCAATTGACATAGAGACCCTGTATAACTCAATCCCACATGTCAGAGGGGTTGGAGTTGTGCGGGACTTTCTATGTGAACGTGACCCTGACTCATGGAAATATAACGAGTTTGTTATTGAGTTGTTGGAATTTATCTTAACACACAATGTTTTTGTATTTAAAGGTTCCCACTACCTCCAGGTGCAGGGAGTTGCTATGGGGGCCAAGTGTGCCCCCTCTTATGACCTGTACCTGGGGGGGTGGGAACGGTATATTTTTTCTGATGAGTCAAGGTCAATGGATATTGGTCAAATTATTTCTTGGCATCGTTATATCGACGATGTATTCATGGTATGAGCAGGATCAAAAGAAAACTTGCAAAAATTCCTGGAAAACCTACAAGTGAATACATATATTCTAAAATTTACATACACATTTGACTAATCAAGAATAACTTTCTGGATGTAGAAATCTTTACAGACAATACAGGGATGATTTGTTCTACCCTGTTTAGGAAACCATCGGTGGGAAATAGCTTACTACATGCTAGCAGCTCACATCCCGAAAAATTGATCAAGAGGATACCATATAGCCAATTCTTAAGACTTAAACGCAACTGCACACAAGATGCAGATTTTTAAAGGGAAGCCAACTCTCTACGCGATCGCCTTCTAATTAGAGGATATAGTAGCACATGCCTAAGGAAAGCGTTCAATCGAGTGAAAAATCTTAATAGACATAGGCTGCTATACAAACCTAGGCAAGACAAATCCTCTACATCAACGCATATTATTACTAAATGTAGTCGACAACATGCTAAGATACGTAACATCTAATATTGGTACTTATTGACCGCTGATCAAAAAGTCTGTACATTTATTAAACCTCATCCAGAAATTACCTACAGGAGATCCCGTTCACTAACAGACACTCTGGTCACTAGCCACTACCCACTACAGCAGTATAAATATGGTTAAAAACAAGTCCCCCGGAACTAATCCATGTGGCAAATGCAATTTTTGTTGATTCATTATTGTAGGAAGAAGCGTTGAGCTCCCCAACGGAAATACATGGACTCCAAAACACAGAACCAACTGTCAGTTGGCTCCATGTATTTAATGAAATGCTGCTGTGGAGTGTTTTACGTGGGCAAAATGAAGTGCCCACTGTTTTGCAGAATCAGGGATCATGTATCCTTGATCTCTAAACACAAAATGGAGACACCAATAAGCCGCCGTGTGGGATTATATCATAATTATAATCTTAAGTCTATTGTTTTTTTTAGCCTCAAACATCTACCCCAACATGAACGTGGGGGGGACATTGACAACAAGCTTCTCCAGCTGGAGACCAGATGGATCTATATGTTCCAGGCCACCCGTTTTCCAGGCCTGAACGAGGGGATCAGTTTTAAGCCTTTTTTATGAATGGTGTCCCCTCGAGACGGGGTAGGCCCTTTTTGGGAGTAACTATTCCTGCACCTTGAGCCCTGGTGACCACAGTTTATGAATCCGTCACTTATGGTTTTCACTGATGCCATCTCTATTGGTCTTTAGGTGGTCCCATGTGTGTGCGCCTTGCCATTGGCCTAGCTGCTGCTTATGAGATGGTGCTGTCGGCTGCTTGGTAGCAAATGAAATCCAAACTAAATGACATATGTGACATAATTGTGTATACATGTTGACTACTTGCCCATGTTAATTGAGTATTGATAAGTGGATTGTTTATGTATGGCTTTACTAGATTTGGTTGTCATTTTGAGGGGTTGTTTTTTTTTTTTTTTGTCACACCGCTGCTTCACCTGGGTCCTACCCTGTTCCTGTCTTTTTACTCCCATACGGACGCCCAAGGGTGCGCATTAGGAGCAGCAATGTACCTCCTTGGGTGATGCTGTCCCGATGCATGCCTGCCCTGAGGTGCTCTGTCTTTCACGGCGTCCTGGCCATATATTACATCTGCAGGACAGTTTATTTGTCCCGCACTGTCTGCAGGGTCTGTATTTCCACCCTGCTAGATGGAAACCGGATGTGGTCATCATTTCTGGTTTCCGGGTGTCAATCCGTGTTGCTTGCACCTACCTCTTTGCGTCCATGGGGTGTCATTGCGGCGTGAGGTTACATGCTGTTTTTGGCACCACGGGGGGGGATATTTAAACCTCAGATTGTGCAGAAGCATTTTGACACAGCCCGGGAGCTCATGACACTATACGGCGGGGTTTTGTAAGGTAACTACTCAACTCTGGCACTGGAATTGCTTGTGTTCCTGTTTGGAAGTCTGAGGGACTCTATATTGATTTAGATACACTTTTCATGTTGCAGAGATTGCCTTTAGCCATTTTTTCCCTTTGGCAATTTGGCTTTGTGCCTCTCTGCCACCCCCATGCATCTTCCCAGTTTATAAGCTTGTTAAGGATGGAATTAGCTCAAGCATCAGTCATTTTGAAGTGAGAAAACCTTTGACTCTATATATACTTTCTTATACTATGAGATGGGGGCTGAGTGTCTCTTGTAAAGGACAATGTTTGATAGACGTTTACATGTCTCATTAGATTGTGTAGATGACGTGAAGTTTATCACCGATGCTGTTAATGGTTGCCATGAGCTCCGGGCGTGTACACTACTATATTTGTAGAGATATGAGAGTGTGGTGAGTACGGTTCATTTACAATTGGTTATGGACTGGTGCTTCCCCTACCCTCAAGCTGCTTTATGTATTTACTTTTACTTTGATGTATAATTTGTTGCAGATACTGCTGCACTTTTTACCTGATTGTTCCAATCGAAAACTACATCCTTCCTACGGGAAGTCTGACACTATAGGGAATAGTTTGGGGTCCAGGCTGCGGGGGTTTCTGGCTTCCCCCCGGCTGTGCTCACTCCAGGACCCACCAAGGTACGAGTTTGGGGTTCTGGGTTGTGCGGGAAAGTTTTCCCACTGATTGATTTTTTTTTTGGGACTTATTTTTTTAACAATTATAATAATCTTTTTCACCATAATCACTTTGATATTCTATTTATTTTGACATATCTGGTTTAAATTGGCGCTCATATGTGCATACTAATCTAAATATACCTTTCTTCATTTAGTGAATTTTATAGTACTGGTACTTTCACATTTGTTTGTGGGGTCTATTTTCACAGCATGGTAGTTTATATCCATTTGTGGAGTTTATTGATATACTCACTGATATGGTATATATGATTATTAATTTATTATATATTTCACTTCACCATGGCAATCCATTAATATTATTTATCCTATTTAAGCACATAGCGCTACACTTTTATTCTTGTTTATGACTCTGGGTTTTTGTATTGTAACTCTCAGTGTGGCTGCTTAATTTTTGATTTTTTGTTAAATCTCTACTTAGTTTTTTAGCGCAGCGTTTGGCCATTTGGCCTTTTTTTTCTAGCTTTAGGTGCACACTGTGCAGAGGACACCATACACTAACTGTAAATACTGCAGCTGCCTGCCTGTGGTATTAATAGGATCAGAACAACAGCAAATGTCTTCAGTAGGGATGAGCCGAACACCCCCCTGTTCGGTTCGCACCAGAACATGCGAACAGGAAAAAAGTTTGTTCGAACACGCGAACACCGTTAAAGTCTATGGGACACGAACATGAATAATCAAAAGTGCTAATTTTAAAGGCTTATATACAAGTTATTGTCACAAAAAGTGTTTGGGGACCTGGGTCCTGCCCCAGGGGACATGGACCAATGCAAAAAAAAGTTTTAAAAACTGCCATTTTTTCAGGAGCAGTGATTTTAATAATGCTTAAAGTCAAACAATAAAAGTGTAATATCCCTTTAAATTTCATAGCTGGGGGGTGTCTATAGTATGCCTGTAAAGGGGCGCATGTTTCCCGTGTTTAGAACAGTCTGACAGCAAAATGACATTTCGAAGGAAAAAACCCATTTAAAACTACTCGCGGCTATTGCATTGCCGACAATACACATAGAAGTTCATTGATAAAAACGGCATGGGAATTCCCCACAGGGGAACCCCAAGCCAAAAAAAAAATGACGTGGGAGTCCCCCTAAATTCCATACCAGGCCCTTCAGGTCTGGTATGGATATTAAGGGGAACCCCGGCCAAAATTTTTAAAAAATGACGTGGAGTTCCCCCTAAATTCCATACCAGACCCTTCAGGTCTGGTATGGATTTTAAGGGGAACCCCGCGCCAAAAAAAAAAAAAACGGTGTGGGGTCCCCCCAAAAATCCATACCAGACCCTTATCCAAGCACACAACCTGGCAGGCCACAGGAAAAGAGGGGAGGACGAGAGTGCAGCCACGGGAAATATGCGCCACTTTACAGGCATACTATAGACACCCCCCAGGTATGAAATTTAAAGGAATATTTCACTTTTATTGTTTCACTTTAAGCATTATTAAAATCACTGCTCCTGAAAAAAGGGCCGTTTTAAAAACTTTTTTTTGCATTGATACATGTCCCCTGGGGCAGGACCCAGGTCCCCAAACACTTTTTATGACAATACCATGCATATAAGCCTTTAAAATTAGCACTTTTGATTTCTCCCATAGACTTTTAAACGGTGTTCCGTGGCTTTCGAATTTGCCGCGAACACCCCAAATTGTTCGCTATTCGGTGAACAGGCGAACACCCGATGTTCGAGTCGAACTTATGTTCGACTCGAACATCAGGCTCATCACTAATCATATTATTTGGTTGATTAGATTGAGGCTTTTCGATATCATTTATAATACATTTAGATTATCTCCACAACTAGTTGAGTCACATAGCTGCAGCTGGCAATTTGAGAACAGGATACACATTTGGATTTTAATTTTGCACCAGTGACACAATATACACAAGTGCTGAAACATGTAAGGTTTAGCTTGGACTGTGATGTCATCTCACACAACCTGTCCGCTGGCGGAACCGACAGCCGAAAGAGATTGAGCGTGTTATACCTAGTGTCGGGCTGACGCTCACCTATTGTAAGTTCAATATTGTTGTATGTACCTATTGTAAGTGCAATATTGTTGTATGTTTAAAAAATATTAAAGCTTTTTACACTATAAGCGTCACTTTTTCCTTCTTCATGTATGAATGAGAAAAAGTGATGGGACTGGAGGAGAATGATTAACCCAAAATATGCTGGAAAGGATCTCTATCTGGCTGGAGATTATTTTTTTTTATTTAATAGGGATCACAAGAAGGTCCTACGAAAATCAAGAGGAAGGAAGCGATGGAGAAACTGTTGGAACCCAGGGCAGACCTCAATTATGTGAAGAGCAAAATTGGGAAACTGAGGAGTACATTTATAGGGAGCACAAGAATGTCCTGGACTCCGAGAGATCGGGAGCAACAGTAGATGATCTATATGTCCCCAGGCTGCCGTATTACCACAGCCTGTGGTTTTTGACAGATCAGACCGAACCCAGGCCATTGCTGTCAATGCTCCCTTCCACATCAGCTGAGGACATTTTTTTTCTTGTGCATTATTCCAAAAAAATACATAAACAAATTATACATGTTATCTGCCATCCAAGTAAAAATTAAATAACTTAACCAAAAAGTGCATTCTCAGCATACAAAAATAAAAAAAGTATAACTAAAATCATAATTTTTGAACAACAAAAAAAAGTAGATTAGTAATTATATGGATGAAAATTCCCAGCCCAGTGGGGTTGTTGGGGTTGTTGGGGGTCTTGGGGCCGGAACTGCCAATGTTCGGAATGCTGCTGTGGTGGGTGGGGCTGCTGTGGTGGGTGGGGATGCTGTGGTGGGGCAGCCAAATCATAGATCTGGGTTCTTGATGAAATTTCTCCCCTCCTCCCCTTGTTGTGGAGCTGGATGATTAGTTTGGTCGGACAAAAAACGCAGGGTGGGGACATATATGTCATCTGCTAATGCTCCCAATCCCTGTGATTCCTGGACCTTCTTGTGCTCCGTATTAAACGTACTCCTCAAGTTCCCAATTTTGCTCTTCACAAAATTGATGTCTGATCTGGGGTACAGAGGCTTCACCAATTCAAGAAGTTTCTCCATCGCTACCTTCCTCTTGATTTTATTTGAGTAATCCTTACTTTTAACCTTCCACAGATAGGGAAGCTTCCGGTATTGGTCGATAAATTGAGGCAAAAAGTCTGGTGCAGTGAATTTATCCACCATTTTATAATATTTCTCTGATGCCTGCAAGACAGAACACAAGACAAACCATAATGTCAGACTTAACTCATAAGCTGGTCCCAATATAGGCCTTAATCTAAGCAGTATAGGTCACTAACACCACCAATGCCCCAATTTACAAATGTACCTTCATTTTATGGCTCCTTTTGTGTGTAGGTGAGGGCAATCGTTCATCTGAAACTCCCAGATCCTGCGGCCATTACATTGATCACGCACTATGGCTTTATATACACTGCACATACGTGAAACTCCGCCCCTGTCCTTCTTTCTAGTGTATTTCCCGCCTCTTCTCTTTTGGGGCAGTGGGAGAGCAAATGGCGGCGAGACAGTAGGTGTGTGGTGAGAGCAGCAATGAGGAAAACCCAGAGAAAGTCACTTCCAGATCCAGGAGGAGCTATAAGGCCACAAATATGTAGTTTGAAGAAATGGTGGAGATGGTGATCATCTTAGTGAGGACAGACTAGGATGGGAAGCATGGACCTTACAGAAACCCAAATGCCAGAAAGGCCAAGATCATGGCTAAAGTTGTGAGAAGTCTGCACAGGAATCTTGGAGTACGATGAAACAAGGATCAGTTGAGAAAACGCTGGTCAGACCTTAAATTGAGAGAGGAAGATCAGTATAGAAAGATCAGGAAAGTGCTTTGAAAAAGTAAGTATTTGTCCTGTGTTCCCATTATTACTTTCGTGTTGGTCCATGTTCTTTTCTTTACTGTTCTACAGTTTAAAATGCCAAGTTTTACTTTCGTGGACACAGGAATCGTTTGCGGGACATTAAACATCTTAATACTTCGTTATTTGGAGATGCATGTTAAATGCATTTGTTATGGCCTATTTTGATGTAAATAAGTTCATTAGATTGCGGTGTTGTGGCTGTTGATTCCCTGGGGGGGGCCCTGGTGCTATATTCACCTTCGGGAGTGTCAGGGTAGGTATTGGGGTTTGTGAGGTTACCAGTCACGGGGAGCTTTTTAAGTCATGTCATGTGAAGTAATCGATGCAATATTATACAATCTATTATATCCTATATAACTATTACATATATGTATCAATTTGTCTAGTCCCTATAATTGCTAATCTATAAGAGTCTGATAAGCACAATGATTTAACAAATACATCTGCTTTGTAAACAATGTTACATTTATTTCCCAAGACAATAGGAATATACTACACAGCAGAATTAGGAAAACTAACATAAAAAGAAATTAAAAGAAATTACAATGTTACAATGTTTACAAACAGAACACAATACAAAATATATACTTATCACATCCCCTAAGATAGACTCCTATCGGATGGTCTCATGATGTTGAAAGAGAGAGCTCTGTTTGCAAACATCCCTTTTACAAACACACCTCATCCAAACCCCCTACCATTGCCAGCCCAACTCGATTTTGGACGAATCAGAGTGTCCCGGGGGCGTTCCTCCTCAACAGGCTACATTATTGACCGCCCTGGGGTATTGTCCAATTGGAGGCCAGCGTTTGTGCATTAATTACCACTGTCCGACCTGAGTCAACTTTCACAGATATCTGGGTCCTTGATCTTCTGTATCAATTATCTCTGCCAGTCAGGCTCTCTTTGAAACTTGCAAGTAGAGCCGTTAATCAGGAATTCTCATAGACAGATCGGAGCCAGCATTGTCATACACAGCTAGAGGCTTAACAGGCTACATTCCAACCTGGGGGGAGGCATCCTGTCCTCCAGGGAGTGCGAAAATCTCATTCTTTCAAAAACCATGGGAGCCTGGCCGATATTGGGAATAAAACAGGTATTTAGAAAATCCAGAAATATGATATTAATTCTTATTGAATTCCAACATTATGCTTCCAGCATTATTATCAAAAAATGTGTTACCAATGATTTCCTTATGTACAAATTCTTTATAACCCTTTATTAAGATGTAAATTTGTGTCTTTTCTAGAGTCAACGCATGTGTACAGGTTATTAACACTATATCCCCTGAAGAAGCCAATGTTTGGTGAAACATTTAGGGACTTATCGCCTGTAACATAATACGGCCATTTAACACCTTGGCCGTTTTTGTATGTACATTGTTTTGCTCTGTGACTGTTAAGGTACCTGTGTAAACATTGTAATGCCCCGTACACACGGTTGGACTTTCCGATGTGCGATCATCGGACTTTTTCCATCAGATTTTCCGACACACAAAGTTTGAGAGCAGGCTATAACATTTTCCGACAACAAAATCCGATCCTTTAAATTCTGATCATGTGTAGACAAATCTGACGGACAAAGTGCTACGCATGCTCAGAATAAATTCAGAGATGAAAGCTATTGGCTATTGCCCCGTTTATAGTCCCGATGTACGTGTTTTACGTCACCACGTTCAGAACGATCAGATTTTCCGACAACTTTGTGCAACTTTGTGCTTTGTATTAATTAAAATATATATCCTTTTATGTACTTTTTCCAATTTATAAGTTTCTTGGCACCATTATAATCCCCCTTCCCTATCCCCTCCTATTTTGTTAAACCATATTGGTATGAGGTGCCTTACATCTTGAGGACTTTCCAGCCATACTCCATTTTCATCAAGTTCATTAGATTGTTGTCTAGATGTGTTTGTAACTAATGAAGTGTCAACTTTATTTAGTGTCAGTAGAGGACACTCAGCAGCTATTACACAGCTATATGCAGGAGCACCAGTGTGGGACACCATAACACCGTTGTTATGGTGTTCCACACAGGTGCTCCAGTGGATACTAGGGGTATCTCCATGTGTGAAACTTGCACAAAACAGATAAGTATTCCTGTTTTGGAAAGGGGAAAAAAATCATGTATTCAGCTTGGAACTCTGCCAAAACAGACAATTGAAAGACACTTCCAAATAATGTTTCATATTACTATTTCTAGCATAACATATCTGTCTGCTAAGTATACCTTTTTGGATTCACATAGGGCAGAAAAGAAGAGGGACATCTGAGCTGTGTGTGGACACCAGTAACCCAGCACCTCCTGAAGATACAGAAAGTCAACACACTACACACCCTGAAGAAGATGTTGATGCTGATGTGCAGGAAGTACTGTGTGAAGTTGTCGACCACGGGTCAGCGTATGAAACCACAGCTTCAAGTAGTAGATGGATGCCTGCATATTTCAAATACATGGTGTATTTTTTAATTTTTAGGTGATGTGGATGTTGTGGAAGACCAAACTAACTTCAGCAGTGCAAGTGCACAAATACTTATCAGTGAGCTCTTGGTTTGCAATAGGGAATTGGAGAAAATTAAAAAACGAGAAAACATGCATGATCTCCAAAACAGAGTTTACAACATCATCAGTATTTTAGCTAAAATTTAAAAACCAAACTTCTTTAATTTGTACAGTTTCAAATTGATTAACCTTTGTCCATTTTTAAGGCTGGTTTGCTCCCCCAGCTACAGCACCAAATTGGACACCGCACATTGTTCAATATGGTGGGGTAGTTTGTACAAAAGTATTGTCATGTACAAAAAGCTTGAAGGTGTGCTTTCACACGTTGTACAAATATCCGTGTTTTGTATATTACTATTTCACCCAAAAACTTGAATACCTTCACCAGTTTTTTTAGTTACTCGTTTACCTGTAATTTTTGCAGTTTTCTAAGAAACTTTTATAAGAAATGTGACTGTTAGCCAAGTTACATCTAAAAAAGTAGGAACCAACTTTGTGTCTGTTCTTGCTTCTTTAGGAAAGCTGTATATTGTTTTCAGAAAAGTACAAATATGTACTTTGTTCATTTAAGGATGCAAATTGGTTTTGTAGCGAGTGCAAAAATCAATGTAAGCCCTGGTTCACATTGATGCTACTTTGAAATCACACTACTTCACTTGAAGTTGCACAATTTCTAAGTAGCAAGGTCAGTGCTTCTTGATAGACATTTGTGTGGATTCATGCACAGATGTCTATTGAAGTCGCACCTGAAATCGCCAAAAGTAGTGCAGGAACTACTTTTGCAAATTGGTGCAGCGCCGCAAATTCTATGTCACACCGATTGGAACAGTGCCATTGCCTCCAATGGGCTGCGACTTGTCATGCGATTTTATCTCTCAAATCGCATGAAAAATTGCACCAATGTGAACCTAGGCTTTAGTGTCCGAGGTCAGTGTTTCTCCACTCCACTTGTCTAGGTGCACCACCAGGTCCTGTTTTCTGTATTTTCCACAGTAAAAAAAACAACTGTGTTAATTACTAACCTTGAAAATTACATTATCATCTGTGACAAAAGCAAAAAATATAGAAAACATGACCTGGGAATGCATCTGGAGAAGGAGAGTTGGGAAACACTGCCCTAAGTAATGTCAATTGTAATCTTTATGCGTTTTTAATAATTGCAAAGCCAAAATTGTAATCTTTATGTGTTTTTAATAATCGCAAAGCCAAAAGATGCCCACAAATGGTGCCAACATATTCTACTTTCCCTCATGATCCCATGCCTAAAATGTGTGTCTTTCCCTACATCTGGTTTGCTAAAGCCACAAAACAAACAGTGGGTCAACATGTGCTAGCTCCCATCATGGGGTATCAATGGACGCATTTTGGGGGTGCAACCCCTTCCTCTTACCTATGTTAGTTATGAGGAAGGGGTTGCACCCCCAAAACGTGTCCATTGATACCCTGTGATGGGAGCTAGCACATGTTGACCCACTGTTTGACAGGGGATCATAAGGGACATGTAACAGTTATGCCTCTACATGGACGTGTCTTCAAATTTTGGCTTTTAGAGGGGCTTTTAGATCACCCCATCTGAGGAAGGCAACATCAACACAGTCTTCAAATACTAATGTCTCATATGGCCTTCACTTTAACAAAGTTGAACTTTGTAAGCTCCTGAGTTGGGGATGTGTATCTTATATTTTCAAACATGTCTGTTTAGCCCCAAAAAAGGCAAAATAATGGCAAACATACATGTTTATACACCAAGATGTTGGTTTGTTCTAAAACCTAAAAACACACATGTGAATGTGCTTTGAGTAAAATGTTTTCTACTAAACAATGTGTGGCTTATTATTTCAATGCTCAATACCAGTGTATTTGTTAAGTTGGTGTAGTTACAGTGACGATATGCTCTAAAATGTGCCCAACTCAGGCAAGATGATGGCTTCAAAGAAATTAAAGGAGTTGAAAAAGCATAATGTTTTTGAACTTAATGCATTAGATACATTAAGAACAAAAATATTGTGTGTGTGTAGCAGACCCATAGCACAACATAATAGTTAGCTGAAGAAGAGATTGTCACCTCTCGTAACAAATAAGGTACGTTTGTACTATTGTCTAAAATGGACAAAAAACAGCCATTTGACAACCTATTATACAGATAAGAAACACAAACAACAGTAGTTCAAATGAAACAGTAGTTTATGATAAAATTATGATTCTTGATCAGCTACCTTTCTACCTTCTACCCACAAAATATTATAGATATTTTTGCCGGATAACGTGGGCATTTTGTGAGGGCAACCCAGCACGGGCAGGTTCCAGGGCTGTCATGTTTCAGATCTATGTACGAGCTGTAGCCTCTTCAGCTGGGCCTGACACTGCAGGGTCAATATCAGCTGGCAATGATGAAAGATAACTGCTAACATTCCTCCTTAAAAAATTGTGGAGGATACAACAGCACAAAACCACATAGTTAATTTTATATTGGGCCAGGTTGATGGGGATTAAAAAGAGCCTGAAACGACTTGACAGGATGCCAAAGGCATTTTCAACAACCCTTCTGGCAGGAGAGAGCCTGTAGTTAAATATTCTTTGCTCTGGGGTAAGGTTCCTCATAGGAAAGGGCTTCATAACATGTTCCCCCAGAGCAAAGGCCTCATCTGCAACAAAAACAAAATTGAATCCCTCAACATTGTCCTGAGCAGGTGGCAAATTTAAGGTGCCATTCTGGAGCCGATGGTAAAAATCTGTTTGCAGGATGACACCTCCATCTGAGTTGCGGCCGTTCTTTCCAACATCCAAAAAAAGAAACTCATATGTTGCAGAAACAACAGCTAGCAGCACCATGCTGCAAAAGCCCTTGTAATTATAGTAATATGAGCCTGAGTTGGATGGTGGGACAATCCTCACATGTTTCCCATCAATAGCACCACCATTGGCAAAATCCCACTGATGCTGAAACTGGCCTGCAACATCCTGCCATTGCTGGGGAGTGGAAAGAAACTTTTGCACATAACATAGCATAGCAAGACCACTTACTGTTATCTCACATATATATTATTATTCTTATTATAGCCAAATTTACCACCCTAACTCCTCCCACAGCTTTTACACTACATAGACAGTAATATACCGAAACGTGTGGATTGTTCACCATTGGTGTGCTATTACTTTGTGGAATGTTTTGCTGAATGATTCATGAAATATTGTCGTTTTTGCAGTGAAATTGGTCCCATAGGAATGAATAGCGAAATGTTCAAAACTAGAGTGGGAGGTGACAAAAGCTGAAAAATCAGAACATGATTTCTAAACTGCCACCACCCCCTCATTTTCAAGCCCACCTACACAAATCATATATCAAAACGTTCAGATATCCCTGCTACCACTAAACATGTCCATGGCTAAGTCATAGTCCTGATAGTTTTTACAATATGACCATTTGTTTGCAACTCATGCCGTCCATTGACATTCATTGAAACGCCACTCTAGCCACTTCAAACTTGAAGGGCAATATCTATACTGCAAATGTGCCTTCATTTTTAATATTTCAGAGACATACTATGCATCAAAATCTAGGTCTGGGTCTTGTGATTCTCACAATATAAAGCTCTTCGCTGTAGGATTTATAATTTTTAAAATAAGATCGTTTGAAGTACTACACAGTTATTACAGCTATCATGATCCTGTGTATTGTGTTTTGAGCAGTCGTTGTGAAGCATAAACAGGGCATGAGCGTTGCCAGGAAACAGTGGTTGTAAACACTGATTATCATCAAACAGATAGCACACCTTCACCTCCATTCTACGTCAAGATGCTGAGACCCCCCCAAATGCATGTGGTCATACCTTCATCTGCTATGCTTGATAATGCTGCTAATGTTTTCATAAATGTATGTTTTAATGTAACTGTGAAGCACTTTGGGCAACAACGTTGCAATTAAATGTATTATATAAATAAATAAAAGTTGAAATGCAATTCTCACTCTATCAAGCTTGTCATGTGCACTTTTTAAACTTGATCAATCAATAGGTTAGTGTAATGTTTACTATCTTTACTCACTCCAAACACTCCAAACACTCCACACAGTTACTCTGCCCACTCCATAAAGTTACTCTGCCCAGTCGAACCTTTCCACAGTTACTCCAGCCATTCCAACCACACAACAGTTATGCAAGCCACTCCTCCCAGTTACTCCGCCCACTCCAGTTGCAGACTACTGGTGGAGGCAAGAACACTTCACACAATTTCCCCAGAAATTCTAGCTTTTCTAGTTTACATTACAATTTGATACAAAAGGAATCAGAGGGCCCTGCTCAATAGAGCTTAAAATCTAAAAGGAAGAGTCAATTGATACAAAAGGTAATAGCTGTGGGGGATGAGCAGATGGAGAAGGTAAAACAGTAGTTAGAAGCAGAATAGGCTTCTTTAAAGAGAAGGGTTTTCAGGGATCGGCTAAAGATGGATAGATTAGGGGACAGTCGGACAGATTGGGGTAGGGAGTTCCAAAGGATGGGAGAAGCTCTGGAGAAATCCTGGAGGTGAGCATGGGAGGAGGTGACAGGGGAGCTAGAGAGCAGGAGGTCTTGGGAGGATGGAAGAGAGCGGCTAGGTTGATATTTTGGGACTAGGTTAGTGATGTAGCTGGGGGCAGAGTTATGGATGGCATTGTAAATTATTGTTAGTACTTTGAATTTTATTTTTTGGGTGAGTGTAAGCCAGTGGAGGGATTGGCAGAGAGGGGTGGAGGACACTGAATTATTGGTAAGGTGGATGAGTCTTGCAGCGCCATTCATTATGGACTGAAGGAGGGATAGTCTATGTAAAGGTAATCCAATGGGGAGAGAGCTGCAGTAGTCGAAGTGATAGATAACCAGGGAGTAAATTAGAAGCTTGGTGGTGTCATTAGTTAAAAAAGGGCATATTCTGGAAATGTTGCGGAGGCTAAGGCAGCATGATTTGGACAGGGATTGTATGTGGGCCTGAAAGGACAGTTCAGAGTCTAAGGTTACCCCTAGCACCCTGCCATGTGAGGACAGGCTGATAGATGTGCCATTGATCTTGACAGAGAAGTCAGGGGAAGGGGCACGTGGGGGAGGAAATATAAAGAGCTCAGTTTTAGATAGATTCCGTTTGAGGAAGTGGTTTGACATTCAGGTTGATATTTCTGTTAGTAAATAAGTGATGCGTAAGGAGATTGATGGGGTGAGCTGAGGGGCAGAGAGATAGATTTGGGGGACCCCAACAGTAAGAGGAGTTGGAGAAGAGATAGTGGAGTTGTAAGTGATACTGAAGGTGCGATGAGATAGGTAAGGTTCGTGCCAACAGAGAGTGCAGCCATGGAGACCAAGAAAATTTAGTTTTTTGAGGAGGATGGGGTGGTCAACTGTATCAAGGCAGCGGAAACGTCCAAGAGTAAGAGTAAGGAAAAATGACTGTTGGTTTTGGCTGTTAATGATCTCCAAATGCTAAGAGTCCAACAGCACAGAAATCATCCAAACTGGGGGCCACCACTCATTATGCTACTGACTCCACTGCCTCCACGGTCATTCACTGGTTAGCCAAAGCCGGCACCCCAAAGTAATAATGAGTAGGAGAAAGAAAAAGGACCATAGCGTAGCATGCTAAAACCACATGATTTATTAAAAGTAGATATACTCACAAAAGTTACAGAGTAACACAGGCAAAACACACCACACCAGGGATCAACAGTGGGTGTACAACATCATATGCCACTGGCCTCACCCTATGCGCATTTCATCCGGTTCAACTGACGTCTCTAGGGGATAGCGTTTTTCTGTGCTTATAAAGCTTGGTTGACATTGCGATAATGTGATTGCATAGAAATCACATGATGCCCTGGCTGCTTTGTGTGGCATGCCCCTAAACTAGATGAGGCAGGATGACATACACAGACATGATCCTGGCTGCCCATGCTGCTCTGCTGCAGTAAGCATACCGTGTCCGGGTGGCAAGTGGTTAACTGAACTAGGATTTTGTTTGTGTTCTTTTCAGTAATTCCTGACTGCATTGCCAATTCTGATAAAAATATCTTATAGAGCCCCCGTCTGGAGCTACTCTGTTTCTTTGTTTGCATTCATAAGCATGATCCACCACTGTTTAGTCTCATTTGTATAACTACCTATGCTATACTTACAACTTCTTTCTCCGTTATGGACTCATTTACTCCAGTCGGAACATCTGACGTGCTGTAACAATTGCATTTTCCTCTTTGTTCATATTTTTTTTTTTTTTGAAAAATTTTAATAAAGAATTATTGAAATAAAAAAATATCTTATAGAGAAATAATGCAAATACATTACATTTTTGCAGTTCTAGTTATTTGGGTAGATGTTTTCCTCTGTTGATGTGAAGAGAGAATTTAGTTTTCAGGTTTTCAGTTGAGTGTTTCATGCAGTGCTAGATGCTATGCCTGCAGTCACTTGAATCCTCTTGGTTGGCACAGATTCTGATATCCAAGATTTTTTTAAGCACGTAAAACACATTTCCTTTTATTTCTTATAAAGATTGTGCAACATCCAAACATAAATAACTTCTAAAGCAATAACCATTCAGGGTGTAGGACCCATTTACATATCTGAGGATTAAATGGGTTCTGGGCAGGGCAGTACTTATGCAGTGACAGGTATCCTTGTCTGACACCTATTACTGTACTTGCGATTCAGTGAAAACACTTTTCTTTTAGATTATTGGATGCCCTTGACAAGTGCATTCCCGAGAATTAAAATCAATGGACAACTGTTTGTTATGAATCCTTAAAGTCCTTAAAGACCAACTACAGGCACAGCCACATTTCTGTTTTTATTAAAAGTCAAGTCACACATAAATAGCCATTTTAACTACTTCTGGAGCTCTCTAAACTCCGCTGAGTGATCTGTCATTTGTTAAGGGATTAACCTTGTGTCTGCATTTCAACATCTTTGGGTGACAGGTGGTTGTGATATACATGGATCTACATCACTGGATGATCAGGGCACATTATTTATTTATTGTTTAAATACTTTTTTCATGGTGTAGTTTTTTCTATTTCATTTTTCATTTTTTTTTTGTGGATGAGTAACAAGGGACCCAAGGGACAAGGTACTCTATGGACCATACAGGAGGAGCCATGGAGTGAATGATCAAGCTTGATTGCGTTGGTACTAAAGCACAGAGGGGCTCTGTGATTTTTTAATGATTCTAGAAATCTTAATAAAGTATCAAACTTCAATACATATCTGATTCCCCAAAATAATGAACTGGGATTTGTGCCACCCCAGTATATTACCATCTTACACCTTACTGAAGGGTACTGGCAGATAATTTAACTAAAGAAGCCAAAGAAAAGACTGTCTTTTCCACTCCAGAGGGTCACTTCCAATATGAAAGAATGCTGTTTGGTTTACATTTTGCCATGGCTACTTTCAAACTCCAGAAATTTTTACTAAGATACCAAAAAAGAAAGAAGAATCATGTAAACAAGTGAAAGTCTTACCAGCAGAGTTTACTGCTGCTGTTCACCCCCTTGAGCCTATGCAATGCTTTTTCCATTAGCAACAACTCACCATAAAAACTATTCACCTATTTCTAGAGTTGCTACTAGAGATTTTGCAGCATTTCAGCTAATGAAAGGTCATAGCAATATGCGGGGCCAACATGGGATAGCTCAAAGGGGGTCTGCAGATCTCTTCTCCCGGATTTCTGTATTTACAGGTTGTTAATGGTTGCAGCGGTATACCTGGGCAGCAACAGCCATGAGATTGGTCGGCGGTATCAGGCAGTGGATTGGACAGAATGGGCAGGTGTAAAGCCCACACGGAGGGAGCAGAGAATAGGAGCTGAGGGCAGTCAGTCACTAGCCATCGGTCCGGACCGCAACTCCAGTCCTCTGCAGCTATGAAGTGCCATTCTCCAGGCAGAAGGGAAAGCCTCTTATGCCGCCTTTTGAAAAAAGCCAAAGGTGAGGGGGGGTGAAGAATGGCTGCTGCGGTGTCTGGAGGAGGGACAAGGCTCAGCTCCACCTGTGAGGGTAGCCATTACAACCCCTAATGAAGAAGAGGAGACTGGAGTCTGGTGGTTATGCTTGGTACACGTATGACAAGAATTTTCGGCAGAAATTGGCAGTTCACCCCTCTAAGGATGTAGGCTTATGGATAAATCTAATGTTGCCCCCCAAAAACCTCAATTCACCCTGAGGGTAGGGTCTACCATTGGGTCTACTCCAGAAATGTTCACAAACGATTTTGTTTTGCCTTCAATCTAACTGCGGGTACAGGCACGAGTGCTCCCACTGTAATCGGAACCATTCTGCCAGCAGGTGCTTTCGTAGATCTGCCTCAACCACTTTTCAATCACTTCTCAGGGACGCTAGTGGAAAAAGCCTCGACCCCAGTGAGCCTAGTAAGAATGCTTCCCTGACTAGAACGCTATCCAGATCGCAGGATGGCAACTCTGCTAATTAATGGTTTCAGGGATGGTTTTCTGGTTCCTTTTTTTAATGGGTCAGGCTGTAATATGGTAAGGAATTTAAAATCTGCTTATATACATTTGTCTGTGGTACAAGATAAAATCTCCAAAGAAATTACTGAAGGTAGGTTAGCTGGCTTCTTTTCTTCCCCACCATTTCAAAATTTTAGGTTCTACCCCTTGGGTATCGTTTCTAAAAAGGAGATTGGCTGTTTTCGATTACATCATCTTTCCTACCTGTCGGACTCTTCATTGAATGATGAAGTTTCTGATGTAGAAGCCCCAGTGTCCTATTCTTCCTTCGATGAGGCTCTTGTTATTTTGAGGCAGCAGGGACGTGGTGCCTTATTGGCTAAGGCAGATGTCAAATCTGCATTTCGTTTGCTGCCAGTGCACCCACAAGGTTTCATACCTTAGGTTTTCAATTGTAAGGTCAATTCTATTTCAACAAATGTATGCCTATGGGATTTTCTTTGTCATGTTTTTATTTTGAAGCCTTTTCTACTTTTTTGCACTGGGTTTTGTCAGTATCTTATCCTTCCGGGGTTCTTTTGCATTATTTGGATGACTTTGTATTTGTTGGCCCTGTGGGCTCCTCTGCTTGTCTAGAGTTGTTACAACTGTTTTTTGGCCTATGTGAACCCTTTGGGGTTCTGATGGCACCAGAAAAGACGTTTTTTCCTTCTACCACTATCGCATTTTTGGGGATTACAATTGACTCCTCGCTAATGGAGTTCAGATTGCCCTTACACAAACTTCAAAAGATGAGATCAATTATCTCAGTCTTTCTATTGAAAAGAAAGGTGTTACTGAAAGAAGCCCAGTCTTTATTGGGTCTTTTGGCTTTCGCAGCCAGTCATTCCTATAGCCAGGGAATTTTCCTAGAGGTTTGGCTACCAGGGGTTTTAAGAGTCCATATTCTCACATCTGTTTCTCCAAGAGCATTAGGGAGGATCTGAAAGTTTGGGATTCCTTTTTATGTAATTTTAATGGTTCCACAATATGGCAACAAGAATTTATTAATAACTATCAGTTGAAATTCTTCACAGATGCCGCTGGATCCTCTGGCTTTGGAGCCTTTATGGATGGTCAGTGGTGTGAGTGACACTCGGATTGGTTGCAGCAGGACATTCTTCACAATCTTGTCCTCCTGGAGTTATTCCCGGTAATAGTTTCCATAGTGGTTTGGAAGGATGCTTTCAAAAACCGCAGAGTTCTGGTGCACATGGATAACAAGGGTATTTTCTTTGCCATTAATACTTTATCCGCTAAGTTTGAACCAGTTATTAAATTGTTGCGTTTTCTAGTATTACAGTGCACGTGTTTTAATATTTGATTAAAAGCAACGCACATAGCAGGTATACATAATAACATAGCTGACGCTTTATCTCGTTTGCAGTTCGAGAAGTTTCAGGAATTGGCTTCGGCGGCGGATTAGTGTGGCACCCTTTCCTCAGATTTCCTCTGGGGCTTAATTTGGAACCGATACTGTCTAATCTAAAAAACTCTTTATCAAGAAAGACTTGGCTTGATTATAGCTGTTCTTGGTTCAGATGGTGTTAATTTTGTCATGAGTTGGGCCTGGATGCCTTGGATGTGACCGCATATGTCTCTCTGGCATTCGTGTCTAGGCTGATTCAGGCAAAACTCAGTCCCATGTCAGTAAGCAGGATGTTAGCGGGTGTGTCCTTTTTTCTAAAATTTGCAGGTTTGCCTGCATTAACTTCTTTCTTTAAGGTTAGTCAAGTGCTCAAAGGCCTTGGAAGGTCTAGACCTACGTGTGATAATAGGCACGCCATTTCGCTTAATTTGTTAATTGACCTTCTACGGGTTTTGGAGGAGGTTTGTTTTTCGGAGTTGGAGCTTTTCCTCTTCAGAGCTACCTTTGCAATTGTCTTTTTTTTAGCCCTGAGGGTGGGGGAATTTACAGTCATGAATAGAAGGTCTATCTCTTTTCTTCATTTTTGCCATGTGTTTTTGGGTGAGGGGTTCCTGAACCTTTTCCTTTGTAGGTCCAAATCTCTGCGTGTAGGTAGAGGCCATTGGATTTCTCTAGCCAGCTCCACTAATCCTGTAATATGCCCGGTCTCACATCTTGCCAGGTATCTTTCAGTCAGACCTACTTTTCAGCTGTATTAGCTTCCTGTTTAAAATGCCTGAATCTTTCAGGTTTTTGCTTTTCATCTCATTCCTTTAGGATAGGGGCAGCTACTACAGCTGATTCTATGGGTTTATCTGTAGATGTTTTGAAAAAGGTAGGCCGTTGGGGCAGTGATAGGTACAAGATATATGTCCGCCCTGATCTACTAACTTTGTGATTTCTATTTTTTAGATTCTTCCAAATCTGATGTCTGGATAGTGGGTCATTCTTATGTTTTCTGGGCTGCTAAACATGCTGAAACTAGGACCTACTCCTCCAATCTAAGTCTGGACGCTAATAAATTCTCAGTTTTTTGGTCGGGCATTAGGGGTTTAAGGTGGAGGAATCTGAGAGACCATTTGATTTATTTGGCTAGCATCTTGCCCTCTCCTCAAGTTTTAGTCATCCACACCGGGGCTAACGACCTAGGGAAGGTCAAAACGTGGGAGCTGCCCTGTGAAATGAAAAGGGACCTTTATTCTATCAGGATTCTGTTTCCTTCTGCTGTTTTAGCATTCTCTGAAATGATTCCTAGACCTATCTGGTCTCCCTCTGGTAGCTTATTCTATGTGGATAGGATTAGGAAACGTCTCAATGGGACCATTCATAACTTTCTGCTTTGGTCTGGTGGATTATCATTTCGCCACGCTGAATTAGAAAGTTTTGTTCTGGGTCTGTTTCTTGATGATTTGGTGCATTTATCTGAAATTGGCCTAGACATATTTAATATGGGCCTACAAAATTTGATTGAAACAGCCACAGTGTTGGGGGCCTCAGCCAGTAGCTTCTCTTCTGGCTTCAGCCGGTGGGGAGTAGTCGTAATTTAGTTTAACTAATTTTTAGCCAGGTTGGCTCATATTTCATTTAAATTGAAGTTATTATCAGGTTACCCCTTGGATAACACTGTGGCCATTTATTTAAATGCCAAAATAAATATATATTGTGAAAATTATAAACTGTTTCTATGTCTCATTATTTTTATTATAATCCCTTTGTGCTAGCCCATGAGGAAATGTTGCCTTACTGTCCTGAGTTGTCACCTGTGACAGGATCATTAACATGACACAAGTGTGATGGACCCCGTCCTCAACAGGGCTATGTTCGCTGTAAATGCTTCCTTGTCCAGAACCAGCACTATCCAAGACCCCTCAGAGCATCCAGTCATTAGCCATAACTCAATGTAGGGTGAAACAAAATCAAACTCTTTATTGAAACACATGTACAAACAGATATACAACTCAGGGGACAATCCCCCCTCCCTTGGATTCAGGGCAGGGTAAAATGTCCAATCAGCAATAAGGAACACAGAGGCATTGAAACATTTGAACAATAGATCACCTAATCAGCAGGGGGGCTGTTGGAGGGCTTCCCCCTCCCCTGTCCTCCCCGGTCTTCCTGCAAGATACACTTAATACAAACAGTAAGGATGAGACGGGTGTGGTAACAATGGTGGCCAATAATAGTTCCACAAGCGTGGCTGGGAGAAGTGTGACTGCCTGGTAACTTAGAGACATGGGAAAGCAGTCACACTTAAATCTGCGTAACAAAGTGCTGTATGGTCAGTGAAAACAATGTTATTTCCAATGTAAGTGTCACAAGGAATGACCAGGGCACATCAGGCAAATATACCCAGAAATAGTCCCATACAAGCACATAACAACCCCCGCCCCACCTCAAACTATCTAGCAATGGTCTGTGAAATACTCTTGAAAAAATATTGTGGTGCCTGGATCTACCAAACGATTAGTTTACAAATATGTAGATAATTAATATAGTAATTACTTCAACCTTTCACCATGTAGTATCAACAAAATGGTGCAGTCCATGCAACCACAAAAACTGCATATAAGGAAAAAAGAAAGGACAAGGTCTTCCAAAGGGGTCACAGTAACCGAACACTATGGTTGAATTTGATTAAATTTTATTTAGAAAAAACACACCATGATATCAAATATGACAAAATACCAAAAATAGCAGTCTGGGTATAACTTTCTAAAACATTAAAAAAAAGGACAACGTTGTCATTTAAAAAGAGGGATCGCAGCTGCACATACATCCAAACAATCAGACATACACTGTGTCTCCTCATACCTCCACCCATCCTTTCTGAACTGAGTTCCGCTCCTGAAGTCACTGGATTATCCCCTTGGGAAGTTGATCTAGGTGTTGGATCCAGTGTCATCCCAGCCTGCAGCAAGCTCTCAGCTGTTCCCACGCCACTGCCTCAATACACTGTTTGTGTTAGTGCTACGACCCCTGTCATCACGAACATGTTTCGTTAGCCAATGACAGCTAAATTCCTCAGAGGAAGGGGATAATGTGTTCACTTCAGGAGCGGAGCTCGGTTCAGAAAGGATGGGTGGAGGTATGAGGAGACACAGACGTGGGTGAGAGTTTCTTACATTGGTATCATTCAGTTGAACTTGCTGATTAACTGTGGACTGACAACACACACTCCCCCTGCTGTGTTCCTCCCTCCCCAAACCTACTTGTGATGGATCAGTGAACTTTTAAATTAGATAAATGAGAGCACCTAATCCTAGGTGCCACAGCTGAATTTGTGTACTAATGACTTAGGACGGCCCATGATATACTTACCTGTTTGTTTATGAGCATTTACATCTCAATCAGCTTACAGTTACATATCCTGTTTTGGATGACCACCATCCACTGCCTAATCAGGAAGGAGGACGATAGTATATGCAATATATATTGATCAACAATACTTCAATCAACTCCCATCCTTTGAGCTGTCTGTATGTCTGATTGTGTGGATGTATGTGCAGTTGCGATCCCTCTTTTTAAATGACAACGTTGTCCTTTTTTTTAATGTTTTGGAAGGTTATACTCAGACCGCTATTTTTGGTATTTTGTCATATTTAATATCATGGTGTGTTTTTTCTAAATAAAATTGAATCAAATTCAACCGTAGTGTTCAGTTACTGCGACCCCTTTGGAAGGCCCTGTCCTTTCTTTTTTTCTTATGTGAAATACTCTTACAAGAGTCTAGCAGTTGTAGCAATAACTCTCGACGGAGCTGCTGGTTTAAGCGGGCTTGTTACCTTCACTCTTCTTCCCTCTGTTTCACCGGCACCGGGTCTAGGGTTCCATTGAGTTTACCTCCGGACGATACAAGCACCAACACTTGAGTACGTTTTCAATGCTTTATTGAACAATTAACGATGGAAGTAGCAGGAAAGAGGCAGAAGGGAAACTGCAGGGAAAGCTCAAATACCTTTCTGTAGGATTCTTGACAAATGTCCTTTAGAGTTGAATATTACAGTAGAATGCCCTCCCCTCGTGGGACACACTCTTTGCTCGCCTGGATAGGCCTCTCTCACTTGCCTAGCAGCCAGTACGTAGCACGAACAAAAGTCTCTGCCACTTGCTTGGGATGAACCCGTACGATCCTCTGCCACAGGATGTATTGGTTTTGCGGTGAATGTCAGTCACAGTGCTTGAACCTTTAAGCCAAACCCGGCAACACTATGCTGTAAAGTCAACCGAGTCAACCGAGTCACCAGGCCCCTCTCCAGACCAGCACTCTGCATGATCCTTCCATGACGGGTCCTCCCCTGGGATCTCCTCGGTTGTCCAGCTTCTTCACTCTGGATAGACAGCTCAGGACCATTCCTCGGCTGCTGTGGTAGGCCCCAGACAAGCTTCTGGGCCCACACATGCGCCGCAGCGACTCGGGCCTCCGGAACGGAGGACCACGAGGTAGCACTCTAATGCATACCTGTCGGCCAGGAGGGCCAGCAGGTGGCTGTAAAAACGACCCTAAAACATGGAGTCTGTCCCATAAATACCCTCTCCCAGAATCCCACTCAGAGGACCACCTCCACCGAGTTGTCTCCGGGACAGAAGAGCATCCATACGCTTTGACACGTTGCCTTTCCAACACTAGCCGATAGTAACAACGACACCCACGGGCCCAGTATGGAAACACATGCAACGTCAGCCAAGCTGGAACAGAGGCAAATCTAACTTCCCCTAATGAGCAATTTACTAAATTTACCTATCAGATGGTAGATCGCAGATCTACCAGCGCTACACAGTGTTAAAGGTTAAGGATGTTGTCTCAGGTGACTGAGTTCATATCTGACCACTTTGGTCTTCCTAACATATGCTCTCCCATGAGGTGCCTGTTGGGAATTTTTGATCAGGAAGAGATAAATACAAATACTAAATTATTCCTTAGACTTCTCTACTTTGGGGTGAGAAAACTGATCGCTCGACGATGGATTCATGGTGAACAACTCAACCTGGGAATGTGGATAAAAATAATAAATGATGATGTACTTATGTATAAAATGACATATGAAGCGAGAGAAGCCCCCAAAAAATTTAGGAAAGTGTGGTGGAGGTGGACTGAATCCAAAAATACCTTATCGGTAGGAGAGGAGAAGAGCGGTGGCGCAGAAAATCTTTAGGTGATGAGGAGGGTGGACAGTGGAGTATTAAAAGAATGGATGCATACAAAATTAGAGGTAGAAAATAATGAGGGGGGATGGGAAGGGAGGGGAGGGAGTTTGTACATGGAAGAGGGCTTTTGAGAGTCTGTTTTCTCTCTGGTTGAAGCCAAAGTTTCAATATCTATGTTGATTGTCCAGGTGCTCTTCTTCTGAGCGGTTTTCTAGTAAAATATGATATGCATATTGTTAGATGCAACTGTTAAATAAGTTGCTTATAGTTTATATTGCTTTGCCAAATTATTGCTTCATATAGGAATTAAGACACAGAGTCAGAAATCCGTGTATCAGTTCTTGAGCATAATGGACTGCTGCCTTTTACTCTTTCAAAGGCCTTTTATAAGCAATTATACAAACAATAGCATTAGCACAGCCCCCCCACAAAGGGCGAGGGTAAACAACAACAGGAGTCACCTGGGCTACGAACACAAGCTTCAACACCATGGCAATACAGTTACAAGAAAACAAAAGCAGCTTCAACAGCCAAAAAGTTAAAAACAGATTTACATGTAGGCATCATATTAAGTGAGAAAATTAAATCCCTGACCTTATCAATTTCCCCCTTTGACATCATCCTCTCCTTCCCCCTGGGTCCTCATGAATAAGTTCTAGTCAGTTTTTCCCCAGAGTCCTTTCCCTGACCGCGGGTTGTCAGAGGGGTAGAACCCATCCCCCTAGGTATTACCAACATCTTAAAATTCAAGAAGAGGAGTTTTATAGGAGTAGGGTGATGTCAATACACATTTATCGGTATGCCCTGTCTATTCTCCTAATTTTCCTATTTATTTTCCTGTATACACATATATTCGTGATTGTAAGTGATATTAATATTAGAATAATAATTACCATTGGACTTAACAACCAGTGAAAGGTATTGGTTGCTGTAGAAGACATTCCACTAAATATATCCCACCAATGTGGTGCAGTATCCTGTTGTATCTGTGAGGAAAGATGTACTAGTCTACCTTTGTCAATAATAATTTGCTACTTTAGGATCATCTATAGCCCATTCGAAAGTTGTTGTTTCCTCTACTTCAAGTACATTAATACCAGGAGTCCATGCATATATTTGTAAAACAACAATCTTCAACAAAAAATATGTAAGTAGATATTTCATCATGTTGTTTTCTCGGGTTGTTTCTTGCAATGTGATGCGTGTATCCAGGTAGGTTTTCCTTCCAGCTTTACTGAGGTGGCTGTGGTCAAGAGTACTTGGTAAGGACCTTCAAACCTGGGTTCCAATGTCTTTCTGGTGTGTTTCTTTACATATACATAATCCCCTGGTAGCAGCGTATGTGTACCTGTTATTGAATTAGGGTCTGGAAGAGAAGAATACACACTTTTGTGGATCTTAGTTAGACGTTGTTGTAATTGTATCACATATGCAGTCAAACTATCACATTGCAATTGCATACTCTGTGGAAAGTATAAACCCAATCTAGGTGCATTCCCAAAAAGTATCTCATATGGGGATAATCCTGTCTTTCCTGTTGGAGTGTACCTTATAGAGAACAAAGGCAGGCATTCTGGCCAAGGCTTGTTTAACTCTTGCATGGCTTTTTGTATTTTTAACTTTATTGTCCCATTTACTCTCTCCACTGATCCTGAACTCTGTGGGTGGTAAGGGGTGTGAAAACTTTGTTGAACCCCTAACATGGTCATGACATTCTGCATGATTTCTCCTGTAAAGTGTGTCCCCCTATCTGATTCTATGGTTTCAGGAAGACCAAACCTAGGTATTAACTCAGTGATCAGTTTCTTAGCTGTGGCTTTAGCTGTAGCCGATTTTACTGGATAACTTTCGGGCCAACCTGAGAATAAATCGATACACACGAGGACAAATTCAAAAGGGCCGCTCTTAGGCATTTGTATGTAATCAATTTGCAGTCTCTGGAAGGGGTATTGGGCCTGGACCTGGTGTTTTCGTGGGGTTTTCACTTTCTGTCCTGGATTATTCAGGAGACAGATTTGGCAGGCTGCACAGTAGTTTCTTGCAGTACTACTGAATCCAGGGGCGAGCCATCCTTGGTTCACAATCCTATACATGGAATTGGAACTGACGTGTGTGGGTAGGTGAACTGCCGCTGCCATTGCTGGGTACAGAGAGGCAGGCAGGCATATTTTGCCCCCTTCCCTCCATACATTGTCAAGGTCTGGTGCTGCTCCCATTCTGACCCACTTATCTTTCTCGCTCTCCCCTGCTTGCTCCTGTAATTTACTCAGCTGCTGCCATGTTGGTTCTGGGATACTCACCTCTACCGCTGCTAAGGTCTCAGGGCTTCCTTCCCCTAGAGCTGCCTGTTTTGCAGTCAAATCTGCAAATGCATTTCCTTTTGCCTCAATTGTTTTTGCGCTCGTGTGTGCCGCTATCTTCATAATGGCCACTCGTTTAACCTTTTGAAGATTGTTCAGGACTCTCTTAATCCCTTCTCCATGTTTTACAGGTGTACCTGCTGCTGTCAGATAACCTCTAGCCTTCCATATATGGCCATAATCATGCGCTACACCATAAGCGTAGGCAGAGTCAGTGTAAATATTCCCTTCTCGTTCTTTTAAGTATTCTAGGGCTTGTTCTAAAGCTTTTAATTCTGCTTCCTGTGCTGACATGTGGGCTGGTAAGGGCTGTGCGTCAATCACCTGCGTATCAGCCACTACAGCATACCCTGTGTGATATTTACCCTTATCATCAGCAAACCTACTACCATCTATATACAAGGTGTGCTCAGCATTTAAAATCGGTGTATCTGTAACGTGTGGGAATCCCATTGTCTCCTGTTCCATGAGCTGAAAACAATCGTGTTCATCTACTTGTTTAAACAAAAGAGTGTCAGGTACCTCATTTCCTTTCTCACTAGTACTATTAGCACTATCATTCCCCCTTGCCAAATCTGGTGACTGAAGAGGCAAAAAGGTAGCCAAATTTAAGGTTGTACAGCGCTGAAAAGTAACATTTGGAGGTAAGAGTAAAGTACACTGTAACCTTAATTGCCTAGCCATTGAAATGTGTTTGGGCTGTACCTGAGACAAGATTGCATGTATGTCATGTGTGGTATGCACTACGACTGGATTGTCTAGAACAATCTCTGATGACTTATCTATGATAATTGACACTGCTGCTACCGCCCGTACACAAGACGGTGAACCTCTAGATACTGGATCTAATGCTGCTGAAAAGTAAGCGACTGGTCTTTGTTTTACATGTGCCTGTGTCAGAACACCTGTGGCATGTCCAGTGATCTCAGCAATGTACAGGTTAAATATCTTGGTGTAATCTGGTATACCAATAGCCGGGGCAGAAATCAACAACTTTTTCAAAGTGATAAACGATTCATAAGCTACTTCTGTAAGCATATACGGTACAATTTTCAAACAATCGTATAATGGCTGCATCAAAGCGCTAGCATGTGGTATCCACTGTCTACAATATGACACGATACCTAAAAACATACGCAATTGTTTGAAATTCCGTGGGGGTAACATTCCCTTTATCACTTGAACCCTCTCCTCAGTGAGATGTCTCGTACCCTGTGATATACAATGTCCCAAAAAGATAACTTTTTCCTGACACACTTGTAACTTTTTCTTATTAACCTTGCAACCTTTTTCTGCCAAAAAATCGCAACAAATTAAGGGTGGTGTGCAGGCTTTCAGTCTCTCACTTATCTGTGGAATTAATCCTTCCATAAACTGTCTATTGAAGGCTCGGATCGTGACTGGCAGCTCTAAATCCATTCCCTCATCTGCCATCATACTTTCCATAGATAAGTAAAATTCCGATACATTCTGTCCTGGCATTTGTTTCATGGGTGATATTGACCCCCCCTCTTGTTGTTTTGCCTGACAAAGCTTCTAATCTAGCAATAAAAGGGGCCCTTGAGTCTATATGTCTGATTGCCATCCCCCTCAGCTTGTCCTGCAGGTCTGTGTGGACCTATTTCTGTCATAAACTGGTTAAAACAGGGTCAGAGTCATTTTATGTCTGCATAGATCCTCCCCATCCTGCCAGGTCGCTTCATGTGTATTCATTAACTGTGTCACAAATCTACAAAAAGCAGCTGGCTTTACTATAATGCATGTATCAGTGCGTACGGGAGCTACAGTTTCTGAATGAAATTCTTATACTCCACAAACCTGAAAAAAAAAAAAACATTCTCTACCCTTAAGTACAGGACATATCTTGTGTGGTTTACGTTCTATGTCAGTATATGGGGGTGGGATGGTTGAACTAAGATTATTTAAAATTTCAACATTTTTTGTTCTTCTGTCTTTCATATCCCAACCATCACAATCTGGATTATGTTTCCACCCCTCTTCTTTTTCTCTATTTGAAACCTTAATTAAGCATTGAACCTGACTCATCCATTGCTTCTCTAACACCTCTCCTTGTCTGTCCCTTTTTATTTCACTCCATACATCCGGGTCTAAGCCCGCTGCTCCTTTCACCTTAAATTTACGAAGGACATCCTTTAAGTCCTGTGCTTCGGTTTTCCCATAAATGTTCTTAATTATCTGTGGCACCGTATAGTGCGCCACAATTCCCTGACGGGGTTTTGTGTTCCTCTGGCCCATTCTAACAGTCCTGCCTAGGTAGCGTGTGGGACACTTAGTGTACAATATAATGCGGCTACAACATATACAAGAATGAATAATTACTTTATATGCTAGCCCTATAGCATACCAGCTAAGTTACACTAGTTCCTCGTTGCCTTCCTCCTAGGGTGCTAGAATTCTAGAAACTTCTCCGGAATGAGATTTCTGAAACCAAATTACTTTATATGCTAGCCCAAAAATAAATAATTACTTTATATGCTAGCCCAATAACAAACCAGAATGCGGCTACAACATATACAAAAATGCGGCTACAACATATACAAGCATTCCTTTAAGTGGCCAGGTATCCGACTAGATCTCGGGACTTTGTTGAGACCTTATTCCCTCCCCGTATCTGGGAATCCCTCTCATACACTCTTATCCCTGCTTTATGGAGCAGACAGGGCTTATACTCTCAACCCGTCTATGGTTTATGAGTTAGATGTGAGGTTAAGCATAAGCGTCAGACCCCCAAGCTCACAAGCCCTCAGGTTCCCAATCGTGTGAGGTAAGGCGCATTCCGTTGCTTAGTTCGGCAATCCCCTTCTAACTCATACCATCCTTGACAAGGCTCATTCACTTTCTCAACAAGACAGACAAGACAAACACAGATAACAAAAACAAACAAATAATTCCAGCAATATAAACGAAAATATGCAGTAATTCTAGACTCACCACTACAGAGGCTGGTGTTTTAAAACCAGGAGAACCGTAACTGACAGAACGGATAGGCACAAATCAGGGGAGCACAGAATATAAGAAAAATAAAGCTTTTTCTTACCTGCGCAGGTTTTTTGATCTGTGGTTCCCAGAATGCCTATTTCTTTTGTTCCGTCAGCGTAGCTCATCCACCTCTTGTAGTATCATCGGTGAGTCCCTCGTCCGGGCGCCAAAATGTTAGATGCAACTGTTAAATAAGTTGCTTATAGTTTATATTGCTTTGCCAAATTATTGCTTCATATAGGAATTAAGACACAGAGTCAGAAATCCGTGTATCAGTTCTTGAGCATAATGGACTGCTGCCTTTTACTCTTTCAAAGGCCTTTTATAAGCAATTATACAAACAATAGCATTAGCACAGCCCCCCCACAAAGGGCGAGGGTAAACAACAACAGGAGTCACCTGGGCTACGAACACAAGCTTCAACACCATGGCAATACAGTTACAAGAAAACAAAAGCAGCTTCAACAGCCAAAAAGTTAAAAACAGATTTACATGTAGGCATCATATTAAGTGAGAAAATTAAATCCCTGACCTTATCAATATAAATAAAGAGCTGTTTATTATAATTAAAAAAAAAAAGAGCAAAATAATTAGGCTGACTGAGGTAAAAGATGGTCTTCATATTGAAAGCAATAACTACAAAGCATGTGTAACTGGATGAGCCATATGTGTAGAGGTAACATGTTATCGTTTAATGAGATGTACAATGACCCATTGTTTACAAAATGTGATGTAACATGTTAATATGCTCAATAAAAATCTTGTTTAAAAAAAAAAAAGGTTAAGGATGTTGCTCACAAACATTAACCACTGCAGCCCCAGAAGGATTCGCCCGCTTCCTGACCAGGCCATTTTTTGCGATACAGCACTAAGTTGCTTTAACTGACAATTGCGCGGTCGTGCGGTGTTACACCCAAACAAAATTTATGTCCTTTTTCCCCATAAATAGAGCTTTCTTTTGGTGGTATTTGATCAATTTTTTTGTGCTATAAATAAAAAAAGAGCGACAATTTTGAAAAAAACACAATATTTTGTACTTCTTGCTATAATAAATATCCCCCCAAAAAACAAAAAGAAACCACATTTCTTCATCAGATTAAGCTGATATGTATTCTTCTACATATTTTTGATAAAAAAAATCACAATAAGTGTATATTGATTGATTTGCGCAAAAGTTGTAGTGTCTACAAAATAAGGGATAGATTTATGCCATTATTATTAATTTTTTTACTAGTAATGGCGGCGATCTGCTTTTTTTATCGGGACTGTGACATTGCGGCGGACAGATCGGACACTTTTGACACTTTTTGGGGACTATTAACATTTATACAGCGATCAGAGCTAAAAATAGCCACTAATTACTGTACAAATGTCACTGGCAGGGAAGGGGTTAACACTAGGGGACGATCAAGGGGTTAAATGTGTTCCCTCACTGTGTGTGTTCTAATAGTGGGGGGATGGGAGTGACTAGAGGAGGAGACATATCATTGTTCCTAATTACTAGGAACAGCAGATCTGTTTCTCCTCTCTTGTCAGAACGGGGATTTGTGTGTTCACATACACACATCCCTCATGGCTTGAGGGAAAAGGTAGCTCCTGCAACTCATTTGCAAACTGAGCGATGGACAAATGAAGGAAAATGTATCGACCATGGGTTAGAGGTCATGAAGCTTACAGTTGAGGAGAAGGAGCAACTACTGACATTACAAACACAAATTGCTGAAAGTAGTGGTAAACTTGAACCCCTTAAAGATATGCATGACTTTGGCAAATTGAACGACCTCCTTAATTAAAAAAGAAATTGACAAGATCCAAAAAAATCTAAAAATGACTAAACAGTCCAAATTTAAGAAGGACCTCGATGACTAGGAGTGAGATCTTTGACCTCACCACTAGAGAAAGTAGAAGCCGGTCCCAACGCCGCAGATTTCCCTCACGACCTGGCACTAGTGCCGGTACTCAATCCTCCGGCAGGAAAGATTAATTACATCACTCTGTTACTTTTTTAGAGAAGGACTTACTGGAATTAGAGGATCCTCCTCAATCCAAGGGCATATTAAAAGGAGGCAAAGCAGGTACAATAGAAGGAGGAAAAGGGAAAGGAAGATACAAGGAAGGAGTGTATCCTGGGAGAATGGATCTGACTACCACCGGGAGCCAGAAACAACCCCGTTAAATACTCCCATATCTGATACCACTACTCTTGACAACATGAAGGTTATTAACCTCTCAGATTTCGAACTCGAAGGCAGACATCTTGACCTTTTAAGAAAGGGATTTTCCTTCTCCCCCACATCTAGAATAGACCACTTTGAAATCTATAAGGACCTTTTCCTATTCCTGAGAAAAGTATACTATAAGATACTGTACTCAGAGAAACAGGCTACTGATGGCTCCATCCAGGAAACTAATCCAACAGATATAGTGGCCATCGATCAATTAGTGTCACTACTAGAGGCGGGTGGACCATCATTGGAGAATGATGAATCCATAGATACAACACCCTGGAGAAGGAACCCAAATCTTAAAATACAATCGACGTCCATGCTTCAATTTCAAAAGAATAAGTGGCTGGGTGTCTTTCTGGATGTGGTCCAGGAGGATCTTGATAAGGTTGACTGGACGATAACTGTTACCGAAATCTCTCCCCAAGAACGCTTAGCACTAAAAGAACTTCAGAATGCAGAGAGACTAGTTATTAAACCAAGTGACAAAGGAGGCAATGTGGTACTCCTGTCCACTAACAAATATGAGAGTGAGGTGTGTCATCTTCTTTCGGATAAATCTACCTATAGCAAATTGGACCTTAACCCTTTTCCATAACTAGTAGAACTTATCAATGACAAGCTCCATTGGGCCTTTGAGGTGGACTGAATTACTAAAAAAGAACTGAACTATCTAAAAGTGGATGACTTTAATACCCCGACATTCTCCATCATGCCAAAGATTCATAAAAAACAGGAGGACTCCACCTCGGGACGGCCAATTATTTCCGTAATCAGGGGCCCACTTAAACGGGTCAGAAGATATATAGATTCCCTTATTAAGGACCTTGTGAGCACATTACCTTCGTATGTACGTAATACTGGTGATGTGCTCAATAAAATCAAGGACTTGACCTTTCCCAGGAATGTCCTCCTTGTTGAGATTGATGTAGAGGCGCTATATACGTCTATACTACATGAGTGGGGTGTCCCTGCGGTATATCATTTCCTGGATAGAAAATTTCCCACCATGAGGGGCACAAAATGAGTTTGTCATTGAGCTTCCCTACCTGGCATTAAAACATAATTTCTTCCAGTTTCTGGGACACAACTACCAACAATTACGCTCCCTGGGCACATGCCTATGCCTGCCTCCATCTGGGATGGTGGGAGGAGGAGGTGGTCAATGCCTCATCGATGTACCTTGGCCATGCCTGCACCCGGCTAAGGTACATCAATGATATCCTGATGGTCTGGGAGGGCTCCAGTACTGAATTGATGGAATTTATGGATGAACTGGGCCACAACACTCGCAACATACATTTGACCTTTGTGGCAGACCCCCATGAGATCTCATTCTTAGATCTCTCCATAAGATTGGAAAGGGGTAAATTGTTAACCAAAACCTATAGGAAAAAGACAGCAGCTAACACCCTCCTCTTAACAGATAGTCATCACCCTAGACCTCTGGTCAGAGGGATCCTGGGGGACAGTTCCTAAGGATACATGGGAACTGCACCACCTAGGAAGACTATCGGTGCGAATCCAATCTGCTCTATCTGGGAGAGAGGGTATTCCCACCGTACCCTCAGAAGAGCCAGGAAAATTGCTGGACAGAGAACCAGGGCTGACCTCCTATTGACTCGAGAAGGGACAATGATGAACTATAGGGACCCGTTAGACTAATAACACAATATGCATTAATGAAAAAGCCGGCGTGACCGGATGTGGGAGTGAGAGGGTGTGCGAGATCTCCTCTCCCTCCGCTCTGACCAGCTAAGCCACGGGCTGAGGAGACTACCGGTGTGTGCAGCAGTACAAGCGGCAGTGTAAGCAGCGGTGTCCGGCCAACTACAGCACTACAGCACTACTGAGCAGATCGCTCCCTGGCGCAGACGCGGTGGACGGGGCTGAGGTGGGGTGTGAGAGACCCCTGTGGCGTGCCGGTGGCCGGGTAAAGGGACGCTCCGGTGGCGGCTATAGCAGCACCAGCAGTGGCGGCGTCAGTGAGTGTGGCGGTGGAGAGCCAGGAAGATGGAGCTATAGGGGTGGCGTGAGAGGCCCCCCCCTTGGGTTATCAGCAGCAATCAAATCTGGTCGAACACAGTAGCAGCAGCGGGGCAATGAACAAAGTAAGCTATCAGAATTAACATCGCAACGCAGGGAATCCGGAGAGCTGCTAAGAAGACCCCAGACATAGGTGAAAACTTTCCTACTTTTCTTTTTATATAATATGACTTTTTTTTTCCTGGTTCCTGGTTAAAGAGCTGGCCTGTGAGTTGGCCTTTGATTGATTGGTTCCTGAAGAAACCTAATTGAGTTTGTAATGTGAAACCTGGGTTAACTAGAAACATGCTGCCTTATTACTTTTTGAGCCTATTTACCCTATTGAAGTAATATCTTACATAGAGGAAATTAGCAACCCCAGTCCGAAGTGGGAGACGGACGGGGGTACTGGCGTATGAGGTTTCACCTTTTTGTTTCTCAAAACAATAAAAGAACCAGTGGAACTGTGTGATGTAAGCTGCTTATCATAAACATCAGCTGCAAGTGAAACGGCGTTGCACAAGTACTTGTTTATTGTCCCAAGAGTCACTGATCTGACGCTGGCAGAGTTATATGGAGGACTATCTTTGTGATACCTCTTTTTTCTTTTTTTTTCTATGCAAAACTAGTAGTCCGGGACTGTAACAATTTTATATCGCAATTTGCTAAAAGGAAAAGAATTTTTTTTTTTTTTCCTTTTTTTTCTTTTTTTTTCTCCTTTCCTACCCCCCCCCCCCTCCTCCCTTTTTTTTTTTTTTTTTTCTCCTCCCCCCTCATGGCATAATAGCATGGCTGGGAAGCGGGCAGCAGAGGAAAAATTAAACCAGCACCAGTTACAAAATCAGCCGCACCAAGCAGGAGGTCAGGTTACACGCTCGGCTAGAAACCAGACAAACCAAGCGAAAGTCGCAGCAGCAGCTGCAGTAGCGGCAGCAACAAAATTAGAGCGTTTTTCCAGGACATCCCTATCACCAGTAAAATCCCAACAGCTAACCCAAGCGAGTACCCAGGCGAGTAGGAAAAGTCACAGCCAAAGCAGCGGGCCAATATTGGCCGCAACAAGCCCACTTGCAGTGCCCTCAATAAGTCACGGAATAGGAAAACTTCCCCCTATAAGCGGTGACACAGATCCTAAAAGGCTACCCAATACAACTGAGCCCGGGATGGAGAGTGGCCAAAGTGGAGGAGCGGAAGAGCCAACAATGAGGGACCTCATGTATGCGATTACTGCATGTAAGGAATCAATTTTTGGTTTGGGTGCTCAGTTAAAAAGCATAAGAGAAGAACTGATAGCGCTGGGTAGTAGATTGAAAGAAACGGAGGGAAGAACAACAGCCCTAGAGGAAAGATTAAGCTTGGTGGAAGATATACTATCCCCGCTCAGACAAGATATGACTGACATGAAGAAACGCATAGAAAATCAATCCGCCAAAATAGATGAACTAGAAAATAGAAATCGAAGAAACAACATAAGAGTAATAGGCATGCCGGAACGGAGCGAGGGACCTGACCCTATTGAATTTTTGGAGGGATGGATCAAGGAGACATTTGGGGCTTCATCCTTTTCTCCTTTTTTTGGCATCGAACGCGCCCATCGAATCCCCTCCAAATCTCGGCAGGGCAAGGAGTACCCAAGACCTATAATTATGAAAATGTTCAACTTTAGAGATAAGGTGTCTTTGCTTCGGAAAGCGAGAGAAATGAGAGAAATCCTGTATAGGGGAGCGCGAATTTCACTATATCAAGACTTCTCCCCAGACCTGCAAAAGCTCAGGGCGGCATACATGCCAATTAAACGTGTGCTTCAGCAAAAAAAGATGGATTATGCACTACTGTACCCCGCCCGCATGAGAATAACCACCAGGAATGGGACATTCTTCTTTGATTCTCCCCGCAAAGTGGAAGACTGGCTGGAGAATGTAGAGAGAACAACACGGAATGAAGGAGAGGAGAGATTAGAGACTGATTAGATTACGGACTTTTTTTTTTCTTTTTTTTTTTTTTTTTTTTTTTTTTTTTTCTTTCCGTCCTTATGTGGTATTAGGGAGGGGGGAGAGAAGAGGGTAGGGTGATACAATGAGTAATACACTAAAGAATTAAGTAGGCGATGTGTTGCAGGTAGAAGTTGAGAAAGAAGTATAGGGATAGACCATAAAGTAGTAAAGGTTAGTATACACTTACTTAATTCACTGGATTGACATGACAGATTATCTTTTATCCGAACACAAAAAATTAAAAACACATGAACAGCACTAATAAGGTTGAAGGAATAGGATTATAATTTAGCACTAGTTGGATATTCACTTTTTAGAATACTTTGAGCTGCCACGATAAACGATTTTTTTTACAAGTATAATTATTTAGAACACTTGAATAACACTAACATGGTCAGGGAGGGGGGGAGGGGGTGGGATAGGGACCCCTGGGTCACAGGGGTATCGTAAATGTGTGGCACTGGCAAGGTATGCCAGTGTAGTATGGGGAATGAGAGTAAGTGGGAGGTTCGGAACATAGCCCCTAGGGTAGGCCCAGCTGGGCGGGGAGGGAAGGAAGGAGGTGGGTGGGTGAGGGGGTAGGGGAGACAGGAGGGAAAGAGCTGGGAGGGGGGGTGGAGCGGGGTGGGGGGCGGGGGAGGACGGGGAGGGGTGGGTGGTAAAGTCACAACCCAAATAATTAATGAAAAACATCACATACATAAAACCATATACAAATCCCTCCTACGCTCCACCAAGGATGGTAAGGGGATTAGGAGGAATGCTGACTGTTATGTATTACTCACTGAGGGGACCCAAGGGGCAGGTAAAATTCTGAGGGACAATTGTATTCCTATTCCCTGCTCACGTTGTTGTCTCTTGCTATATAGTTATTTGAATTGGTATGATCCCCTATATGAGTAAAGAAATTGGGAAAAGGAAAGACCTACTCTTGATGACATGGAATGTGAGAGGGCTGGGGGATAGCGACAAGAGAAGGGCAATGTTTAGATATTTTGATATAATGAAACCTCAGATAATCTGTTTACAGGAAACACACTTGTGTTCCAACTCTGTCCACCTGCTGCGCTCAAGAAGATACCCGACTCAGTTCCACTCCATGCACACTTCACATTCAAGAGGAGTCAGTATAGTGATCTCCTCGGGTGTCTCCTTTGAGTGCATGGAACAGAGGGTGGACAGGGAGGGAAAATTTGTCTTCTTGCTATGTAAAATTAACGGTTTAACGTGCATAATTGCATCAATATACATTCCACCACCATTCTCACCAGCTTCACTCGGGTGTCTATCACAATTCATAGCCTCATACCCGGAAGTCCCGGTACTAGCATTGGGTGACTACAATAATATCTTAGACAACTCCCAGGATAGAATGTCTCTGACATCTAGAACTATGAAAAAGACAACTGGCAGGACTGCTTTTGCAGCCCTGCTTATGGAAATAGGACTCCGGGATGTATGGAGAGAGAGACACAAAGAGGACAGATGTTATTCATGTTATTCTGCAACACATGAGGTCCTCTCCCGTATCGACCTGGGTTTAGGAAATGAGGCACTCCTGCAGTTAGTGGAGGACTCGGCGTATGAGCCACGCCTATTATCTGACCACTCCCCATTCTGGGTGCGGTTAGGCACCACTGGAAAGCTGGGGCGACAATTATGGAAGGTGAACCCCTACTGGTTGTCTCTGTTTCCCCAAATAGATAATATAAGAGAGGCGCTACGGGAGTTCCTGCAATTTAATAGGGGGTCTGCTAGCGCCATGGTAATATGGGATACACTTAAGGCATTCTTAAGGGGATGTCTTATTAAAGAAATTGCGGGAATTAAAACACGCTCCAGGGAATGGGAAAACAAGGTACGGGAAGAACTGATAGAAAGGGAACAGGTTTTGATAAGAGACCCATCAAAATCTAATCAAGAATCCTGGAGAGAGGTACAAGCGATATATAGCTCGGTTTGGTTATCAGCAGCAGAGAAGAGAAGATACTTTCAACAACAGAGTTATTTTGAAGAGGGGGAAAATACTGGCCGCCTTCTAGCCCTTATAGCCAGAGAGCAAAGAGATCCCACTACTATCCTGGCTGTGAGGGCTAAATCCGGGGAGAGGCAGACCCGTAGTTCAGACATCTTGAGCAGCTTCCAGCAGTTCTACGGGGACTTGTATTCTAGCAAAACTAGATACAACCCGCTTGAGCTGATGCAGTTTTTGCAGTCCTGTCCGCTCCCGCAATTGTCGGAGGCGGACAGGGAACTGTTGAACTGCCCAATCACATTAGTGGAATTAAGAGAAGCACTGGAGGGGACAGGTCGCCATAAATCACCAGGCCCAGACGGGATTCCGGCAGAGGTATACTCCCACTATAGAGAGGACCTCTTACCATCACTATTGCAGGCTATAAGGGAGGCTGAGGAACTGGGTTATCTACCGGATAGTATGCGTGAGGCAATAATAACAGTAATTTTAAAGCCTGGGAAAGATAATCTTCTATTAGACTCATATCGTCCAATCTCGCTATTAAACGCAGATGTTAAACTGTTCGCAAGTGTCCTGGCCAATAGGCTATCTCGAGTGATTAGCAGGTTGGTCCATCGTGATCAGTCTGGCTTTATACCTACCCGATCTACATCAGATAATATAAGGAGGCTCTACATGAACCTTCAGATGCCAGTGGACAATCCGGGGAGTAGGGCCATTCTATCTCTCGACGCCTCAAAAGCGTTCGACAGTGTGGAGTGGCCCTACCTCATGGAAACACTGAAAAGATTCGGGTTGGGAAGTAGGTTTGTAGCTTGGGTAGAGATACTCTATTTTAAACCTAGAGCCAGAATACGTATTAATGGTGACCTTTCGCCTCCATTTGAATTGCATAGGGGGACGAGACAGGGTTGCCCATTGTCTCCATTACTGTTTGCCCTGGCAATAGAGCCTCTAGCTATAAAGATCCGGAATTCAATGGAGGTGGTGGGGTTCCGTAGACATCAGAGAGAAGAAAAAATATCTTTATATGCAGACGATGCACTTATATATCTGGGCGACATGACCTCATCCTTGCGGGCAGTAATGGAGATAGTGAGAGAATATGGCACCTTCTCAGGCTTTGTCATTAACTGGTCAAAATCAACGCTAATGCCCATAGACCAGCAGAGGGACCGACTACCAGTGGGAACGGAACAAATAACAATAGTTGACAGTTTTAAGTACCTGGGAGTGATGGTGTCCCCAAACCCGGCCGAGTACCTCCGGCTGAACCTGGAACCACTGCTCTCTAGGCAGAAACAAAAAAGCAACAGCTGGTGTAGGCTCCCCCTATCAGTTACAGGACGAGCAAACCTAATAAAAATGGTATGGGCACCCCAACAATTATACGTTTTCCACAACTCTCCGACATGGATACCAAAAAAATGGTTTAAGCAAATTGACACACTAATGAGGGAATTGATATGGAAAAAAAAGACACCTAGAATTAGCCTAGAAACATTGCAATACGAAAAGGATAGAGGAGGGCTTGCAATACCCAATTCTAGGCTATATTTCTTGGCATCACAATTTCAACAAATGGCAGGATGGGGTCGAAAGGGCAATGAGGACCCTACATACCAATTGGTGACCTTGACGGAACCCACACTAGAAGCGGCCTCTCACCTGGAAATGGACTTGCCAAGTATGAAGGGGGTAGACCCAATAAGTACGCTTTTTAAAAAAGTATGGGGTGAGGTTCGGAAAATCTTAAAGATAACAGGCGTGCTTTCATTTACGCCGATCTGGCACAATAGTAGATACTCTGAGATCCAGGGACTACAGGGGTTCACACAATGGCAAGAAAAGGGGATTCAGTTCTTCCCACAACTATATGAGGGAGAGGTGCTGAAGACATACGAACAATTATGTAGGGAATTCCACTTGAACCCGAGGGGCTTTTTCCAGTACCTCCAATTGCGCCATGCGATACAGGCACAACAAATAACGCACTCCCAGACAACACCAGCAGCTTCACTTTTGAATGAGATCTTTTTGGCAGATACAAGGAAAGGGTTAATATCCAAAATATATAAGGAGTTGCTGAAGTCAACCCAGGTTCATACACTGTTAAAGTGCCGAAATAAATGGGTAGAGGACATAGGAGAAATAGATGAAAAACAATGGGAAATGGCGCTCGAGGCTATTCCAGTGGTGTCACTCTCCGCAACCCAAAGACTGTCACAATTATTCATTCTTCATAGGGCCTATAGGACATCAGTACAGCTTTATAAATGGGGTCGAGGAGACTCCCCACTGTGCCCCAAGTGTAAGGTACACAGAGGGGACTTTATTCATTTAATTTGGAGGTGCCCAAAGCTGCATAGGTACTGGGATGAGGTTTCCCAACATATTTCCAGGGTGGCGCGGGTCCACATCCCCCTTAATCCGACCGTATACCTGCTCGGAGCTATAAATGGAAAGATGTACCCGGGAGGAAAGTACTTCATGTTATCTAGACTGATGTATCTCGCCAGGAAACTTATTGCAAAGTACTGGATGGCTCCAACTGTCCCTACAGTTAAGCAATGGATTGCCTACGTTAACTCGTTTCTCCCTAGAGAACGACTGGCGTACGCCCGTAGAAGCGATCGGAGTAAATTTAACAAGATATGGCACTCATGGCTGGGGGATGCGGACCTGGCCCCACATCAATTGATAGTAGAAAGGCTTCAGATGTAGTGATCAGGGGGGGGTGACGTAGAGAGGAAGAACGAGACTGAGATACCCGAGGGGAAGGAAAGCGAGAGTAAGTACACAGGGGGGGGAGAAGAAGGAGGAATAGGAAGTTGGCTTGTAAAATTAATGACAACAAAATCAGATAAATAAGAACATTGGATAGGAGGGAAACCTGCGGTATTTGTACAGGTGGTGCAAGAACCATCAAAGGTAATATGAAAGGTCTGCTGTGACGGAGGGGAGGTGGGGTGGGGAGGGGTGGAGGGGAGGGTTGGAACAAAATGAAGGGAAATGGAGGAATGAACTAGCAATAGAGATATGATTTTGTATGGAGGAAGGGCGGGAACACGAGAATAGGACTACATAAACCACACACTTTATACCATGTTTTGCTGTACAATATAATGTGAATGATTGAAACTATGCTCCTCCTTTCTTGCCAGACATAGCCCCTGTGTGGGCCGACCTGGCTTTTGCCTTGCATTGTTATAATTTTATTGGCATATGTGCAATAAAAAAATGATTGAGATAAAAAAAAAAAATAACACAATATGCTGCATAGTGGGACCAGATTGGCTTGATTCTGCGGGATCATTGGCATATTTTGACACGCTCTAAGGGCATGGAGGACATTGTTGGTTCTAGGCCCCATATGGTGGCGAAATGTACAAGGAACCTAGATGACACATTGATTCAATCTGAGTTTACCTGCCCACAGAATAGAAATTGTCTTACAGATATGCCCAGGCTGAAAGGAATGTACTCTTGTAGCCACTGTGGGATGTGCAGCTATGTTGAACGCTCAAGGGTATTCACCGACTCTGAAAGAAAGCATGAATATGAGATTAAACATTTAATCAACTGTGCCACAACACGCATAAAATTGCTAAATAATCACCCCTTTGAGTTGCAAAAAAACGCCTTGGTAGCCTGATATATAGTCTTCATATATAATGATAGGTTATCTCTATATGCCTCTGTGACAGTGGACAGCCTCCCAGGCCCGTGAACATAGAGTAAAAAGGAGAGGGGGGACCCAAATCGTGAAGTATGTAATCCCAGATATTTATTTGAGTTTGCAAAAGTAGTCACATAATGAAACAAATAAAAAACTAGATAAAAACGAGCAGCAAGCTCGTGGCCTGACTTCACTTCCGGTGCCCGTGTAAGCCAATCCAACATGTATCGTTACAATCGCCACTACCACACAAGAGGAACATCGGATGCGAGCCATTGGAGGATTTACTGACCACCAACATTTGTTACAACAAGCTGTTACCTTACAGCGGTAAGGTAAGGTAGCCACTGCACACCTGAGGTGTTTATACACTGAAGAGGATTCACATCACCTATACACTGAAAGACTGTATTTTCACTGACTGTCACTTGGAGCACAGAACTTCACCACATCTTATTTTCATTTTATTTTTTATTTTTTTTTATTCATGTGCACTGTTGGACTCTACCTCATATTTTGTCAGCATTAGCACCTTTTTATTCTATGCAATTTGAAGGTTATGCGATTATGTAGCAATTTCATGCGTTTCTATTTTATTTTTTAATTTTCTCTATTCATGTGCACTGTTGGACTCAACCTCATATTTTGTCAGTATTAGCACCTTTTTATTCTATGCAATTTGAAGGTTATGTGATTATGTAGCAATTTTATGCATTTCTATGCAATTTTGCACATGCAATTTCACTTTATATGCATTTTTTGCAACTCAAAGGTTATGTGATTACTTTGCATTTTTATGCGTTTCTATGCAAATTTGCACATATGTTGTCACTAAGTTGCTTTAACTGACAATTGCGCGGTTGTGCTGCGTTACACCCAAACAAAATTTATGTCCTTTTTTCCCCATAAATAGAGCTTTCTTTTGGTGGTATTTGATCAATTTTTTGTGCTATAAATAAAAAAAGAGCGACAATTTTTTTAGGGTTAAGGGGTTTTATGCCCCTTAACAGACCGTAGAGTTGACTATGACACTGTCCTTTTGAGAAAAGAAAAATTCTGGCTCTTCAGGCTGAATACTTTACAGCCTAAAGGTCTAAATAATGAGCTGAGCCTCAAAATCTTCCTTGAGCCATAATTGAATATCGATTCACTTAGTTACTAAAAAAACGTTACCCAAATAACCTTCTCTACTTAACCACTCTGAGCCTGATTGACCTAACCTGGCTATATACCAGTGATCTAGACTCTAGCCAGGACAGAGGCTTTTGGAGGGGACTGAATGCCAGCCTCTTGCCTACCGATTATGGGCCCTGGCATTTGGGGGAATGGTGCTCATTGTGAGCTGTATGCCTGGGGACCCTTGAGGTGGCGTTACTTTAGATTCAGGTCCATGTCCGCCAAGACATACAGACCCTGGGGACTCTGGATATGCCGTTGTGACGGGAGTCACTAATAGGGACACATGGTGAATGAGAACCCCACTATGATCTGTGCTAGTCAGACTCAATGCTGTATATATGTATATATAATGTGTGCTGTCTCATTATGTTGTGTACTATTTGCTGTGATGGTTTGGGTGTGACTGTATTCTGTTGTCTATTGTGGCTGTCTGCCTCAACTATTATGGAATGTCTAAATGTCTTGCTGTGAGGAAAGAGGGAGGGGGGATTCCTCTAGCATCCCCCCTGTTAAGACTGTTTACTGATGAGAAGTTAAACACACTTGACCTGTGTGTCCATTGTCATTGGACAGTTTAACGCGCCCTGTTTTCCAAGGGTGGGGGGAAGTGTTTTGAAGTGGGATCTGTATAGCATGTGTTTGAATAAATATTCAATCCTGTTTGAACCTCAAGACAGAGCCTCGTCTCGTACTTGGGGGGAGAATTATTCGTATGGGTTTCTTGTTTGGCTGAATGAAGTGTTCGGTAGCTGACTTTGTGTTCGGAAATGGAATGTCTTAAACGGCTTTAACCCCTTTATAACAGGGGTGTCGTTACAACTGGTGGCAAGCAGCGGGATCATTCCCACAGCCCAGAAGGACAGCTACAAGAGGACACAATAGATAATAGAATACAGTCACACCCCAACTATCACAGCAAATAGTACACAACATAATGAGACAGCACACATTATATATACATAAAAACAGCATTGAGTCTGACTAGCACAGATCATAGTGGGGTTCTCATTCACCCTGTGCCCCTATTAGTGACTCCCATCACAATGGCATATCCAGGGTCCCCACAGTCTGTGTGTCTTGGGGGACATGGACCTGAATCTAAAGTAATGCCACCTCAAGGGTCCCCAGGCATACAGCTCACAACGAGCACCATTCCCCCAAATGCCAGGGCCCATAATCAGTAGGCAAGAGGCTGGCATTCAGTCCCCTCCAAAAGCCTCTGTCCTGGCTAGGTCTGTCACATTTCTCCCCTTTCGGCAGGAGACTAACACAGGAGGAGACCCCAGATGGGTTGACTCCGAAGTTAGTCAGTAGTTCCAGTCCTCTAATGCCGGTATCCACACAGTACCCCAAACAAATTGTTCCAAACAGAGTATTACTCACCCGGCCAACCTCTGCCTCTTTCAGAGAACATGCCCGCCACTGGGGAGAGGCCTGGACTGGCCCTTCTCCCTGGAGTCCTTTCAGCTGCTGGAGAGAAGACAGGGTGACTGAGCTCACTCCATCATGCTGTTGGGGATCTGGGCCGACTGCCCAGCATCCCTGGGGTATACAGGTGGGGACTGAAGCCCCATCCACCTTTACAGGAAATTCATCCTCTGTTGGTTGAGGGTAGAGGCCAGCAGCACTCAGCCCTGTTGCCAGCCCTTCTGTTGGAAACCCAACACCATCTGCTCCGGCTAACTGTTGGGGAGGGAGCCCGACTGTCCCGGCTAGGTCTGTCACAGCCTGCTTCACCTTTACCTATGGGATTGACTGGATAAGCCTGCTTTTCCTTTATCTATGGGCCACCGTAGCCAGTCTCTCTAACACATGACCGGATGCCCTAGAGCATAGTTTCTTTACATCGGACTGCCGCTGATGGACAGGTATGATGATCCAGCATCCACCCATAGGCTGACTTCAGAGAGGAATGGACTTTATGCACAACGGCTGTATCAGCCATCATCCTGGAGTGGTGGGAGCCTCCGGGCAAAGTTTAACTCTTGGCAGAACTGTATTGCAACTCAGGCTATGGACCCTCTTTACAGCTTTAAGTGCCTGACTTACCTATGAAACAATTTCTCTACACAATAACCGTACAAGCCCGGCATATGGACATGCAGCATGTGTAGCCCTGCTACTCTTGATAACAGAGGATTAAGCCTTAATTTTGTTCAATTCTAAAAATCAGCACCATTTTCCCTTTCCCCCAGCTGGTTTTTGTATGTGTATGCATGTGTGGGACCCCAAATTTGGCGTCATATTGTGACAACGTTGTTATTTTTTGTATGTATTTTTTATTGTTGGGTATAATAGGAGAATATTTCCACAGCTATGTCACCAGACATCTTCAGTGGATCGAATTTTACACTTTTAACTTTAATAAAGCTATTTTTCAATATAATATACCGTGGCTGACCCTCCTAATTGCTTCTCTGGGGCATTTCTTTGCTCCATCACCAATAACTTTTTTACATATCATTGTTCCTACTTAGTAGGAACACACGATCTGTCTCCTCTCCCCTGACAGAACCAGGATGTCCCCATTCTCATTCTGTCTCGAGCGATCGCGGGTGCCCGGCCGACATTGCCCCCGCTGGGAAAGCATATCAGCTCTGGGGACACGCTGCGGGCGCGCACCTGTAATATTTTTTTAAAGAGCCAATGTAAGTGTCAAAAGGAAATGCTGAGTCTGATGTGGCTGTATGGTGAGTTGGATTAGGCAGACCCAACTGGAGTTCTCAGTCACCCTGTGCCCTGAATAGACACAGGGTGACTTACACATAGGAGGGCCATGGGAGCTGGACCAGGAGCTTCCAGTGCTCTCAAAGGTTAGCTGGGTTCCACAAGCCCCCCCCCCAAAGTGACTTCTGTCACAACAAGTATTGGTCTTATTTTTTTTTGTTTCAGAAATGTGATGTTATGAACCAAGTAACTTTTTACATTTGCAGAATTTTGCATGTATCTGTTTCTGGGACAGATTGAGCTTTAATTTTACAGCATATTTTTATTTTATAAGTTTTTAATTAGCAAAGCAAACATTTTAAAATACATACATTTTTCAGTAATGTTTCCCAGCACAGCTTTTCACTACATATTGACCCTAAAATTTAATTAACAAAGCCTTCTGGCTACAAGAATGCTGCCTAAGTTTAACTTTTTATGTAACACTGTGGAGTGATAAAGTTTAAAGCTCTCTTTATATTTAGGACAGTTTTACCCCTTTCAGTGTTACATCATGATGCACCAACAATTTATGCATGGCTTTACATATTCTGCCTTCACACCAACCCCTGCTCTCAAGAGGCTTACAGTCTCAAATCCTATCCAAAGGCTTCTCTTCTACATGCATACACATATTAGGGACAATTTAGACGGGAGCCTATTTACCTACCAGCATGTCTTTGGAGTGTGGGGGGAACTTGGAGTAACCAGAGAAAACACATGTAAGCACAGAGAGAACTTGCAAACAGATACAAACATAGGACCTTAGTTTTGCACTGCAGGAGGGTTAACCACTAAGCCACTGTACTATACATTGGTTTGATAGGCGAGCCTATGGATAGGCAGAGCAGAGCTGAATCTTATCTGTTGTGCTCCAAGATGACTTCCTGAGGTTAGGAGAAATTTTTATGTCAGAGATCATGTGCCTAGATTATGACTAGTAACCACAAATTGCAAGCATTCCTTTGAAATAACATTCTTATAGTTTGCTGTGTAGCAAGGTCATGAAGCCAGAAGCTGATCAAATCAGCTTCTCTCTTTAGTAGCACACCACAGTTGCCAATGGCATTTGGAAAATCCAGCAAAGAACCTCGCCAGACCCACTTGCAGGTTGTAAATCCCAGCTGCAGCTGAGACTAAAAACTGCCATCTATTTTGTAACACAGCAATTGTGATAACTATATTGTTATGGTTTTAAAATGACAATTAAAGAAACATAAGAACCAATTTATGTTTATAACATGACATCATCTCATGGCAGTGCTGGAATAAAAGCATGGTTCTACCTGTGTGGTAACTTGGTCAAGGTTCTAGTTGTGGTAACATGGCTTTGGCTCAGGTAGCATTACTTTTACCACACTGACAGATGTGTGCAAACTTATTCATGTTCTTGCTCTCAGGTTGCTGCTTAGTCATTTATCTTGCCTGTTTTTGTAGTCATAAATATAATATGTTCTCTTTACATAATTCTACATGATTATGGATTACATTTCTAGCTTTTTCATATGGTAGTTCTATTACAGGTAACTATATATTTAGTGTGGGTATGTGGCTAACTTGCTACCCTTAAAGAGGTGTTCCAGCCTAGGGGAAAAAATAAAAGTCAGCAGCTATAAATACTGTATATGCTTCAAGTTCATGTTTGTGGGAAAGAGTGCAGTAAATCTTAAATGTGTGAGCACTAGGGTATCATCCCGATATAGTAGTAAAAGGACAGAGAGTATTTTGGGACTACCCCAGTGTGCACACTTACCATGCAAAAAGAAAAATTATCCTATATCATACAGTTTGTATAAAAATCAATTTTTCATACAATATAAAAACACATATTGTTGTCTGTGAAATACATTACAAAGATAAGTGCATTAAATCTTCTGAGAAGGTCAACGCGTTTCACAGATCATTGGGACCAACAGAACTGGGTGTATTGAAAACAAGTAAATCACAGACAGTTAAAAACAAATCCAGGATGGATGCAATATAGTGTGCTCAGTGCTTTATGGAAGGAGAGATTGGGGTTCTCAGAAACAGCCTGCCACCTCATGGGTAGACAACCCTCAAGCACATAAACATAGACCATAGCAAGCCTCAAATATAAGAGAGGAAAATTATTTTTATACAAACTGTATGATATAGGATGATTTTTATTTTTGCATGGTAGGTGTGCACACTGGGGTATATTTAAAGTCCCCAAATCTCTGTCCTTTTGCTACAAATACTGTAGCTGCTGACTTTTAATATAAGGACACTTACCTGTCCAGGGAGCCTGCAATGTCAGCACCCCAGCCAATTTTCAGATCCGCTCTCAGGTGCTGCCATCACCATTCTTAGTAGAAGAAACCGGCAGTGAAGCCCTTTGGCTTCACAGCCGGTTCCCGAGTGCGCTGCCCTTTCTAACTGACTTGGCGGTGGAGGAAGGGGGAGGGGGTGGAACTTCCAAGGGACGGCGCCGGGTCACTGTCTCCCAGAAGTGGGGACAGGTACTCGTTCCCCCCTCTCCCCTGAAAGGTGCCAAATTTGGCACAGGAGGGGGGGAGGAAGCAGATCAGTGGAGTTTCCACTTTTGGGTGGAACTCCACTTTAGACATGTAACATAAAAAAACTAATTTTACCTGTCTATCTCAAATTTGGTGGTTCATTTGGGTTGGGGCTTGAAGGAAAATGTTTCTTTTCTTTTAATTTTTCATTATACAACAATAAAAAAATGAAAACAAAAAACATAAAAACTCTGCTTGAATATAATAATTCTTTATTGTTTTATAAGAAGTAAACATATAAGAAGTACATAATATTATAGAGATGTAGTAGTTAGTTCCAATTGTTACGTTGGCCAGCATATATAGGTTTGATCACATATAAAGCATTAGTGTATATTGAGCTGTAAAGGTAATCATACTCATTTCAGTTCAGTTAGGTTCCGATGGTCTATACCATACATGTCTTTGAGGTTTACATACTACTATTTCTGAACACAAGTGATAAAAGGAACTAAGGCTGGCCATACACTATTCAATTTTCCTGTTCAACTTTCCTTTAGATTTACCAAAACCATATAATAGGAGGTCAAACCTAAACACTTTCAATTTGGATGCAATCAGGCAGGCCCTTGTACTACATAGTTGAAGGTAAATCTAAAGAAAATTGAACAGGAAAATTGTATGGTGTATGGCCAGCTTTAAAGAGAGGAAAATAAACAGCAAACCAAAACAACAAGTAAAATGTGTCCGGCAGTCAATCTAGGTACTGAGAAATAACAGTGTTAATAATATCACCTTAGTCACAGTTTATTATCGCAGACAAGACAACACCTCCAGCCGGTTCAGTTGTATCTGTATATTCTTTTTAACCTCTAATAGACCCTTATTTTGTGAGTACCAATTCTGCCAATAACTCAAACAACTCATTTTCTTAATGGTTACCTATGCTGTATGCGAATTGTTTCTCATAGACACTGTGTGTATTTGTTTTCTGCAGAGTTTCTGTTATAGTGGGGAGATTGCTGTCTTTCCAGTGTTAAACTATGTTGAGTCTAGCTGCTAAGAGTATATGGGACACCATTGCTCTCAGATGCGTTGGAATCAGATCTATGTCAAGTGATAGAAGTGCTAGCTCTGGGGAAGGTACAACCTTTATGCCAGGTATTCTTTCAGTTATTATTATTATCATTATGATCAATTATGAATTACAATTATGATGAAGATGTGCGACCAGAACTTTTCAATACGTGGACACGTCCACAATATATGTGATAAAGTTCCTATTCCTCCACATCCTCTCCAGCAGTCCGGCGATGTCCCAGAGGTACATTTTGCTATGCGGTGTGGGGTGAGGTACCAACGCAGTACATTTTTTAGGTGTAGTTCCCATAGGCCAGCACTTCTAGTAGTGGCATAGGTTATATTGAGAGCTTTCTGCTATTTATTCTCTGTGTAGTTTTCCCCAAGGTCTTTTTCCCAGGCTTATATATTAGGAGTTTTATTAAACAATTGTTTGTTCTGTAGGTATTTGTATAGTAAGGGTGTGCCTTTAAGTCTTGTATTTGTAGTTGTATAGTATAGGGCTACCTGCCAGGGTAGATGGGTGGTAAGTTTGTTATGATGTCTTAGTAAGTGAGATAATTGGATGTATTTGAAAAAAATCAGATGATGGGATAGAGTATACTATTTGCAAGGCTCTACATGTCTTCATTGCAGGTTCTACAAACAGGTCTTCTAGAAGGAAATTTTTGGTAGTGTACCAATTATTTAGGGACATGTCAGGTATCAGGAGAGCTATGGCTGTGATTGGTAATTTTAGAGGGGTAAGGGTACCTGCATTCCCTATTGTCTTGTGAAGGTAGTGCCAAGCTTCTATAGATGCTTGTATGGTAGGGGCGAATGTTGGAGCTTTGGATGGATGGAAAGGGCTAGTTATGAGATAGTTATATAAGTTACCCCCTGGCACTTGAGACCCTTCAAGTTCAGCCCAAAGAGTGCCTTTTCCCCCTCCATAGGAATGTATTCAGCTCTGATTGTGCTTGTTGGAAAAAAAGTTTTAGGCACTGAGACAGGTAAAGTCCTGAATAGGTATAAAATTGTGGAAGAATTTTCATTTTGAGTGCGGTTAGTCTGCCTGAGCAGGATAGCTCAAATTTCCATATGTTATCTAGTTTGGGGCGTAGGTCGTGTAGGAGGTGGGTGTAATTTTCTCTAACTAGATCAACTAATCTGGTTAGACCCAGCCCTAGAAGGTATGACTTGGACTTATTAACTTTATAGTATGATACAGTGTTGTAAACAATTGTTTACAATTGTAAAGCCTGGTGTACCAAAGCCAAGAAAGATGTAACATCAGTTAGCATCAATGTGATGTTGTCAGCGAATAGGCTGATGCTATGCATCCTACCCTCCGCAGAGAATCCCTTAATTTTGTGGTGTTAGCCTATATATTCAGCCATATGTTCCATAAGTAAATTAAAAATGAGCAGAGATAAGGGGCACCCCTGACGAGTTCCGTTCGTTATAGTAAATGGGGTTGAGAGCATGCCCGAGATGTATACCTGGGCTGAAGGGGTTGTATATGCCATAATGGCTTTAAGAATCTGGCCTTGAAATCCAAATTTATGCAGGACTTGTTCTAGATATTCCCAGTGGATTCTATTGAACGTCTTCTCTGCATCCAAAGCTAGGAGCAGAGAAGGTGTTCTGTTTTTATTGGCAAGATGTATAATATTAATTAGGTGCCTAGTAGCATCGGCTGTTTGTCGGCCTTTGGTAAATCCAGATTGGTCCAAATGGACTATTGAGGGCAGAATATCCACCAGCCTACTAGCTATCAATTTGGCATAGATTTTCAGATCATTGTTGAGTAATGATATGGAATGGAAGTTTTGTGGGAGGTTAGGTTCTTTCCCCGGCTTTGGCAAGGCAACTATCATTGATTTAAGCATTTCAGATGGGAAAGAAGATGAGGAGATGGCTTGATTATACCTCTAATATATTGGGGGTTAATATGCATTTAAATGGGAACAAGTTTAAGGTTGTAGAGTGAGCTATAGTAGGAGCTAAAAGCATCCGCTATAGCTTGAGGATGGTATAATTTAGATTTGTTAACCGGATAAATTATGTAAGGTATTTTTGCCTTGTGTCTGTGCCCTCTAAGGCGAGTAGCAAGTAGTTTCCCTGCTTTATTGCTGTTTACAAAATAGGACATTTTAAGCCTCCTAGAGGTCTTTTCAAAGTCCTCCAGCAACATTAAATGAAGCTTGTATCTCAGTTTAGTTAGTTCGTTGGACATTTCTGGAGTTGTATTGATTTTGTTTTGGTCTTCTAGGGCTTGAATGCGAGAAGAAATAGTTTGTATCTGCCGTCCCCTCATCCTCTTGGCTCTGGCTCCCAATTTTATGAGTAAACCTCTCATAAATGCCTTATGTGCGTTCCATGTTACAGAAGGGTCATCCACTGAATTCATATTATGCTCAAAAAATTAGGTTTTTTCTTAACTTGGATTTGGAAGGATCATCCTGGAATATCAGTGGGTTGGATCTCCAAATGAATTTGGTATTGGTATTAAATGTATCATCAACCCACAGAGACACCGAGGAGTGATCCAACCAAGTGATAGCATTAATTGTAAACTTTAGAATTTTGGTCAGTAACCATTTATCTGTTAAGAAAAGGTCAAATCTCGTGTAGATTTTGTGACTTGTGGAGAAGAAAGAGTAGTCTTTTTCTGTGGTGTGTAGACATCTCCATGCATCAAATAAACCATATCTGAGAAGAAGGGGTTGGAGTGACTCTTGTTGTCTGCTAGACAAAGTGGTAGAGTGCATCTTTGGATCTGGGGGTAGGTTAAAGTCCCCACATAACAGTAGATAACCTTATTGCATTTAGGATACCTTCTTCAAAATTCTGTGTAAAAAATGGGTCTGGTGGTCATTTGGTGCATATACATTGACCACTGTATAGGTTGTGGAATTAATGTCACAGATCAGAATATGGTATCTGCCCTGTGGGTCAGATAGTTCTTTATGTAGGTGGAAAGCTACCGTGTCTCTTATTGCAGTGGGCACTCCTCTCTTTTTGTGTCTGCATTAGCAAAAAAAAATGTGGAAATTTGGGGTTTGAGCAAGAAGGTTGAGCATGGATGTTAAAGTGGGTTTCCTGGGCACAAAGAATGTTACAGTTATTTTGCACTGCCTCTTTCCACAGAGATCTGCGCTTTGCTGGGTGGTTAAGTCCCTTGACCTTAATAGTTAGAAAGGTTATGGTCATCTTGGAGGTTGGGTAAAGAGAGTGTTGTGTAGCAGGTGTTGGTAACACTTACGGTACTTGAGTTGGTTGCCTTGATATGCCAGTTCCAGAGGTGATAGTGGTTGAGGTTTCAGTTTTCATTAATGTGGCTGTGTCTTGGCGTAGTCATCTCTGTGAAGGGTTGGGTATGGCTGCGACTGTGGACATGAACAGTGGTTAGCTGCAACATCAAAAACAAAAGAGAAGATAGGAACAGTTGTAACAGATATAGGTCAGTGCAACCTGGATGTGGCATAGAGCCACTCATGAATGCATAGGGGGTATGAGCAAAAAACAGTTCCGCTTAGCGGCTCTCTGCTAATCAGGGAACAGTAGATGTTTTCCATTGCTGGCTGCAGTCATTTCAACTGTGTCTGTGAGCATTTTTTGCAGTAACTAGATTACAATCCCCCACAATGTGGTTAGGGCTATGTTTCTTGGAAGACTGTAGAGAACCCTCTGGTACAATGTGCCACATTTTGAGCAAGTGTATCCCTTTGGCAAGAGTATCCACAATGTGGTCTTTACCTTCCTTGGTAATGATCTGTTTAGTCGGAAACCCACACGTAATCTTATGGTTCCTTAGTGTTTTTGAGATGATATTCAGGTTTCTGCGCTTCTGTAGGGGGAATTGAGACAGGTCAGCAGAAAATTGCAGATCTTTGTATTGCGGTGAGAAAAGATCTCTAGTACGCGATGCTGCCATCAGACGCTCCTTTACCTGAAAGAAGTGGAGACATAGAATGACGTCTCTGGGTATATTGTCGGGTAGGTGTTCCGGCTTTGGTAATCGGTGGATCCTGTCCACTGTGATATCCAATTCCATCAGATCTGGTAGTATGGATGTGAAAAGTTGTGCTCCATACTTGCGCAAGTTGCCCGCAGTTCTACCCCAAACTTGGGGACACATGATAACATGTCAGCATGTAGTGAACTCCTCAGGGATACTAGCATCTCTTTTAGGGTAGTGTCCAGCACTGGCTAATTAGTTGTGGGGAAGAGATCAATCAAGTCAGGGAGATCCCTAGTGTCTTCCTCTGAATCTAGTCCCTGGCTCTCCTCCTGGCTGTAATCCATTGCATCCAGCCTCAATCTTGCCTTCTCAGGGCTCCCAGATGAAGGGGTGTGAAGGGGAGATTGTGGGCTTTTGGATGGTGCATTTTTTTTCCGTTGTATTACCTTTAGCAGGTCCCTGCTAAGGCGTGCTGGACATAGTGAGCCATCTTGGATGAGCTCCGGTGCAAAGTATGCAGTGAGTTTCTGCAGCTTCCTGCTCTCCTTATGCCATCTGGGCATAATCGATTGGGTCCCCGATGTTCTGCCTCGGCTCTGGTATTCTCGGTGGTTAACGCAGTGTGGATTGCAGGCTGTTTTGTGCTGATTTTGCCCTGATAGCCGTGGAGCTTCTGTGTCAAGCATCCATCGCTGTCCGCGGCAAGCTCCACTTCCATGCTTGAATATTTACTTGTATGTTAATCCTAAAGTGAAAGTCAGATTTAAAAGTACTAACTACTTGAGGTATATATTCATTAACCACTCATTAACCATTCATTAGCCTTAAATGGCCTAAGGTTGAAGTGGTTATACCAAGATCATGGTAGAAGTAATCCGAGCAGCTATACAGCCACTGGATTACTTTTACAGACCCCCCCTCCCACCACCGCCACCTTTACCGGGCTCTCCTGTCCACTCAGGGAGGTTGGTAAGGATGTGACTGGTGGCATCTGGTTCCTGGGACACAGTGAGAAGAACTGATGTTGTTCCTCCTACTGTGTGATGTCAGAAAATGGACACATTCTATGAATAAGCTCTCATTGTAGTGTGAAACGCGTCAGCTGCTTTTGTACGCTTCTGCTGTTATTTTTCTTCATGATTCAGCTCTTTAAATAAAGCATTCATCATTATACCGGTGTGCGGCTTCCAGCTTTCCTCGATTTGTCTGCCAGAAAATGGACACAACAAGAATCTTGTCACTTCGATTTCCGTTGCATGTAAACAAGTCCTTACAGGCTTGTGAAAGCATCAGCTCAACCCAATCTCATAGACACCAGATCTCTCCATAAAGAGGACCTGTCAAGGCCCTCTAGGAGATTCCAGTTCTAAAATGGCCTCAATGGGTTGGACAAGAATGTTCTGACACAATGATTTCATATATATATATATATATATATATATATATATATATATATATATATATACACATATATATATATATATATATATATATATATATATATATACACATATATATACATATATATATATATATGGTAAAATGTTGTATATACATTTATAGGAATACTGTATATCAGTTGATAAAGTAAACACAAGGTAATCATTACAATTAGGAAAAGTGTTCCAGTTCTAGGATATCAGAGATAAGGCTGGACATCCTCCAATGTGAAGCAGTTAGGAATGGTGAAATTTCTATCCTGATAGACCAGTTAAATGAGACCTAGAGTAATTTCAGGTTTAAGTAGACTGATGGGTCATAAAATATAGTACCTACAAATAGCACCCAGGAGTTTGAAGAGTACAGTACAGTATTAAAGGGTATGGAAGATACTAGGCCAGCAGACAGAGGAGAAAGGGATGGAGATAGAATAGGACAATTTCACTTTAGTCAAGGACTTTAAATGATTGGGTTAATAGATTTCTGATTGTTACCTATACAGAGGATTGTGAAAAGGCAATAAAAGGAAGAACAGAAGATAGAGATGGGTCAGAATGGTAGGTGACTGGTAGAAATGTAATAACATACTCCACTGGACTCCATACTAAGCTGAATCTGTTTATCATTATCTTTTTCCAATAGTTTTCCTCATAGGCTTAAGAATTCAGATCAATGGTTTCCCACAACCCTTCACATGGTGCTTAACAAACTAAGTGTGTGCATGTTAATAGTAATAGGGGTCTGACAGGGGAGGACTGGGCTGGGGGGCAGACAGACATGAGTCATATGCAGCCCATGACCGGCTGTTCTCATTTATGTACTAAGACACAAGAAAACCTTTAATCCTTATAGTCTGTGAATGCAAACATTGTGAGGGCAGCAAAATTGCACACAGATTAATTTTATGCAGATCCATAGCCATAAAATTTGTAAACACATCGTTTTCTATAAGAGCAAAACATGCTGAGTTTACGACAAACAATTTAGAAAGATGATCGCTGAAACTAGTTTTAATGCGTATAATGCCATTCATGTACTCTAATACGCAGGTTTATGACATCCATAACCTACAAGGAAAGTTACTGTGCATTTGATAAGCTGATCATAAAACTCTTGTCACTTAGATCTGTTTTTGAGGATATAAAATTAAAACAACTGCAGGCATACAAATGCTAAATAGTTTTACATTAAAGGATATATAATATTACCCTGAATATAAATAAAATTACCATACGTGAATCATTCTGGATGTTTTGTATAGAAATAATTAGGTACGCAGATCACTGTTTAACCCAATATGCACCACTGTCACTTAATGTTGGGCAGTCTTTAAACTCCAAAATAACTTGCCAATTGTCTCAGTAAATAGTCTTAGTAAATGGCCCAATACATGTCTTAAAGGGGTCACTACACACACATGACCACTGAATAGTATTGTGTCCTGGAGGATGTCAAGAAACATCTCAAAGCAGGCCGTGACTATCCTCTGGGGTAAGTAAACAGCTAGAGTAGAGGGTTTCTACCAGGGCCGGACTGACCCATCGAGCCGCTGGGCACTGCCTGAGGGCCCAGGGCCAGTAGGGACCCAATAATGGATAGTCCATGTGCGGTGGTGGGGAGCGGGCAGCAAAGGCCTCGGAGCGCCGGCAGGATGACAGCACCCAGCTCCGAGTACCATCTTCACACAGCGAGTGGGTGGCCTCAGACAGAGGCCACAGGGAAGGTGAGCAGCAAGGGTGGCCCGGAGAATAGGCTCACTGGGGGCCCGGACGAAGACGAGGAGGCACAGGCACTCAGGAATGCTATTACACTAAATAGGTCTGCTGGAAGGAGCTCAGCACAGTACCCCCATTGTCACTAGAATGAGAACTGGCCCTGACTTCTGATGGTCATTATGAACATCTTCCTCCTGCTGGCAGAAAGGTACTGGGCATCACACACACTTACCCGCAGACACTGACAGGGACAGGGGAACACAGGAGGGAGGGACTTCAGACAACCTCCATCACTCTCACACCCCCTCTCACAACCCCCTCTCTCTCTCCCCCCTCTCACTCACCCCCTCTCTCTCACTCACCTTCTCTCTCTCCCACCCATCCCCCCTCTCACCCCCTCTCTCTCTCTCTTACTCACTCCCTCTCACCCCCTCTCTCTCTCACACTCACTCCCTCTCACCCCCTCTACTCTCTCTCCCACCCCTTTCACCTCTTTATCACCTCCTTGCTCTCTCTCATCCCCCTCCATCTCACCCTCCTCTTCTGCCCTCTCTTTCACCCCCTCTCTTACACCACACCCTGTCACCCCTATCTCTCTCACTCCTCCCTCTTTCTCACCCCTCTCTCGCACCCCCCTCTCTCTCACCCAACTCTCTCAACCCCTCTATCTCTCACCCCTTTCTCTCTCTCACCCCCCTCTCTCATCTCCCTCCCTCTCTCTCACCCCTCTCTTAACCCCTCCTCTCTCTCTGCCCCTCCTACCCTCCCCTCCGTCACTCTCTTTCCCCCTCTCTCTTACACTTCCTCTCTCTCCCCCACCCTCTCTCACCCCCTCTCTATTCCCCTCTTTCACTCTCAACCCCCTCTTTATCCCCCTCTCTCTCACTCTTCCCCTCTCTCAACCCTTCTCTCTCTCACTACCCTCTCACAATCACCCTGCTCTCCAACCCCCCTCACTCATCTAATCCCCCTTTAACCCTCTCTTTCCCTCTCTCAACCCCCTTTCACCCCTCTATCACCCCATCCCACCCCTCTCTTACCCCACCTACCCCCTCTCTCTTTCTAACCCCCCTCTTTCACCCTTTCTCCCACACCCCTCTCTATTTCACCCCCTCTTCCCCCCTCTCTCATCGCCTCTCCCTCTCACCCCCTTACTCCCTCTCTCTCTCTCACCCCTTCATTCCCTCTTTCACTCTCCCCCCCAACTCTCTCTCTCCCTCACACTTCCCCTCTTTTATTCCTTCTCTCTCTCACTCACTTTTCACTCTCCCCCTCCCCAACCCCCTCTCTCTCACCCCTCTCTCCCTCACCCCTTCTCTTTCTAACCCCCTCTCTATCATGCACCCTCTCGCCCACCCTTCTCTCTCTCTCACCCCCCCTCTCCCACCACTTCTCTCTCACCCCCTCTGTCTCTCACCCCTCTTTCCCCGACTCTCTCTTACTCTCTTTCTCTCCCACTCTCTCCCTCCCCCTCTCTCTCACTCCCCTCTCCCCCTCTCTCTCCCCCTCTGTCTCCCTCTCTCTCTCACCCCCTCTCTCTCATCCCTCTCTCTCTCTCTTTCTCGCTCACCTCCCCTTTCTGTCTCACCTCCCTCCCACTCTCACCCTCTTTTCTCTCTCTTTCTCGCTCCCCTCTCTCTTTCACCCACTTCTCTCTCTCTCACCCCTTCTCTTTCTAACCCCCTCTCTCTCCCATCCCCCTCTCTCTCTTTCTCACACCTCTCTCTCTCACCCCTTTCTCTCCCCCTCTCTCTCACCCCCAATCCCCTACTCTCACCCTCTCTCTCTCTCACACCCATCTCCCCCCTCTTTCTCTCTCTCACCTTCTCTTTCTCACACCCCTCTTCTCCCTCTCTCCCCCTCTCTTTCTCACCCCCTCCTTTTCTCCATTATCTCTCTCACCCCCTAACTCTCTCACCCCCTTCCACTCGCACCCCCTCACCACCTTCTCTCTCTCTCACCCTCTTCTCTCTCTCACCCCCTACTCTCTCTCTTGCTCCCACCTCTCTCCCACCCCCTCACTCTCCGTTCTGTGACGAATGCATGTAATGTGGGTAGTGCAATATGAAGTTGGTGCTTAAGTGTGGGCAGGACAGGGGACCCCATGATCTTCTTTTGCCAGGGGGCCCCATGAGTTGTCAGTCCACCCCTGGTTTCTACTATAGTTTAGCTTTTGACAGTAGTTTAGTGCACCTATGTGGAAAATGCACTTGCACTTTAAAAAACCTTCTACTTTTCCAGTGCTTACAGAATATGTTGCCAAATATGAACTATATAGTATATGAATAGGGATGAGCTTTGAGTTCAGACTGAAGCAGAACAAATATTTTGCTATAATATGTCCCAGAGACACTGTTATTTATCCACTGGTGGCTCATTTGGGTTAGAGCTTGGGTAAATAGAAATTTTAAACACATTAAAAAGAAAAACTGCACTTGAATATCTATTCTCTGTAAGCCTAACTTCAGGTTCAAATAAATAAATATCAATTATTGCAGTTTTGTAGTTAAAAAGATAAAACTTGCATATAATTTTAATTTCTACTAATGTAAATACTTGAATTAGTCAGTATAAGGGTCACTCATGCTCTGTGCAATACACTTGTGTTGACAAGGATCAGATAGCAGAGTAAGCTGTCTTGCTGCTGCGTTAGTAGGGATGGACTTCAGGTTTGGGTTTACCGTGAATTTGGCCAGCAGTTCACAGTTTGAGAAAAGGGCTAATGCCCCGTACACACGGTCGGATTTTCCGATGGACAATGTCCGATCGGAGCGTGTTGTCGGAAATTCCGACCGTGTGTGGGCGCCATCGGACATTTTCCATCGGATTTTCCGACACACAAAGTTGGACAGCAGGAGATAAAATTTTCCGACAACAAAATCCGTTGTCGGAAATTCCGATCGTGTGTACACAAATCCGACGGACAAAGTGCCACGCATGCTCAGAATAAATAAAGAGATGAAAGCTATTGGCCACTGCCCCGTTTATAGTCCCGACGTACGTGTTTTACGTCACCGCGTTTAGAACGATCGGATTTTCCGACAACTTTGTGCGACCGTGTGTAGACAAAACAAAATTGAGCCAACATCCGTCGGAAAAAATCCTAGGATTTTGTTGTCGGAATGTCCGAACAAAGTCCGACCGTGTGTACGGGGCATTACTGTTGAGAACATTATCCACCATAACAATAGTTACCAAATCAAGCACTTCCTGGCCTCTGAACAATTAGGCTCCATGCATACTGGGCTTGAAATAAAACATCAGTTCACTTAGTAGAAAAAACGCTCATATAGACGGTTTTGGTACACAGTTTGGGCAAGTTTACGAGAGTTTAGCTTTTTTTCTGCCAGAAAGCTCCAATCAGAAATGCAAATATGAAGGTTTTTTTTCCTGTCTCTAATCGCTGAGCTCAAATAATGCCTTTAACCACTTGCCGAGCAGTCATCGTCATTATACGGCAGTAGGCCGGCTCGTTCCCACGAATCACCGTGCTGGTATGTTTAACAGCCATAGCGCGGCGTGGCACCCGATGAGTGTGGCTTGCGACAATGATGTCTGCCGGCCACCCGCGATCACGGGCACGAGAGCCCGTGACAGGAGAGGAGAAACAGTCAGTCCCATTCCCCTCAGTTAGAAACACACACGAGGGAACACATTTAACCCCTTGATCGTCCCCCAGTGTTAACCCCTTCCCTGCCATTTACACAGTAATCAGTGCATTTTCATAGCACTGATCGCTGTGTAAATGTCAATGGTCCCAAAAAAGTGTCAAGAGTGTCTGATCTGTCCGCTGCGAATTGGCAGTCCCGCTAAAAAAATTGCAGATTGCTGTCATTACTAATAAAAAAAAATAATAATATAAAAGTCATACATCTATCTCCTATTTTGTAGATGCTATAACTTTTGCGCATATCAATCAATATACGCTTATTGCAATTTTTTTACCAAAAATATGTAGAAGAATACATATTGGCCTAAACTGATGAAGAATTTTTTTTTTTAATTTGGGTTTTTTCTTTCAAAATTGAAGTTTTTTTTGTTTATAGTGCAAAATATAAAAAACCTTAGAGGTGATAAAATACCACCAAAAGAAAGCTCTATTTGTGGGAAAAGAAAGACGTCAATTTTGTTTTGGGTACAGTGTTGCACGACCGCGCAATTGTCAAAGTGTTGCAGTGCTGTATCGCAAAAAATGGCCTGGTCATTAGGGGGAAAATCTTCCGGGGCTGAAGTGGTTAATCAGTGTGCATGGACACACAGGATAGCATTGAACTGCTTCTACAGGCAAAACACAAAACTCCTGTAGAAGCAGCCATTTTTAAGCCAGTGTGCATGGAGCCATAGGTGGCTTAGAAGGGCAAATCAATGGGGTTTTTCTTTGTGCCAGCCTGCTCCCTATAAAAGTCAGGATTCCCAGTAGCCTTTGTTCAATGTGTGTTAAAGGAGACATTGAGTACAGGCACACTTAAGCCTAGTACACACTAGTGGTTATTTTTCATTCAACCCAGCAGGGCTGAACAAAAAAAACCTGACAGCTCAGGAGGAGCCGCTGTACTAACTATCTGATGTTAGTACAGCAATCTCCCCTGCTGTTCTTTTGTGAATCCCCCTGCCAGAACACTCCAATCACCGCTCTCAGGCATTAGTTGAGAGCGCTGATCTGGAGCGATCAGCAGACCTTTTTCAGTTGTGCCATGTCGATGCAGGCCGAACTGCTGGCTTCTGTTGGACCGACTGCAAGACACATGGGCCAAATATAATCTGTTTTTTATTGAACCGGCCGATGCCGCCGACATTCGGCCCGTGTTTACTAAGCTTAAGTTTGTTGTACAGTAATAAAGCATAATAGGTAGAGATTTTAAGAGTGATTCTAGGGACAGTTAAATGCTGGTGGTTTAATAACATCTCTCTATTTTTATAGTTTGTTGTATAGTGATCTAGTAGATTGGAGAGAGATTTAAGCGTAATTCCAGGAACCGTTAAATGATTGTGGTTATTGTTAAAAACGTCCATATTTACATTGGGGTTGATTTACCAAAACTTTTGAATGCAAAATATGGTGCAGCCCTGCAAAGGAACCAATCGGCTTCCAGTTTTTTGTTTTTTTTGTTTTTTTAAAGTTTAATTGAACAAGCTGAAGTTAGTAGCTACATGGGTAGCATGCACAGCTGCACCTGATTTGGCACTCTCCAGATTTAGTAAATCAACCCCACTGAGTCACAGACAGACTGGGGTTGACTAACAAAAGGCAAAAAGACTGTCCACTTTGCAAGTGAATTTTCAGTTTGTAAAGGAATTACTCCTTAGCTTAGTGAATGAGGTGACTTCTATTATCAAACTGTGTGGAAGCAAAAATATATATTGTTTTGATTTCCTTGCATGTGATTGGATACTCTTTGCAAATTGAATTTTCACCATATTCACTAAACTAAGAATAAATTCTCTTTTACATTGAACATCCTACCTGCCTTTGGTAATTAAACCCCACTGTGTTTTGCACACTTCTTTAGCTCCTATAGGAGATGCCATATGATTGTGTTTCCAGGGAGATATATCTTTGTGTGTGTCTTAGCAAAAACATCATTAAACTTATTTCATGTTTTAATTTTTTTTGTTTTAGCTGAGTTAAAATTCAGGGGTTAGCAAATGTTTGCAGAGGCTGTGCACTAGAATATGTGTGCATCCGTGAATACACGGATGCACTGTACTGTCATTGCTAACCACTTGATCTCTTGGACCAGGCAATTTTTTACTATTTAGCGCTGTGCTACTTTTACTGGCAATTGCATGGTTAGACAACACTGTACGCAAATAAAATTAATATAATTGTTTTCACACAAATAGAGCTTTCTTTTGGTGGCATTTGATCACCATTGGGTTTTTTATTTTTGTGCTATATAAATGAAAAAAGACCTAAACGTTTGAAAAAAAAAAAAAACATAATTCCAACTTTCTGTTATAAAATCTATCCAGGAAATTAAGTCTCTTCATGAATTTAGGCTAAATGTATTCTGCTACATGTTTTTGGTAAAAAAAAAAAAAAAAAAAAAATGTATTGATTTGTGTGAGACAAAGACATTTGCAAACAAATGGCATCTGTATACCTGCCATTGTGGTGCAGCAGAGGAAATAAACTGGTGTAAGGTAGGGATGAGCCGAACACCCCCCTGTTCGGTTCGCACCAGAACATGCGAACAGAAAAAAGTTTGTTCGAACACGCGAACACCGTTAAAGTCTATGGGACACGAACATGAATAATCCAAAGTGCTAATTTTAAAGGCTTATATGCAAGTTATTGTCATAAAAAGTGTTTGGGGACCTGGGTCCTGCCCCAGGGGACATGGATCAATGCAAAAAAAAGTTTTAAAAACGGACGTTTTTTTCAGGAGCAGTGATTTTAATAATGCTTAAAGTCAAACAATAAAAGTGTAATATCCCTTTAAATTTCGTAGCTGAGGGGTGTCTATAGTATGCCTGTAAAGGGGCGCATGTTTCGTGTGCTTAGAACAGTCTGACAGCAAAATGACATTTCGAAGGAAAAATCCCATTTAAAACTACTCGCGGCTATTGAATTGCCAGCCTGACAATACACATAGAAGTTCATTGATAAAAACGGCATGGGAATTCCCCACAGGGGAACCCCGAACCAAAATTTAAAAAAAAAAATGACGTGGGGGTCCCCCTAAATTCCATACCGGGCCCTTCAGGTCTGGCATGGATATTAAGGGGAACCCCGGCCAGAATTTAAAAAAAAGAAAATGACGTGGGGGTCCCCCTAAATTCCATACCAGACCCTTGAGGTCTGGTACGGATTTTAAGGGGAACCCCACGCCAAAAAAAAAACAAAAAACGGCGTGGGGTCCCCCCAAGGATCCATACCAGACCCTTATCCGAGCACGCAACCTGGCAGGAAAAGAGGGGGGGATGAGAGAATGAATGAATGAATGAATGAATGAATGAATGAATGATTTATAAAGCGCTACAAATGCGAACTGAATCGCCTCAAGGAGCTGGATGCATTTTCTGATGTCAGCTTCTCAGAAAAGGAAGGTCTTTAGTTTTTTTCTGAAGGCCTGGTGGTTTTCTTCCATGCGGATGTTGGTAGGAAGAGCGTTCCATAGTCGAGGTCCTTGGACTGCGAATCTTCGTTCTCCCTTTGCTTTGTAGCGGTATTTGGGAATGGTAAGGAGGTTTTGGTTAGCTGATCGAAGACTGCGATTCGGTGTATAGTGTTTTATTTTCTCGCGGAGATATGGTGGGGCGTTTCCTTGTACGCATTTGTGGGTGAGGCAGAGGGTCTTGAATGTGATCCGTTTCTTCACGGTTAGCCAGTGTAGGCTCTTTAGGGAGGGGGAGATGGATTCCCAGGGTTTTTTTCCTGTTAACAGTCTTGCCGCCGTGTTTTGGATGAGTTGTAAGCGCGCAAGCTGATATTGGGGTAGTCCTACGTAGAGCGAATTTGCGTAGTCGAGTCGGGAATTGATGATTGTTCCCACAACTGCCGCTTTGTCCTCTTCTGGGATGAAGGGGATGAGTCTACGTAGTTGGCGGAGGAGATGGTGGGATCCGCTCACCACTGATCCTATTTGTGCATCCATTGTCATTCCTGAGTCAAAAATGACTCCGAGACTCTTGGCTTTGGTGCTTGGGGAGATGGTCTGTCCAAGGATGGTGGGAGGTGTCCATGTAGTCTTTATTTTGGAATTTTTGTTAGCTTGTAGGAGAAGAAGTTCTGTTTTTGATCCGTTGAGTTTGAGGGAGCTAGTGGTCATCCAGTCGTCTATTAAGGAGAGGCATTTCTGTAATTGCTGAGAGAGCGCCCCCCTCCTGAACCGTACCAGGCCACATGCCCTCAACATTGGGAGGGTGCCTTGGGGTATCCCCCCAAAACACCTTGTCCCCATGTTGATGAGGACAAGGGCCTCATCCCCACAACCGTGGCCGGTGGTTGTGGGGGTCTGCGGGTGGGGGGCTTATCTGAATCTGGAAGCCCCCTTTAACAAGGGGACCCCCAGATCCCGGCCCTCCCCCTGTGTGAAATGGTAAGGGGGTACACCCCTACCATTTCACTAAAAAACTGTCAAAAATGTTAAAAATGACAAGAGACAGTTTTTGACAATTCCTTTATTTAAATGCTTCTTCTTTCTTCTATCTTCCTTCATCTTCTTCTTCTGGTTCTTCTGGCTCTTCTGGTTCCTCCTCCAGTGTTCTCGTCCAGCTTCTCCTCCGCGGCATCTTCTATCTTCTTCTCCTCGGGCCGCTCCGCACCCATGGCATGGGGGGAGGCTCCCGCTCTTCTCTTCATCTTCTTCTCTTCTTCTTTTCTTCTCTTCTTCTCTTCTTCATTTTCTTCTACGGGCCGCTCCGCATCCATGCTGGCATGGAGGGAGGCTCCCGCTGTGTGACGGCGTCTCCTCGTCTGACGGTTCTTAAATAACCGGGGGCGGGGCCACCCAGTGACCCTGCCCCCCTCTGACGCACGGTGACATGACGGGACTTCCCTGTGACGTCACGGGGAATGCCACAGGGAAGTCCCATCATGTCCCGTGCGTCAGAGGGGGGCGGGGTCACCGGGTGGCCCCGCCCCCCATTATTTAAGAACCGTCAGACGAGGAGAGGCCGTCACACAGCAGGAGCCTCCCTCCATGCCAGCATGGATGCGGAGCGGCCCGGAGAAGAAAATGAAGAAGAGGAGAAGAAGAGAAGAAAAGAAGAAGAGAAGAAGAAGATGAAGAGAAGAGCGGGAGCCTCCCTCCATGCCATGGGTGCGGAGCGGCCCGAGGAGAAGAAGATAGAAGATGCCGCTGAGGAGATGCTGGACGAGAACGCCGGAGGAAGAACCAGAAGAACCAGAAGAAGATGAAGGAAGAAAGAAGAAGCATTTAAATAAAGGAATTGTCAAAAACTGTCTCTTGTCATTTTTAACATTTTTGACAGTTTTTTAGTGAAATGGTAGGGGTAAGTACCCCCTTACCATTTCACACAGGGGGGGCGGGATCTGGGGGTCCCCTTGTTAAAGGGGGCTTCCAGATTCCGATAAGCCCCCCGCCCGCAGACCCCCACAACCACCGGCCAGGGTTGTGGGGATGAGGCCCTTGTCTTCATCAACATGGGGACAAGGTGTATTGGGGGGCTACCCCAAAGCACCCTCCCAATGTTTTGATTTCGCCCATAGACTTTTAAAGGGTGTTCCGCGGCATTCGAATTTGCCGCGAACACCCCAAATTGTTCGCTGTTCGGCGAACTTGCGAACAGCCAATGAAGCTCATCCCTAGTGTAAGGTGACCAACTCCACCTGCTGAAATAAAAGTGACTGTAAAGCCAGCAGTTTTGCCAAGCTGGCATGGGCGTGATTATGGGACATTTTTTTCCTTCCTCTCCAGCCTGGTCACTTGTCTTGTAAAGGCTGCTGCTGGAGATGGTGGAGAGGGATTATGAAACATAAAGGGAGGTTCGAGCCTATGCTCACTTCTACTGAGTGCAGCCCATGATGAAATTCTTCCCAGCGCGGTGTGCCATAAGGTAAGCTTCATACAGTGAGTGTTGCATCAGTTGCACATGGCAAACTTTTTGAACATGGATGTTAAGTGAGAAATGAGGAGACATGTGGGAATGCTGAAGCGGAGAGGTAAGAAGAAGAGGCCAGAGCCATGGACTCTTCAATGGGGGGGTGCAAAAAGCATTGGACCTTCACCCTCATACTACAACCAGGGACCTGCTCCCTCATACTAGTTCACATCTCATGGAGGAGGCACACTTTGGCCTTTTCACCTTGGATGCTTAAAGTGGTTTTAAACCCCATATATATACCCAGTGAAGTGACAAGCCTCAGGTGATCAGGTGATACACAGAGATTAAATAAATCCTTCTACATACATTGTACCTGGTTATCTGTAGCTTTTTCTTCTCTACAGCCTTCCAAAACACACACTTTACACTGCATCTCTCAGCAGAAGATAGGAGGGGCATGGATTTGATGTCACACACACTGTGGAGCTAGATCACAAAGACCCATTAAATATGATAGCTGATTTGAAAGAAGGGATACACCCCTCTAACAGGCTCATAGATAAAAACACAGAACTGAGTTACCTGCTGTGTGCTGGAGGGTGATGGGTCATCTTTTGGGAGGCTGAAGTATTAGCTTAGAGTTCTATCAGTGATTTGTGCAGATAGCAGAAGGATCAGAGATCAGAGAAGAACTAGACTCAGTACTTTGGATTCAGGCTAGTGCACAAAATAGAGGGATGTGCTTTGTTCACTCTTCATGTTTGAGGTTAACAACCACTTTGTAGCCCTTGTGCTGACATCAAATGTGGGCCATTTGCTGTCAACTTGTCATATTTAGGTGCTGCCCCGTCACAGCTACAGCTCTTTTGTGCATAGTCATGTGTTTCCTCATGAACGTGGTTTTACCATAGTTAAAAAACTGATAGATTGCAGACCATAACAATCCTGTTAACAGCAGATACCCGCACTGCAGAGTTCTTTCAATTTGCTGCCTATTCCGTTGGGGATACATGTATGGAGAGGAAATATTTTGACATTTTATTATACTTTTAATAAAATGCAGTGTGGTACTGCAATAAAAATGCAGCACACTGACTATACTATCAAACTGCCGTGCCACTGGCCCTTTACAATAGGTTGAGAGCTTTAGCTTTATTTTTTTAAAGAGTACAATTTTCTATAGCTTTTAGATCTGTTGTGGCTGCTATTCACGCCAGCCAATTTATGCTCGTTACTGCTGTCATGTCTAAAACTGCCCACATTTTTTCTTTTTTCCTAGCTATAATAATGAATCAGATGGAAGACCGCTGCAGTTAATATAGAAAAAAAAGGGTTTACAATTGCAAATTAGTTAATACATTCTGTTTTGCTGAAACTGTCCATGAAAATAGTACTGTTTCATACCACTTATAGCTGAAAATAAACCTCAGACATGAAATATGAACAAACAATATCCCTCTATACTGTGTATTTGTCTCAATTAAGAGCATTAAGTGTCATTTCTGTCTGCTGCCTCATTCCTCTGCTATCAGCAAGAGTCACTTCCGACAAGTTTTCTTGACACCAAGAGAAAAAGGGTTAAAGGGGAGGAGGGACCCCGAGCTGATTAACAATTTCAGCTCTGCCCTGTGTGCTGTGTGAAGGGTGGGGGGGAAGGTCCCTTCCCATCCCCTCCCTCCCCTCCAATCAGCTAACAGAGCTCTCCTCACTGAGCTCTGCAAAGTGTAACTTCAGCTCCCCTCCCCTTTTTTTTCTGACAGATCTGACAAGCTTTATACATTCTGGACTTTTAATGCCTGTAGAAAAGAGAAGACCGCAGATAAACAGTTCACTTGGTATATGGAAGGGTGTAAAACCATTTTAAAGGCATCTCCCAAGTAATTGAAAGAATTGGCATTTTAACAATTTCACCCTTGAAGTTGCCCTCGCCTCACTAAATGATACTTTTCACATTTTGTTTGTGTTGGTAAATGTCCTCTAGGGCAGTGGCCTGCTCCCCATGCCTTTTTTTTCTCAGTACCTTTGCTGTTAGCCTTGAAAATGAGCAGAATTAATTTTCTTGATCACCGGCTGACTTCAGTGTGGTTTGGATTAATTCACAATTTCTAGATTTCATGATGATCTATATCATCTATGACATAGAGAACCTGGCTGCGCTTTCTGGTTTGGGGAAACAGGATTACAAAACGAGTGAAGAAAATTTAAAAAAAAACCTTTCACAGGTAAAACCACATTCTGCTGACAAAGGGCATGCTGACTGGAAGAGAGAGCAAAGCTTTTTGAGATACATTTTCATTAGTGAGACTGATACTTTGTAACAGCATTCATTTAAATTTGTTATATTGCTGCTGATCAAGAAACTTGACTTTATGCATGCATGTCTTAAAGTGAAACTTTCATGATGATCTTTATCATCTATAATAAAGAGCAGTGGTTCTCAACCCTATCCTCAAGTACCTCCTACAGGCCATGTTTTGGGAATTTCTCATAGATAAAATAGCTGTCCAAAATACCAAGCCATGTACTCTGATTTAAAGCACCTGTGGAAGATAAAGGAAATCTGCAAACATGGCCTGTTGGGGGTACTTGAGGACAGGGTTGAGAACTACTGATATAGAGAACCTGGCTGTGCTTTCTGGTAGGGGAAGCAGGATTACAAAACTGGTGCACAAAATTACAAATCCTTTCACAGATAAAACCACATTCTGCTGACAAATGGCATGCTGATAGGAAAAGAGAGTAATGCCCTGTACACATGAATGGAATGTCCGACAGAAAAGCTTTTCATCGTCTATTCCGATCGTGTGTAGGCCTCATTGGACTTATATTTTGGAAAATCCTGATTGACCTAGAAATAGAAAATGCTCTAAATATTTCCGATGAAACCAATTCCTATTGGGAAAACCGCTCGTCTGAATGCTGTTCCAACGGACCAAAAACGACGCATGCTCTGAAGCAAGTACGAGATGGAAGCTATTGGCTACTAGCTATTGAACTTCCCATTTCTAGTCCCGTTGTACATGCTGTACGTCACTGTGTTCTGGACGGGCGGACTTTGGTCGGACTTTGGATTGACCAGGTGTAGGCAAGACCGCTTGAATGGAATTCCGTCGGAGTTCTGTCGGAGAAACCTTCAGAGTTTATTCTGACAGCTAAACCGGTCGTGTGTACGCGGCATAAAGCTTTTTGAGATGCATGTTCATAAGTAAAGCTGCTACTGCTAGCATTCATTTAAAGTGCCAAATTGTTATATTGCTGCTGATCAACAAAGTAGACTTTATGCATGCATGAAAGTCCAGCCAAAACCTAAATCTGTTTTGTTTTGGATAGAGTGCAGAAGGTTTACAAGGTATGTATGGGTTTTCTTGTTAACTGTCTGCTTTTCTCAGAAGGTGGTATTTTTTTTCCTTTTTCATTTCTCAGTCACATAGATAAGATTTCTACCTTGTCGATACATTATACTGCTACCATTGTTCATAGAATAGAGTTTATATGTCTAGTATTTTGTCTCAGAAATGGAAGCAACCTCACACAAATTCTTCCCCACTCCATCCAAAGCCAGAAATACATTTTACAGTGACCTGTAGTTCATTATTGCAAACAACCTGTCAGTGCTCAAAAGGGAACTTTGTCCAACAAACCTAGCTTTAGAGAGCAAGACCATGCGAAATGCCACTAAGTGCTTACCGTGAAAATCTAAATTGCTGCATTAGATGGGTTATGTCTAAAACTAAGAAAAACAGGAAAGCTAAGAAGCATGTGTTAACATATGGAATATCTGTTAAATCCTTATGTTATCTCTTAGGGACTAGTTATCTGTGTCTATATAATCCAAGCTAGATAACATGGCTCCATTGGATAAAAATAGGAGACATAAGTTGTTTGACATTGCAGAGTTTTGTAAATTTAAGTAAATTTGGACACCTGCACACATTCCAAGTTGTTACATAGCAGGATGAAACACTGCAAGCATAGTATTGTGTGAGAAACACATATTGTATGTATCGCTTTTAATAGCCAGTTTATGTATGAATAATCAATGCTCATTGTAAAAATGTTCATTATCAAAAACTTAGTGATGCACTGGATCATGCATCACAAAGGCAGGCTGTACATTTGTCTTCTGACTTAAGGTGGCCATACATGGATCTAAATTTGTCCAGCTCAGCGAATTTGGATACATGTATGGGCAGCTACAGCTCTTTGTACACAAGTTGATCTATCGATCGATTTGTATACAACCAATCTTTCAGGTTTTTCTCAAATTATCAGTGCCACCGGCTATAGCTCACAACAATGAACAATGTATTCTAATGGAAGGGAAGGGCCCCCACTGTCAGAAACAATACCACAGTCAGAGGATTCCCCCATCCACCCTAAATGTGTGGAGGAATCAGGTCTTTTTTTTTTTTTTCATTCAACCCAATGGTTGAACAAACGATAAAAAAAGATAAATATATGGGCTGCCTAAGAATGACACATTTATTAGCTAAAACCCATACTTGTATGCACTATTGAACCATTTGCATCCACTGTGAATAAGCAAATGTTAAGAATTTGGCTGCTGATTTAATGTGTCATACACAAGGTGAGAGACTTTTTTTATTTTTATGTAAACCAGCAAAGACTTCCCTTTCCTTGAACAACTAGTTTTGAACGGCGTGCTTTATTTAAATGTACAATATCTCACAAAAGTGAGTACACCCCTACCATTTTTGTAAATATTTTATTATAGCTTTTCATGTGACAACACTGAAAAAAAGACACTTTGCTACCATGTAAAATAGTAAGTGTACAGCTTGTAAAACAGTGTAAATTTGCTGTCCCCTCAAGATAACTCAACGCACAGCCATTAATGTCTGAACTGTTGGCAACAAAAGTGAGTACACCCCTAAAGCCTCGTACACACGATGGGATTTTCCGCAGACAAAACCTCGGACTTTTGTCCAAAGGGCGTTGGCCCCAAACTTGTCTTGTATACAAACGGCACAGAATTATCGGACAACAAACATGAACGTAGTGAGGTACTATGTGGTTTTTCAGCTCTTTAGCACCACCCTTTGGGCTCCATCTGCTAATTTCGTGTTAGTAGAAGTTTGGTAAGTTTTGAGTTGTTCGTTTCATTTCATGCTTTTCATTTCGCGCTTTTCATTTCGCGCTTTTCAGTTTATTTCTGAACAGCCGTTCGTCAACCAGCCATGTTGCGGAATTAGAGGAGATATCGTGTTATTTATTATTGGCCTTGGAGTTGTTGCTTTGACCCAAGTCCATTCCAGGAACAGGATGAGGATTTCTTGGACTAAAAATTGGTTGCTTTATTAATCATGACCAATTATGTCATATGCCTTTGCTGCAGGAGCTCCAGGAGAATAATCAAGAAGAATAATCCTGCTTTCACCAACTCTTGGCATTGTTGACCCCCTATATTAAGAAGCAGGACACATGCATGAGTCTTTTATTTTATTTTTGGGTTGAATAATGATTTGATTTGGTATATTTTCTATATTTTTGTATGCATAGAATGCACTTTTTGGTTAAGTTCTATTGGCAGATAGCATGTCTAAAAGACAAAATAAACACCAAAAATTACCGCGCTTCTCAAAACAATATACTGCTAACTAGATTCTATACAATTAGAGCTGCAGTCCTAAAGTGAGGCGTGCACATATATAGACAAAAATAATCCAAAAAGACTGCGCTAAAAAAAGTGACATTAATAGTAACTATACATACATGAATATGTAAATAGTGATGAATATCGATCTATCAAGTGATACAAAATATTGATAATATAATGAAAGCAAAATATCAATAAAAATAAATATAAATAAATGTGAAAAAAATAATAAAATAATAAAAAAGTCCCAAATGAAATCAAGTATTGAACACCAAATGACAAAAGTGACTGGAGATGAAGTAAGAATGATCAGAAGAGAAACAGTCCTTGGAGCCAAGGCAGATTCAATTGGTGATCGTAAATGTTAAACAACCAACACCCAGTGAGGAATCCTCCACCTTATTAGATTTACGCTTACCAGAGGTAAGCTAAATATCAGCTTATCTATGGACATCCACTCAGGGGAAACCGACTCCTCAAATCTCCTCACAGGGAAGGGGCAGGCAGGATCTCTCCGTGCGGTGGATTCAATCGACATGTCGGGGGGACCCAGAGGAATAAAGAATTTTCTCCATAGTGTAAATCAGTATAACCATTTATTACAACAAAGGGATATTCGCACTTACATTAAAAATCACGGTAGTAGGTACATAAGAAGTAAGACAGCCGGCCGCCTTGCATGCACCCGTTCGGAATGAGATAGGATAAAAACGATGACGTCAGTCGTTCAGCATTCCGACATACGTTTCGTCCTATTGGACGTCGTCATGGGACGCACTGACTCATCGCTATTTGTAGACCTGAATTCAAAACCAAGCCTCGCTCTGAAGCTCGAATGGCGTCACCACAACATCCTCTTTACAAGCAGGAAGTGTGTAACATACTACTAATGGAATGGGCAAACGATTCACCCGCCAGCACCATCAAACCCTCCCAGCACCAGGAGAGCCAGAAAGATCAAAGGACCACACCAAGCGGACCAAATCCAAAATTAAATAAAAAACAAGTGAAAGGTACATAAATAAAAAATGTATAAGTATTAAAAAAAAAAAAAAAATTGTGGAATAAAAATTAAAAAACACATTAGGGGACACATATAAATGTTCTCATGTGCCCTCTAGTGGGACAAGTAGAAATTGCACTTGAAACCAATTTCAGCAATGTAGAAATATAAAAAATATATTTAGAAAAGGAAAATCAGCAGGTAATTAAACCTAAAACTAGTGAAAATCTAAAATCCTTTCTCTGATTGTTAGTATGGGTATTATAATAATAACGCCACCAGAGATTCAGAGCAAGTTCACAAAATGCAATGCAAATGTTAATTAAAAGCGTCATAAGTTATCAATTGTTAATATACAATGGTATAATATAAAAGCTAGGAATGGAGATTTTCAGTTGCATGTTATTAATACACCACCCCTCTCCCACAAACTCACTAAAGAAGATGTAACAGTGATGAGAGAATGCAAATAAAAACATTCGGTGTAATTATTCATGAGTTGTCCAGAAAAGCATTTAAATCTACGTCTACATTAAGCCCAAAAGGGGTATAACACTTCAATCTGTATATCCAGGCCATCTCAAGCCTAGAGATCCCCCGTATTACAGACCCCCCCTCCAATGTGGGGTGTATCTGTTGATGCCCAGAAAGATGGTCTTCCTGGGGTCTCGATTGTGTACTTCGAGGTAATGTCTGGAGACCGGGTGTTTGGGGAAACCTGTTAGGATGTTGGTGATGTGCTCGTTAAGTCTTACAGATAGGGGACACTTAGTCCTCCCCACATATTGCAATCCGCAAGGACATTGGAGAAGATAAACCACCCGCTCTGTGGAGCATGTAATGAATGATCTAATTTCAAATTCCATCGAAGTACTGGTGGAAGTAAACTTATGTGTTCTTCTATGGGCACATCCACTGAGAGAGCACACCCTACACTTCCTGCATTGGTAGAAACCAATCGTATATTCAAAAAATCCCCTCTTAGTGAGAGGAGGGTCCAGAACATTCGGGGCCACTCTACCTCTAAGAGAGGGGGCACCCTAATATACCACCTGTGGCTTGGCCTGGAAGGATGGTACCTAGTACGTGGTCATTCTTGAGGACTTGCCAATGTTTACCTATCAACTTGGCTACATTTTTATGTTGTAAGGAATAGGTGGTAATGAAGGGGACTGAGGGTACCCTACCAACATCTGGCGTCCTAGTCCTAAGCAAAGTACCCCTATCAATGGTGGCCACTTCCTCCAATGTATTTTTCAGAGAGGCCTCAGAGTAGCCCTTCTCCAAAAAATGTTCTATTAGAATATCTGCTTGGGCTAAAAATTCCCCATGGTTGGAGCAGTTACGTTTTAGGCGGATAAGTTGACTTTTCGGCACAGACCTCAGCCAGGCCTCATGATGGCAACTATCGGTCGGTATATAGGAATTCCGATCTGTAATTACGTTCGTCAACCAGCCATGTTGCGGAATTGGAGGAGATATCGTGTTATTTATTATTGGCCTTGGAGTTGTTGCTTTGACCCAAGTCCAGTCCAGGAACAGGATGAGGATTTCTTGGACCAAAAATTGGTTGCTTTATTAATCATGACCAATTATGTCATCTGCCTTTGCTGCAGGAGCTCCAGGAGAATAATCAAGAAGAATAATCCTGCTTTCACCAACTCTTGGCATTGTTGACCCCCTATATTAAGAAGCAGGACACATGCATGAGTCTTTTATTTTATTTTTGGGTTGAATAATGATTTGATTTGGTATATTTTCTATATTTTTGTATGCATAGAATGCACTTTTTGGTTAAGTTCTATTGGCAGATAGCATGTCTAATTTTATTTGTTTTCTTTTTTTAATGCACAATAAAAAAATTGTGGCGAATAAAACCTGGCTATGTGTTTTACTTCAAATGACAGTTTGGGAGTAGGCAGTTACATTATAAAAAATACAATGTAAAATTAACAAGGGACACCAACATAGCTGTATCTTTGATCTTAAAAACTACGGGATAATGGTGTTGTGGTAACTTGCATAGAAACAAAATAACAAGCATAATAATATTATTCTTGATATCACAAAAAAAAGCCTTTGAAAATTTGTTTGCAATAACTTCATCAGTGTCACCAGCAAAGCAGCTTCATTATTATCCCATTAAAGAAGAAGAGAATTGTGAGAATTTCATAATTTGCCGCATCACAAATTTTAATTCTCGATTACGATCGCTAGTTTACCAGACTGACCGCTTCTGGCTCATCCTTGCTTCCGAGCATGCGTGTTTGTACTTTGAACTTTTGTCCAACGGACTTGTGTACACACGCTCAGAAAATCCAACAATAAACTTTTGCCTGTGCAAAATTTTAAAGCCTGCCATCCAACATTTGTCTGCAGAAAATCTGACAACAATTGTCTGATGGAGCGTACAAATGGTCGGATTTTCCGCCAACAGCCTGTCATCACACACTTTCCAACGAAAAATCAGATCGAGTGTACAAGGTTTTAGTGTAAATGTCCAAATTGGGCCCATGGGTGTCATGTGACTTGTTAGTATTACAAGGTTTCAGGTGTGAATGGGGAGCAGGTGTGTTAAATTTGGTGTTATCGCTCTCTCTCTCTCATATTGGTCACTGGAAGTTCAACATGGCACCTCATGGCAAAAAACTCTGAAGATCTGAAAAAAAAAAGAATTGTTGCTCTATATAAAGAGAGCGTAGGCTATAAGAAGATTGCCAAAACCCTGAAACTGAGCTGCAGCACTGTGGCCAAGACCATACAGCGGTTTAACAGGACAGGTTCCACTCAGAACAGGCCTCCCCATGGTCGACCAAAGATGTTGAGTGCACATGCTTAGCATCACATCCAGAGATTGTCTTTGGAAAATAGAGAGAGCATGGGGGGGTTGGAGAGCACAGGGGGCAGCAGAGAGCATGGGGGAATGTGGAGAGCACAGGGGTGGCAGCAGAGAGCATGGGGGAATGTGGAGAGCACAGGGGTGGCAGCAGAGAGCATGGGGGGAGGTGGAGAGCACGGGGCAGCAGAGAGCATGAGGGAATATGGAGAGCATAGGGGTGGCGGAGAGCATGGAGGAATGTGGAGAGCACAGGGGGAGCGTAGAGCTTGGGAGAGGTGTTGAGCACAGGGAGGGGGGTGGCAGAGAGGATTGGGGGTGGAGAGCACAGAGGGGGCAGCAGAGAGCATGGGGAAATGTGGAGAGCACAGGGGGCAGCAGAGAGCATGGGGGAATGTGGAGAGCACAGGGGTGGCAGCAGAGAGCATGGGGGAGGTGGAGAGCATGGGGTGATGTGAAGAGCATTTGAGGGCAGTGGAGAGCAGGGGGGAATGTGGAGAGCACAGGGGGGGTGGCGGAGAGCATGGGGGGAGGTGGAGAGCATGGGGGAGGTGGAGAGCACAGGGGGCAGCAAAGAGCATAGGGGAGGTGGAGAGCACAGGGAGGGGGGTGGCAGAGAGCATGGGGGAGGTGGAGAGCACAGGGGGGCAGCAGAGAGCATGTGGGGAGGTGGAGAGCAAGGGGAGATGTGGAGAGCATGGGAGGGCAGCGGAAAGCATGGGGGAATGTGGAGAGCATAGGGGGTGGCAGAGAGCATGGGGGAATGTGGAGAGCACAGGGGGGTGGCGGAGAGTATGGGAGAGGGGCAGCAGAAAGCATGGGGGAATGTGGAGAGCACAGGGGGGAAGGTGGAGAGCCCGGGGGCAGCAGAGAGAAGCAGGATAGGAGGAGCAGTGGGGGAGGCTGCATATAGAAGAATCATTCTCTCATCTTCCTCCTGCAGTCTCTGAATGCCTGCTTCTCCTCTACCCCTCGTAGGCATTCAGAGACTGCAGGAGGAAGATAAAAAGAATGATTGTTCTATATGCAGGAACCCCCACTGCTCCTCCTATCCAGGTTACAGGGGGGCTGCACTCACGTTTCTCTTACCGGTCGGCTCCATGGTGTCTGCTCTAGCTCTTACCCCCTTTGCAAATACGCCCCCCGGCACCGATGGCTGACCTATAGGCAGTAGGTATCTCATCTAGCTCCTCCCCCTTCATGTTTCCATGCCTCGGCGCCAATGGCTGAGCTTAAATGGCAGCCGTGGAGAAGCTGGGTGAGCAGTGTGGCCTCAAAGAGCGACCCAGCTGCCTTGGGACTCTCCCGACCCACCGGGCAAGTTCCCGGTTTGCCCTATGGCCAATCCTAGCCTGCCTATAGTCAAGCACGGTAGTGGGAGTATCATGGTCTGGGGCTGCATGAGTGCTGCTGGCACCGGGGAGCTACAGTTCATTGAGGGAACCATGAATGCCCACATGTACTGTGACATACTGAAGCTGTGCATAATCCCCTCCCTTCAGAGACTGGGCTTCAGGGCAGTATTCCAACATGATAATAGCCCCAAACACACCTCTAAGATGACCACTGCCTTGCTAACGAAGCTGAGAGTAAAGGTGATCGACTGGCCAAGCATGTCTCGACCTAAACCCTATTGAGCATCTGTGTGGCATCCTCAATGGAAGGTGGAGAAGCGCAAGGTCTCTAACATCCACCAGCTCAGTGATGTCATCTTGCAGGAGTGAAAGAGGACTCCAGTAGCAACCTGTGAAGCTCTGGTGAACTTCATGCCCAAGAGGGTTAAGGCAGTGCTTTAAAATAATGGTGGCCACACAAAATATTGACACTTTGGGCCCAATTTGGACATTTTCACTTAGGGGTATACTCACTTTTGTTGCCGGCGGTTTAGACATTAATGGCTGTGTGTTGAGTTATTTTGAGAGGACAGCAAATTGACACTGTTATACAAGCTGTACACTCACTACTTTACATTGTAGCAAAGTGTCATTTCTTCAGTGTTGTCACATGAAAAGATATAATAAAATATTTACAAAATCATGAGGAGTGTACTCACTTTTGTGAGATACTGTATGTTTAATTAGTTATGTGGTCTACATAGTGTTAAATAAAAGTTTAGTAAAGAATGCTTTAAGTAGGACAACAGTATAACATTACAGCTTCACCAATGTTTCACTGCTATGGCTATGGCACAGAATGGATGTCACAAACATGGAAGATGTTTTCTTACCCCAATAATGCTGGACTATTGGGTGTTCCCTGAAAAGCCACTCGTTGCAAATTATTATATGGTAAGAAACTGACACTGACTGTTCTAAATGCATATGGATGATGTGCTATGTGAACATATGCTGCATGTGAACTATGGACAATAATAAATATTGGATGCTAAATTACACCACCACAGGGTGGTACTGTAAGTGTGTGAACAATGTGCAGAGTGCCACATCCTAATCAATATAGAATATGCACTGTGGAAAAACATGCACTTTCTCGGCACTAATCTTTAAAATTAATATATTTTATGTAGATACAAAATTTGATGAAACAACACTGATAAAACAAACATACAATTTCATATTCAAATCAGGCTACTGCTGTATAAATATGACCTAACCAATCATACATGAGTAATCTGTAACCAGCCATAAGGAATTGGCATAGGTCAAAGTAGCTCGAATAGGCTCGACATGTTTCATAATGACTTGCTTCCTCAGGAACTTATTTGAATATTCTAGATAGCACTTATGCATGTCTGCCCTTGTTCCTTAGCCCTTTAACACTACTTGGGTATTTTGATTATCTGTATGATATTTGTTGATATATTCAACTGAACTTTATATAATATAAAGTATGTGTTTTGTATCTATCTTGAAATAATCACATAAGCTCCTGAGCAAGCGAGCCATTGCAAAACCAGTCAAGCCTATACAAGCTACACTGACCTATGCCAATTCCTTTCTAGATTGTTACAGTTCTACAGCCTTTTGTAAGTTCTAAGTTACTTATGTAGGATTGGTCTGGGTCATATTTATACAGCAGTAGCCTGATTTGCATATCAAATGTTAAGTGTTTTTATCAGTGTTTGTTCATGAAATTTTGTATTTAAATTAAATATAATAATTTTAATGATTAGTGCCTAGAAAGTCTATGTTTTTCCACAATGCATAGTCTATGTGGACAATAACACATTTCAAACCACACAGATGAAGGATTGTCAAGACTAATCTTAGGAATATGTTATATTTTACTTTATACTTATTTTTGCTGTTGTTATTGTAAATTTGACAAATGTGTTTGTGTTACTTATAATTCCCTTGCCAAGAGCTGAAATGTGTATTCAAAGGAAGAAATTCAATGAGAACGTTGTCATCATATTAGAAATAGTGCACATACAGTCATTTTTCTAAGCTTGTCGGAAACTGTAAAGTTGATTCAACAGAGTACAAAAAAAACAAAATCCAACCACAATGTCACTTCTTTTATGTTTGTGTTCTTCATGTAAGACGTCTGCCAAGTGGTATGTCCTTTCAGGCTCACATTGATCAAGAAGCTGTCAGGTTCTACAGTACATCATGAGGTGCAATTACTAACACTTTTGTTTGGTGTATAAGACAATTAACTAAACTGTAGATATTAGGTAGTTCATCTTGTTCTTCATCCAGGCATGGGCAGAGTGCATCAAATTATCTTAGTTTTCAAAAAATGTGCTAGTATTAGATCACAATGCACCCATACAAAATATGTTTGTGTAAGATGTTAATTTATCACTGAAGGTCCCTTGCAGTGCACTTGTAGTGCAAAGTGGATTTGCCTTTAGTAAATCAACCCCACTGTGTGTTAACATGTGCACCATTGCGCACTGTGTTGCTGTGCTATTCATTTTGAATGGTACCCCAGTGCACTGTTGCAGTAGCAGTCAAAACACCCACATCATGGTACACCACTATGAATGTACAAATGCAGTAACCTGCATTAAAATGTCATGTATGATTTTTAAAAACAAATAGGCTACCTTAATACTTAATACAGCATGCCTTCATGCACAGTACTTCATTGAATTAGCACACAGGCATTGAAGCATATGGCAAAGTAAAATTAAAGAAAAAACACTGCAAGTACAAAAAAAACAAAAAAACTGTTGATGTGCCAGAAATAAAGTGTGTTCCTATCCTCTTGTTTGAGCTGATAACACAGTATACCCATTTTGAGTACAAATTGTGACATTTATGTTAGTGCAACAAATAAACAATGATTTGCAATACATGTTCTGTGGAATGCACCATGTGCGTTACAAATGTGAAAATCCCTATTTGCAACATGTCTCATTAATGTCACAATTTTTGCACCATATAATTGAAGAGATTGCATATATTTTGGGTGCATTAGCGTATCAAACAGTACTCCTTATAAACTATGATCACTGCATCATAAAAGACAATTTGTTGTAATTTGGACTTTTTTTTTTTGACAGTTTCAGGCATATTTTTCCTATTGGAATTTCTCACCGATCACTCTCAGGCCCTGTGTCTTTCAAACCCTGGAATCCTAATCATGAGTTGTCAGTCCTGCCTACATTATTTCTGATGGCTTACAAAGAACACAATGAGGTTGACTTTCTAAAGAAAAATAGACTGTGCACTTTGCAAGTACAGTTGCACTCTGAAACAGCACTTGCTCCAGAGCTTAGTAAATGCACAGAAGCTCTGGTGACTTCCATTATCCGACGGCACAGTGGTGTAGTGGGTAGCACTCTCGCCTAGCAGTAAGAAGGGTTGCTGGTTCGAATTCCGACCACGACACTACCTGCCTGGAGTTTGCATGTTCTCCCTGTGTCTGTGTGGGTTTCCTCCAGGTACTCCGGTTTCCTCCCACACTCCAAAGACATGCTGGTAGGTTAATTGTATCCTGTCTAAATTGGCCCTAGTATAGGTATGAATGTGAGTTAGGGACCTTAGATTGTAAGCTCCTTGAGGGTATAGGGACTGATTTGAATGTATAATATATATGTAAAGCGCTGCGTGAATTGATGGCGCTATATAAGTACCTGAAATAAATTAAAAAAAAAAAAAAATTATCCAATCACGTGCAAGCAAAAATGCAGTTTTTTTTTCCTTGCATGTGATTGCGTATTGTTTGCAAAGTGAAGCTTTACCTTATTTACTAAGCTCTGGAGTAACTGCGCTTGAAGAGTGCAACTGCACTTTGCAATGTGCACAGCCTATTTGCCTTTAGTAAATCAACCCCAACGCATCGTTAAACGATCAAAGGGTTTGTATATTGAAGATCTGGGGTATCATAGTATCCAACCACCTGGTTGCTGTGGGAAGGTTTATTCAAACGCTGTTTGACCATTTATGTATATTAGTGGGGTCCAAACTGGAAAGTGAAGACACACCCATTTGTGCACTTTGGAACTTTGCACATACATGTACATTCACGTTGGTTTTAAGAAGTTAATGCATTATATGTGTTTAGTAGTAATTTGATGCATTTGCAAATTTTTTTATACATGTAATTAATTTGATTTCACGTTTTGCAAATTTTTTTGCAGCTTTTCACTATATTTTTGTCTGTAACCTTTTATAAAGTATTGTGATTGCACATATTAATGGCAGCGGCTCCTTTGACTTACTGTAGTACACTTGGTAAGGTTTAAGTAGTGCAGGGATTGTTTTATTTATACTTCACTGTTTTCCTTGCTGGAAGCTCTGGCATGGAGCAGCTCTGCAAAGAAACCAATCAGCTTCCAGGTGTGTTTGTCAAAGCTTATTTGAACAAGCTGAAGTTAGAAGCTCATTGGCTACTATGCAGAGCAGCACCAGATTTTGAACTCGTGTTAGTAAATCAACCCCACAGTGAAGAAAAAGACATAGAAAATAATGAGAAAAATTTGCTGCATGGAGACAAATTTTGCCATATTCCTGCCTTTTTTGGTGGGTAGGAAAATTTTCATAGTAAATAAAATGAAACTTTGATGTAAATGACAGATAACTCAGAAAATAGCTAATAATGAAGCTGTTCATGAAAGGGATTGTTGCCAGATGTCAATCAGAAAGCTGTTTTTTGTAAAGTGCATATAATGCATTACAGTTTATGTCCCTTTTTTAATGTGTGTGTATATGTTAATAAGTCCAGTGCTCACTAACAAAAATAATAATAGTAATAAAAACTTGTAAATCTGAGTTAGAAGATTTAGATTTTAGAAGATCAGTGTTCAATACAGATTCTGGAAGTTATACTGAATACCAAGGTTACGTGTAATATATGCAGATATTAAATGACCAAAATAGCTTGTCACTTAGCTGTGGTAGGTGATAGAGCTTGTGTGTTTCATTAATGCTTAGTAGGAATTCTAACCGCAATAGGTGCAAATGATGGGGAAAAGCTCCTTATGCTGAGGTTATAAGACTTGCAAAGTGTTGGCGGTCTGTTAAGACTACTTTGCTGCTTTTTTTTTTTTTATTAAGTAAAGCTGTGTACTTCAACTATGTTATGAAACTTATGCCAGGGCTCTTAAGCATAGGCAACTGCAAAGAGTTAATACATTCTTGGGGAATATTGGAAAAACATTATTCCACTTCCTGGCCATAGTTTCAGAGTGTATCTTGATTTAGTAAGGAAATGAAAGCAATAAATTAAGAATCATATCACAAAAAAGGTTAAAGCCAGCACTAGCAGTCTGAGAACAACCCTCATTTTATTAATGGTATATCCAGCAATGGGAGTTTTCCTTGTACTGACTCTAACACAAACATCCAGCATTCAGACACAGCACCACATGCCTCTTATGGAGAATGTGCTTACCTTATTTGTGAATCTAGCATACTGTTTATTTTTCTTTCTTCTCAGTGGTCGGTAGTGTTCACTAATTAAAGTAATCTTAACTAGTGTCAGCTGAATGACAGATAACGCATTTAGTTGTGTTGCTACAGGTTTAATCATTATATTTGTTTTAATTAGGTACATATTAGAGAAGACATAACAAAAGTATTGTAGTGACTGGTCATAACAGTTCCTTATCAGAACATATGACTGAACAAACTACATATAGGTGATAACCTTAGCTTGCAAACAGATATCTATCTATATGTGAGGAAATTATCCTGCTGCACCCTATGTAGACTGCAAGCTCCAGAAAGCATGACCCTGTTGAATTCTGTTTCATTGTGCATCCTTTCTTGTGTTTTCAATATGCCTGACTTGCTGTATAGAGTTACAAAATATAGGCTGATAATAATGTCTGAGAGCACCATCATTTTCTTCAGGTCACAAGAGCTCTTCCTTCTTTGCTATTACGCTGGCTGTTTTCTCTCTGAATTCAGAGGACAATAACAGAAAAATCTTATAGGTATATGCCTTGCATTAGCTCTGTATGAATGCAAGTAGGAGAATTAAAGGAGAATTCCAGGTATGATATATTTTTTATAGTTACATTGGTCCAACCTTTTACTAATGTAACTACAGTGGGGACGGAAAGTATTCAGACCCCCTTACATTTTTCATTCTTTGTTATATTGCAGCCATTTGCTAAAATCATTTAAGTTCATTTTTTTCTCATTAATGTACACACAGCACCCCATATTGACAGAAAAACACAGAATTGTTGACATTTTTGCAGATTTATTAAAAAAGAAAAACTGAAATATCACATGGTCCTAAGTATTCAGACCCTGTGCTCAGTATTTAGTAGAAGCACCCTTTTGAGCTAATACAGCCATGAGTCTTTTTGGGAAAGATGCAACAAGTTTTTCACACCTGGATTGGGGATCTTCTGCCATTCCTCCTTGCAGATCCTCTCCAGTTCTGTCAGGTTGGATGGTAAACGTTGATGGACAGCCATTTTTAGGTCTCTCCAGAGATGCTCAATTGGTTTTAAGTCAGGGCTCTGGCTGGGCCATTCAAAAACAGTCAAGGAGTTGTTATGAAGCCACTCCTTCGTTATGTTAGCTGTGTGCTTAGGGTCATTGTCTTGTTGGAAGGTAAACCTTTGGCCCAGTCTGAGGTCCTGAGCACTCTGGAGAAGGTTTTCGTCCAGGATATCCCTGTACTTGGCCGCATTCATCTTTCCCTCGATTGCAACCAGTCGTCCTGTCCCTACAGCTAAAAAAACACCCCCACAGCATGATGCTGCCACCACCATGCTTCACTGTTGGGACTGTATTGGACAGGTGATGAGCAGTGCCTGGTTTTCTCCACACATACCACTTAGAATTAAGGCCAGAAAGTTCTAGCTTGGTCTCATCAGACCAGAGAATCTTATTTCTCAACATCTTGGAGTCATTCAGGTGTTTTTTTTTAGCAAACTTCATGTGGGCTTTCATGTGTCTTGCACTGAGGAGAGGCTTCCGTCGGGCCACTCTGTCATAAAGCCCCGACTAGTGGAGGGCTGCAGTGATGGTTGACTTTCTACAACTTTCTCCCATCTCCTGACTGCATCTCTGGAGCTCAGCCACAGTGATATTTGGGTTCTTCTTTACCTCTCTCACCAAGGCTCTTCTCCCTCGATAGCTCAGTTTGGCTGGACGGTCAGCTTTAGGAAGGGTTCTGGTGGTCCCAAACATCTTCCATTTAAGGATTATGGAGGCCACTGTGCTCTTAGGAACCTTAAGTGCAGCAGAAATTTTTTGTAACCTTGGCCAGATCTGTGCCTTGCCACAATTCTGTCTCTGAGCTCTTCAGGCAGTTCCTTTGACCTCATGATTCTCATTTGCTCTGACATGCACTGTGAGCTGTAAGGTCTTATATAGACAGGTGTGTGGCTTTTCTAATCAAGTCCAACACAGTTGGACTCAAATGAAGGTATAGAACCATCTCAAGGATGATCAGAAGAAATGGACAGCACCTGAGTAATATATGAGTATCACAGCAAAGGGCCGAATACTTAGGACCACGTGATATTTCAGTTTTTCTTTTTTAATAAATCTGCAAAAATGTCAACAATTCTGTGTTTTTCTGTCAATATGGGGTGCTGTGTGTACATTAATGAGGAAAAAAATAAACTTAAATGATTTTAGCAAATGGCTGCAATATAACAAAGAGAGAAAAATTTAAGGGGGTCTGAATACTTTCCGTCCCCACTGTATGTATATACCATACCTGTGAGATACTTTTAAAAACTGGAAATCACTATAGTAGGCACCGTTACTCCAGTACAAACAAATGGCCACTGCCCACACCTATAACTGGCCTTTAAAGCAAGGAGCACATGGATCACTTGCTGTAAAGGCCAGTTAAAGGTGGAGGCAGTGGCCATTTGTTTGTACTGTTTGAATACTGGCGAGAGGATGCACTGCACACCTTTGCTGCCATTGTGCTATATGCTGGGTGTGCAGTGCACCCCTGTGCCTTTAAGGAGGGGTGGGCTCCCTCCAGGTTCACTTGCCCTCTGCCTATCAATTAAAATGCATGTGCTTCTACTATGCAGATGGATAACGTGAAACAACACTCAGTGATGTTATCAGATAATATATGTGGAAGAGCACATTCTGATATTTAGTGTTTGATGGACTTTGTATCATGATTAACCACTTACCCACTGGGCACTTAAACCCCCTTCCTAACCAGACCAATTTTCAGCTTTCGGTGCTCTCACATTTTGAATGACAATTACTCAGTCATGCAACACTGTACCTATATGACATTTTGTCCTTTTTTTACACAAGAGCTTTCTTTTGGTGGTATTTAATCACCGTTGTGTATTGTATTTTTTGCTCTATAAAAGAAAAAAAGACTGAAAATTCTGTTAAAAAAATGCATTTTTCTTTGTTTGTGTTATAAAATTTTGCAAATTAATAACTTTTCTTCATATATTTTGGGCAAAATTTATACTGCTACATATCTTTGGTAAAAATAACCTAAATTGTTGTATATTATTTGGTCTTTGTGAAAGTTATAGAGTCCACGAGCTTAATGCCAATCTCTGAAAATTGATCACACCTGATGCACTGACGGCCTCATTTCTTGAGACCCTAACAAGCCAGGAAAGTATAAATACCCCCAAAATGACCCCCTTTTTGGAAAGTAGACATTGCAAGGTATTTAATTAGAGGCATGGTGAGCTTTTTGAAGTTGTAATTTTTTCCCACAATTCTTTGCAATATCAAGATTTTTTTTCTTTTTTTTTCATAAAATTATTATATTAGCAGGTTATTTCTCACACACAGCATATGCATACCACAAATTACACCCCAAAACACATTCTACTACTCCTCCTGAGTATGGCGATACCACATGTGTGAGATTTTTACACAGCGAGGCCACATACAGAGGCCCAGCATGCAGGGAGCGCCATCAGGTGTTCTTGGAGCATAAATTACACATATAATTTCTTGACTACCCCTTGCACTTTTGAAGGCCCTGGAGAACCAGGACAATGAAAACGGCCCAAAAATGACCCCATTTTGGAAAGAAAACAACCCAATGTATAATCTATGAGGCATAATGAGTCTTTTGAACAAATTTCTGAAAAAGAAAATGAAAACGCATTTTTTTTTTACACAAAGTTGACTATTTACACAATATTTCTAACACATAGCATGTACATACCAAAAATTACACCCCAAAATAGATTCTCCTACTCCTTCTGAGTACGGTGATACCACATGTGTGAGACTTTTTTACAGCGTGGCCATATAGAGAGGCCCAACATGCAGAGAGCACTGTCAGGTGTTCTAGGGGCATAAGTTTCATAGTTACATAGTTACATAGTAGGTGAGGTTGAAAAAAGACACAAATCCATCAAGTCCAACTTATGTGTGTGATTATGTGTCAGTATTACATTACATATCCCTGTATGTTGCGGTCATTCAGGTGATTATCTAATAGTTTCTTGAAGCTATCAATGCTCCCCGCTGAGACCACCGCCTGTGGAAGGGAATTCCACATCCTTGCCGCTCTTACAGTAAAGAACCCTCTACGTAGTTTAAGGTTGAACCTCTTTTCTTCTAGTTGTAATGAGTGGCCACGAGTCTTATTAAACTCTCTTCTGCGAAAAAGTTTTATCCCTATTGTGGGGTCACCAGTACAGTATTTGTAAATTGAAATCATATCCCCTCTCAAGCGTCTCCTCTCCAGAGAGAATAAGTTCAGCGCTCGCAACCTTTCCTCATAACTAAGATCCTTCAGACCCTTTATTAGCTTTGTTGCCCTTCTTTGTACTCGCTCCATTTCCAGTACATCCCTCCTGAGGACTGGTGCCCAGAACTGGACAGCATACTCCAGGTGCGGCCGGACCAGAGTCTTGTAGAGCGGGAGAATTATTGTTTTATCTCTGGAGTTGATCCCCCTTTTAATGCATGCCAATATTCGGTTTGCTTTATTAGCAGCAGCTTGGCATTGCATGCCATTGCTGAGCCTATCATCTACTAGGACCCCCAGGTCCTTTTCCATCCTAGATTCCCCCAGAGGTTCTCCCCCCAGTGTATAGATTGCATTCATATTTTTGCCACCCAAATGCATTATTTTACATTTTTCTACATTGAACCTCATTTGCCATGTAGTCGCCCACCCCATTAATTTGTTCAGGTCTTTTTGCAAGGTTTCCACATCCTGCGGAGAAGTTATTGCCCTGCTTAGCTTAGTATTGTCTGCAAATACAGAGATTGAACTGTTTATCCCATCCTCCAGGTCGTTTATAAACAAATTAAATAGGATTGGTCCCAGCACAGAACCCTGGGGAACCCCACTACCCACCCCTGACCATTCTGAGTACTCCCCATTTATCACCACCCTCTGAATACGCCCTTGTAGCCAGTTTTCAATCCATGTACTCACCCTATGGTCCATGCCAACGGACCTTACTTTGTACAGTAAACGTTTATGGGGAACTGTGTCAAATGCTTTTGCAAAATCCAGATACACCACGTCTACGGGCCTTCCTTTATCTAGATGGCAACTCACCTCCTAATAGAAGGTTAATAGATTGGTTTGGCAAGAACGATTCTTCATGAATCCATGCTGATTACTGCTAATGATATCATTCTTATTACTAAAATCTTGTATATAGTCCCTTATCATCCCCTCCAAGAGTTTACAGTGGGGATCGAAAGTTTGGGCACCCCAGGTAAAAATGTGTATTAATGTGCATAATGAAGCCAAGGAAAGATGGAAAAATCTCCATATGGCATCAAATTACAGATTAGACATTCTTATAATATGTCAAAAAAAGTTAGATTTTATTTCCATCATTTACACTTTCAAAATTACAGAAATCAAAAAAATGGCGTCTGCAAAAGTTTGGGCACCCTGCAGAGTTAATATCTTGTACTGCCTCCTTTGGCAAGTATCACAGCTTGTAAACACTTTTTGTAGCCAGCCAAGAGTCTTTCAATTCTTGTTTGAGGTATCTTTGCCCATTCTTCCTTATAAAAGTCTTCCAGTTCTTTGAGATTTCTGGGCTGTCTGTCACGCACTGCTCTTTTAAGGTCTATCTATAGATTTTCAATAATTTTGAAGTCAGGAGATTGTGAAGGCCATGGCAAAACCTTCAGTTTACGCCTCTTGATGTAATCTCCTGTGGATTTTGAAGTGTGTTTAGGATCATTATCCATTTGTAGAAGCCATCCTCTCTTTAACTTCAGCTTTTTCACAGATGGCATCAAGTTACCATCCAAAATTTGCTTAAATTTTATTGAATCCATTTTTCCTTCTACTCGTGAAATGTTCCCTGTGCCACTGGCTGCAATACAACCCCAAAGCATGATTGATCCACCCCCATGCTTAACAGTTGGACATAGGTTCTTTTCATTAAATTCTGTGCCCTTTCTTCTCCAAACGTACCTTTGCTCATTCCGGCCAAAAAGTTCTATTTTAACCTCATCGGTCCACAGAACTTGTTTCCAAAATGCCTCAGGCTTGTCTATATGTTCATTTGCAAAGTTCAAACGCTGATTTTTGTGATGAGGACGTAGAAGAGGTTTTCTTCTGATGACTCTTCCATGAAGACCATATTTGTACAAGTATCTCTTTATAGTGGAATAGTGTACCACAACTCCAGTGTCTGCCAGATCTTTCTGGAGGGATCGTGCAGTCAAACGTGGGTTTTGAATTGCTTTTCTCACAATCCTGCGAGCTGTTCTGTCTGATATTTTTCTTGGTCTTCCAGATCTTGCTTTAACTTCCACTGTTCCTGATGACTGCCATTTCTTAATTACATTCTGAACAGAGGATATTGACATCTAAAAACGCTTTGCTATCTTCTTATAGCCTTCTCCAGCTTTGTGAGCGTCAACTATTTTCAGTTTCAGTTTTCTAGACAACTGCTTAGAAGAACCCATGGTGCTGATTGTTGGGGCAAGGTCAGATGAGTCTGGCCATTTAAAACCTTTGAGATTGACATCACCTGGTCTTCCGAGACGATGATTGAGAACAATCCATGACACTAGCAGGTCTCAGCTTTGCTAAGGGGGCAGTGCATGCTTTAAATTCTGCAGGGTGCCCAAACTTTTGCAGACGCCTTTTTTTGTTTTCTGTAATTTTGAAAGTGTAAATGATGGAAATAAAATCTAACTTTTTTGACATATTATAAAAATGTCTAATCTGTAATTTGATGCCATTTGGAGATCTTTCCATCTTTCCTTGGCTTCATTATGCACATTAATACACATTTTTACCTGGGGTGCCCAAACTTTCGATCCCCACTGTACATACTATTGATGTTAGGCTAACTGGTCTGTAATTCCCAGGGATGTTTTTTGGGCCCTTTTTAAATATTGGTGCTACATTGGCTTTTCTCCAATCAGCTGGTACCATTCCAGTCAATAGACTGTCTGTAAAAATTAGGAACAACGGTCTGGCAATCACCTGACTGAGTTCCCTAAGTACCCTCGGATGCAAGCCATCTGGTCCCAGTGATTTATTAATGTTAAGTTTCTCAAGTCTAATTTTAATTCCGTCCTCTGTTAATCATGGAGGTGCTTCCTGTGTTGTGTCATGAGGATAAACACTGCAGTTTTGGTTACTGAAGCCCCCCGATTCACTCGTGAAGACTGAGGAGAAGAATAAATTCAATACCTTTGCCATCTCCCCATCCTTTGTAATCAGATGTCCTTCCTCATTCTTTATGGGGCCAATATGGTCTGTCCTCCCTTTTTTACTGTTTACATACTTAAAGAATTTCTTGGGATTTTTTTTGCTCTCCTCCGCTATGTGTCTTTCATGTTCTATCTTAGCCGTCCTAATTGCACCCTTACATTTCTTATTGCATTCTTTATAAAGTCTGAATGCTGAGGATGATCCCTCAACCGTGTATTTTTTGAAGGCCTTCTCCTTTGCTTTTATATGCATTATATTTTTACATTGGAGTTAAGCCATCCAGGATTTTTGTTTGCTCTCTTAAGTTTATTACCCAATGGGATACATTGGCTAATGCCCTTATTTAATATGCTCTTAAAGCAAACCCATCTCTCCTCCGTATTCTTTGTTCCTAATATTTTATCCCAATTTATGCCTTTTAGCAAGGTTTGTAGTTTAGGGAAGTTGGCTCTTTTGAAATTCAGTGTCTTTGTGTTCCCTTCATGTTTCCTATTTGTGTGATTTATACTGAAACTAATTGACCTGTGATCGCTGTTACCTAAATTGCCCCGTATTTCCACATCTGTGATCAGGTCTGTATTGTTGGTAATCAGTAGATCCAGTAATGTTTTATTTCTAGTTGGTGCATCTACCATCTGACCCATAAAATTGTCCTGCGAGACATTAAGGAACTGGCGAGCCTTAAATGAATGCGTGGTTCCCTCCGCCCAGTCTATGTCTGGATAATTAAAATTCCCCATTATGATAACACTTCCCATCCTTGCTGCTAATCCAATTTGTGATAGGAGATCCGTCTCCACTTCCTCCCTCAGGTTAGGGGGCCTATAGCATACTCCCAGTATTATTTTACCCTTAGCTTCATCCCTTTGGAGCTCTACCCATAAGGATTCCACCTCCTCTCTAGCTCCCTCAGTGATGTCATCTCTCACATTTGCTTGTACATTATTCTTGATATATAGGCATACCCCTCCCCCTTTTTTACCCTCTCTATCCTAGAGGTATAGGGTATACCCTTGAATGTTTGCCAGCCAATCATGAGAGCTGTTGAACCAGGTCTCTGAAATTCCCACAAAATCCAAATCCTCCTTGTACAACAGTATCTCTAGTTCACCCCTCTTGCCTGCCATGCTCCTGGCATTGGTGAACATGCCACATAGTTTGGACCGGTCGCATATTGTCCTCGTATTGGGTGTTTCAAGATTGCAACTAGGACTTGCTACTATACTCACCTTGTGTTTTTGTGCTTTGGTTAACCTACCACTAATGCCCCCAATACTACCCTCTGGAATATCTTCCGCGCTGGCTATTACTGTCTCTGGACCCTCCCCCCATCGCCTAGTTTAAAAACCCCTCTAACTTTTTGGCCATCTTCATTCCCAGCAGATCTGCACCCTCCTCATTTAGGTGCAGTCCGTCCCTTCTATAGTACCGGTTGCCGACTGAGAAGTCGGCCCAGTCCTCCAGGAACCCAAACCCCTCCTTACTACACCAGCTCTTCAGCCACTTGTTTACTTCCCTAATCTCCCTCTGCCTTTCTGGTGTGGCTCGATGTACCGGTAGTATTCCTGAGAACACCACCTTGGAGGTCCTTTTCCTCAATTTAGCACCTAAGTCCCTAAAATTGTTCTTTAGGACACTCCATCTGCCTCTGACTTTGTCATTGGTGCCAACATGCACCATGACAGCCGGGTCTTCCCCAGCCCCTCCCAGTAATCTGTCCACAAGATCCGTGATGTGCCGAACCCGAGCGCCCGGTAGACAACATACTGTTCGGCGCTTCAGGTCTTGGTTACAGATTGCCCTCTCTGTCCTTCTAAGAATTGAGTCCCCTACCACCAGAATCTGTCTTTCCTTTCCCTTTGCTGCCCCCCCACTTTCACTGGAGGAGTTCTTCCCCTGGCAGCTAGGAGAGTCCCTCATCTCCAGCAGTGCTGGTCCCTGACTGGTTTCACCAATGTCACTCAATGGAGCGTACTTATTGGGATGCTCCAGTCCTGGATCGGCCTCTCTGGCACTTCCCCCTCTACCCCTCCTGACTGTCACCCATCTACTCTTTGCTAGTGCCTGCACCTCTTTGTCTCCACCTGCCTCTGTGCTGGCCCCTGCCGGCACCTGCCGTGTACGTTCCTGGCTCACCTTTAGTATGAAGGGACTTCTCAGTGCTGACAGTTGCTTCCCCAGATTCAGAACCTGGGCTTCCAGGGAAAGAATGTGCTTACATTTTGCACAGCAGTATTCGCCCTCGATCGGATGATCAAGGAACGCATACATGCCGCAAGATGTACAAAGAGTCACCTCTCCACACCCGTCGGGCATCGTACCTATTAAATTTAGTGAGGATTTTGGGATTTTACCCTGTCCAAATTACCTAACAACTAGTTTACTGATACTAATACTCAAGACAATACACAGGTACACAACAAGACAAATCTATTACACTTTTGTGAGGCACTGTAGTGGCATGGATGATAACTGATGTGGCATGGATGAGCATGAATGGGGATGGATGAGCCATAGATGGGGATGGCTGAGTATGGATGGGATGACTGAGCATGAATGAGTATGGCTGAGTACGGCCGGGTACAGCTGAGTACGGCCGGGTACGGCTGAGTATGGCTGGGTATAGATGGGATGGCTGGGTATGGCTGAGTATGGCTGGGTATGACTGAGTATGGCTGGGTAGGGCTGAGTACGGCTGGGTATGGCTGAGTATGGATGGGATGACTGGGTATGGCTGAGTACATCTGAGTACAGCTGGGTACGGCTGAGTATGGCTGAGTGTAGGGAGCACTGTTTCTCAGGGGGGCACAGGATCAGTGAGTTCTTTGTAGAGTGACCTGCCTGCCCTGGGAATATCGCAAACATCTGAGGATCCTGACGTGAGAGTCTGCGTGTCCCTGCAGAGGGTTGTTTCTGCCTGCTTGTCCGACCTTGCCATAGGGGAGGTTCACCAACTCCGGTAAGCGTTCAATCAAACTGCTACCTGGATGCACCTGAAGTTCTGACATTTTTTCCTTACATCTTGCTCTTCCACCTTCCCTCTTTTGTGGGTTGAGGCGGTTGGACTTTGGATGTTGGATCCCCTTCTATTGGACTTATATAATTTTTATCACTGACTTTTATCACTGTGTTTCTATTTATGAACGAACCTTTATTCACGTTTTCAGAACTTTCACCATTATTTTGTGATTTAAACATTTTTCACTTATGATTCACTATTACTGAATAATTATTATTGCAAGCGCACTTATTATATTTTTGTTTTGGTTTGTCACACTGATATTTGTGATTTTTGTTGCAGCTGCACATTTACTCAATTTTGTGCTCTGAGCGCGGTATTTTCCTTTTATTTTTTTCTTCATACACTTCTACTATGGAGGCCAGTGGTGGTATTTCTAGGGTCTCAGCAGTCGCACTTGTGACCAGGCCCTGGCGTTCCGACAACGTGGTGCCCACGGGATCTCACTTTGGCAAGCAGTTCACTTCCCTGTGTACAGTGGAGAGGAGAGGGGCCTTTGACCCGGGCAGGTATCGGCTTCAGTGTACAAGTGAGTCGCCCTGCTTGTACACTGAAGAGTGAAGCCGATACCTATCTGGGTCAGAGGCCCCTGTCCACTGTACACAGGGAAGTGAACTGCTAGCCAGAGGGTGACCTCGTGGGCACCACAGAGCTGCGGATCGCCTCCTCCTCCAATGCTTATTGAACTGACAGCCAGAGGTGCAGGGGAAGATTCTGCGGGCCCTACAGATTTGCTGATCAGATGAGTGGCCATGGGGTGATCTGCTGGAAGTTCACTGTTGTGTGTCTTGGAAAAGTGTGTGTATGTGTGTGTGAGTGTGTAGTGGGGGGAAGGGGGTATAGAGATGTGTTTGGTTTGGAGGTGCACATCAAGTGGGTACAGAGCACAGATGTTCAAAGGGAAAGGAGTAGCCCCTGGATGCCATACATCTGAGGTATCCTGCAAAGGTAAATGGAGTGGCAATCTCAGCCTGGACTCTGACCAGGCCATGCCCCCAACACATTTTGCTCTGCCCCCCGGAGCTTAATCATGACCCCAAAAAAAAGGTGTCCCTGAAGTTTTTTTGGAAAGGTTGGCAAATATGCAGGAAGGGGTCTCACTGCAGAACACGTGAAATGGCCCTGGATCAGTAGCAAGGGCCGCGGGAATTGGTCAGGGGGGGCCTTCATGGCTTCTTGCACCAGGGCCCTGAAAGTTCTAGTTACGCCTCCAATGGAGGCTCTCAAAATTTAAAGTTAGGACTACAGAATATCCTGGGGTGCCGTGAAGTGGCTCTACAGCTTATCCATGTAGTTGCAAATGTGTGCAAACTAAACCCCTGTTTTTAATGCATACTGTTAGACAGGATAATTTGGTTGGTTGCAGGATGGTTAGTAAGTTGAGCTAGGAATTTCTTTGGTTTTGTTTGATCGTTACGCCAGTTACCTCCACTAGCTTCCAGCCCTGCTCGGTTGCATTGTGAGCATAGATGGTGGGCCGTTTAGCATGGGTGCCATTTAGAGATGGCTTTACATTTTCTCTATTAATGCAAAGCATTCTCTAATTAGACAAAGTGGAGAGTCGAGGAGGTCATGCAGCAGTCTTCAGCTCATTTAAAATGGAAAATTGAATACCTACCCTTCTGTAATTTTCCTTTCATGGTGCCTACTCATGGCAGCATACCAATGGTTGGTTGCTCTGCCCCCGACCAACCCACAGGACCACTTTAACTCTATAAAAAAGAGTTTCTCCCCCCTGCTGGTGTTCTTGTAACTAGACCTCAGAACATTAAGGTATATTGAAGGGAGGGTGTATGCTGCCATGGGTAGGCACCAGGAAAGGAAAATTACAGAAAGGTAAGTACTGCAATAAGAAATTTAATGAAAACTACAGTACAAAAACTGCAAGGTCCTTTCCTCTAACTCTCGGGAAGTAAGAACCGCTGGGTCTACTCTATAGTGAGACATGAAAGTGTTGAAGGACGACCAACTGGCTGCTTAGAAAATTGTCTCAGGGGAGATCCGCGCCAAGGCTGCCCAGGAGGAGGCTATTCCACGCATTGAGTGTGCATTGACCGCATCTGGAACTGGAAGACCACTAGCCTGATATGCTCTTTGGATTAACCTCACGATCCAGCTCGCCAAGGTCATCCTGGATGCTGCCATTCCATTTTTGGTGCACTTTGGGATGATAAATAACCCTTGATCCTTGCGGAACTGTTGTGTCAAATTTAAATAGTGCCTTAGGGACCTGGCTATATCCAACTCGTGCAGCCTTGAGGAAGCTGGGTCCTCCCCAAATGCTGGAAGAACCCATTCCTGGTTGAGATAATAAACTGAAGGTAATTTAGGAAGGAATTGATGAATAGGCTGCAAAACCACCCTGTCTGGGAAAAAGGTGATGTAGGGCTCCTGTGATCCTAGTGCTTGGATCTCCGACACTCTGCATATGATGAAGAAAGATAGAGAAGACACCTTGAGTGATGTCTTCTCCTTGATAGCTAGCCTCCAAATGAATCAAAAGCTCTCTATTTATACCTGAGAGCATTTTGGGTGTATGTATGTAAGCTGTTTAAACATACAGGTAGACGAACAGCATTATGAGTAAATATATACACACATGAGATATGCCAACAAGGGGAAAATAGAGGAGAGTGACAGGCTGCTGTTAATCCTTTAAAAACGGCCCAAAAAAGATCCACAGAAAAACAGGCTCCCATACTTATTTGGCGCCTTTAGGTAGGGCTGATTGTGATCTTGCAGGAATGAGGACAGAGAAAAGAATACTGGCAGGGGGGAGCAACTCTTTTTTATAGAGTTAAAGTGGTCCTGTGGGTTGGTCGGGGGTGGAGCAACCAACCATTGGTATGCTGCCATGGAGGCACCAGAAAAGCAATAATACTTTGCATTCATTGAGGAAATGCAAAACATACTCTGAATAGTGCCCGTGTCCAGTGGTTGACCTGCTGTGTTTACAATGAGGCAGGGCAGCTGCTGAGCAGAGGACCCAGAAGCTAGTTGAAATCACTGTAGTAGCAGTGCCTACTACAGTCATTTTCAGTTTCCAGGGTGATCCAACAGGTATGATATACATAGTTACATTGGTCCAGGCTGGACCAATGTAAGTATGTAAAATAATCCATATTCTTCTTTAACCACTTCATTACCGCGCCATAACCTAAAGAGGGCTCCAGTATGGCTCTCGTTCTGGGAGGACATCCATGGACACCCTCCCAGAACATGCCTCCCATGCGGCCCCTGGGGCACGCATCAGGGGTGCTCTGTGATCGCTGTGTCCTTTGTCACAGATCGAGGTAAAGGGTCAATCACAGCGGTTCTTTACCATGTGATCAGCTGTGTCCAAGCACAGCTGATCACATGTAAACAAACTTGCCAGTAATCACTATTCCTTTCCTCGCACGCTGTCACAGAGTAAGCAAAGGAGATCCCGTAACAGGCAAGTGTGACAGGGAACATTTACACAGATAATCAGGGCAATGATCATCAGTGCAGCCCCAACAGTGCCAATTAGTGCCCATCAGTGCAGCCTATCAGTGCCCATCAGTCCTGCCTTTCAGTGCCCATCACTACTGCCTCATCAGTGCAGCCTTGTCAGTTCCCCCCTTATCAGTGCCCATCAGTGCAGCTCATCAGTGCTTATCAGTGCCCATCAGTGGGGTCTCATCAGTGAAGCTTCATCAGTGTACATCAGTGCAGTCCCATCAGTGCACATCAATGCAGCCTCACTGGTGCCCATCAGTGCAGCCTCACCAGTGCTGATCAGTGCAGCCTCATCAGTGCCCATTAGTGCAGTCTCATCAGCGTACATCAGTGAAGAAGAAAAATTATTTGCAAAAGTTTAATACAGTTTTTTTTTTAAATTCTGGCTTTTTTCTTTTGTTTAGCAAAAAATAAAAAAACCCAGTAGTGATTAAATACCACCAAAAGAAAGCTCTGTTTGTGTGAAAAAATGATATAAATTTAATATGAGTACAGTGCTGCATGACCGCGCCATTGTCATTCAAAGTGCGATATTGCTAAAAGGTGAAAATTGGCTTGGGCAGGAAGGGGGTGAAAGTGCCCAGTATTGAAGTGGTTAAGTAATGCAGGGAACCAAGTTAGTAACCTATACAAGCCAATCAGCAAATTCATTAAAACTCATTCATTAATTCTCTTTAAATCATATAGGGTTAAAATAAATTGGCTGTTATGACTCACTGATGATCATTGCTCCTTCTTCTCTGATAGTAACACCCCTGGTGTATTTAACTATTTTTTCTTATAGGTGTTGGGGAAAAGAGACATCTTCTACAATTATATGTTTTCAAATCTTTTTTTTTTCATTAGAAGATGAATGGAAATAGTTAGATACATCTAGTGCATATGAAATGGAAAATAAAAATCTAATCTTATTGCTATTCTTTTAAACCCTTCCTTTAAAGGGTTCATACTCCTTAAAGGAAAATAAAAACACTGCTGCAGGTACATGGTATAAGCACACATATTTGCAGCAGCCTCCAAAAGTTTGCAGTTACAGCTGAGAGCTGGCCCATTCTGGCAGACAACACAGCTTCCTTTATAGACTCTCATCGCTACACCCAACAAAAAGGACTGAATAAAGATCATGATTTTTGTCTGTGCATGTCAACTGTTTTTCACTAAAGTATGGCAATAAATAGTTTGCTTTTGCTATAATGTTGTTCCCTGTGTGTGTCTTTGAATTGACAGAATAAATGGAATTACAACAATATCTGTGCCATAGCCTTATTGCTTGAACTGTAATTTCAGCAGTGGATCAGAACCTGCTTTATTTGTTTGCATGGAGGAAAGTAATTGAATATATATATATATATATATATATATATATATATATATATATATATAGTGTGTGTGTGTGTATACCAACCTAACGTTTATGACTTTACAGTTTATAGCAAACATTCATAAATGTTGCAAAGTTCTCAGCCTTCTAAACTTTCGTATAAATGTTTAACAGTTTCTTATGTTAAAAACATCAATTTTACTGCAACTCCTGGTAAGCTTCAGTACCATGTATTCCTACAGAGGCACAGCATACTATAAAATTTGGATAACTGTGGCACTGAATTTTTACTTTTGCAGTCTACTAATAAATGTAGCACAAGCAGCAGATCATGCTCTTGGTTTCTGGTGAATACAGAACCATGTGTGCCTTTCTCAAATGAAGTGCCATTTTCCACTGTTCTAGAACAGCATTGCCAGGATACATTAAAAGGAATAGGACAATGAATCCATGGCTTGTTTAGATTGCCACTTAAGATCACAAAGAGGAAACAGACACTGGTGAATGAAACAAAATGTCTGAGAATGGAAAGACACTGCATGATCCATTCCAAGTGTGGAGCACTCTGCTCTAGCAAAATGCTACATATTATTTCTTAAATAACCATTCTGTTGGTACAGTATGATCTTTAAGTGCCCATACATTTAAGCTTATTCATCAAATATAGCATAGTGAAAAGAAAGTTCCATATCACTAGCACTCCATAAAATTGACTATATATGTTACAATCTGATTGTAAAATCTTCTTTAGATTTATAAATAAATTTGAAGTGTCGGGACCTATGTGACTGTATACAAAGTAAGTGGACCATTCTGATAGACATTCCACATTGCATAATGTTGGTAATTCTAATGGTTATCAAGTGTATGTACAATCATATTAAAGTGTATATTCTGCTTAAGAACTTTCCCTTCCATCTACTTTTGATAGAAGTTTACTATAACTTTGTTTTAATACAACATTCTATGTTAAATACAAATAGATGGATTGAGTCGACAACACTGTACAGTATTGCAGGCTCAATCCTTCCATTTGTCTTGCTCTGGTGTGTACGGAAACACTGAGCCCAGGCACCTGTGTGTAGATCTTGCAATCAGATTGGGTGTTCCTCGTTGTGCTCCTCTCAGACTTCAGAAAAAAATTAAAAAATGGGTGCAGCGCCAAATCCAAATCTCAGACTTCATTCTATGTTAAATGCCCTGATTGTCTAAGGTGTGCCCATTCAGCCCCAACTTTCCTTCACACCATCCCACAAGTCACTCATCCTACTTTCCTTTCCTTCCTTCTCACCCTTGCCCTTTTATTCCCCCTTTTCTTCTTTAGTTTTTTCACTTTTCTATAATCTTACATGGGTTAGATAAATGGAATCTGTAGATAAAAACAAACTGTGCAGCTTTGACTACATTTGAATAATGCCCTTTCTATAAGTGTAGGCCCATTTTTGCACCACCTGAAGCCTGACTAAACTAGTCCCAGGACATTGCTAGGAGAGGCCTAGTCATTACTGCTCACCTCCACCATCACAAGAGTGAGATCTCAAAAGCTGAGCTCAGAGCTACTGCATCAGGGGAGAGATAGAGCATGTGGGAGACACAGTTTGTTTTTATCTACAGACACCCCTTACCTGCATGGGCAGTTTTTTGTAAAAGATGAACTAACCCTTTAAAGACAGACTGCAGTTAACAATTCAAAAAATAATCACCAAAACACCAAACCTGATAATATATCTACTGGTTATTTTTACTTTGACTCTTCTAAACAAAGTGATTTTTTTAAAAATTTAATAATTTTTAGCTGTAATGTTTAGTATATTTTGGTGTCTGCAAAGTTGAAATTATTATTCAAAATATAGTATTGTAATGTAATATTTCATAATATTTTCAAATAATGTTTAATTGCTTACTCTCCCATGCTTTTGTGGTTGCATAAGTATTTCACTACGCTTACTGGGACTCTTCATTTAAATACTTCACTACCAGGCAAATTCTGACATTTCTCTTATATATTTAAAAATCAGCAATTTTTATGCTAGAAAATTACTTAGAACCCCCAAACATTATATATTTTAAGCAGAGGGTCTAGAGAATAAAATGGTGGGTGTTGTGATTTTTTTTATGTCACACAGTATTTTGCAAAAAATACACTTTAATGAATTTAATTGAACACAAACACAGCATAACACCAACATTTTTGGTTAAATATAAAAGATTATGTTACACCGAGTAAATAGATACCTAACATGTCACGCTTTAAAATTGCGTATGCCCACTGGCATCGTTATGGGGGTGAGGGGGTGTGGCCCGCACCTGGGTGACACCCGCAGAGGGGTGACACCATCCAGGGGGTGGCGGAGGGTCCCAGGGTCCCAGAGGCAGGGCTCTTTTCAGCCAGAACATGCCAGCGCTGCACTTGCCCTGAGTGAGACTTCTTAGCCTCACTCTCACTGCTGCTGCCTCCTGCCACAAGCCCACTGCCCGAAGGGTGACAGTCTGAGCAAGCAACTCTTCGGGCGGCAGCTGAACACTGTATCCTCCCCCGCCCACCACCCAGGTGCATAAGGGGAGGGGGAGTCTATACTGATTAAGGGGTCTGTACTGAGGAGGGGCTATACTGAGGGGGTCTATACTGATGGAGGGGGGTCTGTACTGAGGGAGGGGGTTCTATACTGAGGGGGGTCTACACTGATGGAGGGGGTCTGTACTGAGGAAGGGAGGTCTATACTGATGGAGGGGAGGTCTGTACTGAGGGAGAGGGGTCTATACTGATAGAAGGAGTCTTTACTGGGAGGGGGTCTATACTGATGGAGTAGGGGGGTCTGTACTGAGGGAGGGGGTCTATACTGAGGGGGTCTATAATGAGGGAGGGGGTCTATTCTGATGGAGGGAATATCTGTATGAAGGGAGAGGGGTCTATACTGATGGAGTGGGGGGTCTGTACTGAGGCAGGGGGTCTATACTGATGGAGAGGAGGTCTATACTGATGTAAGGGGGGTCTGTACTGAGGGAGGGGGTCTATACTGAGGGGGTTTATACTGATGGAGGGGGGTCTGTACTGAGGGAGGGGGCCTATACTGAGGAAGGGGGTCTATACTTAGTGGGGGATCTATACTGAGGGAGGGGGGTCTGTACTTAGTGTAGAGGGGGTCTGTACTGAGGGAGGGGGTCTGTACTGACAGAGGGGGGGTCAATACTTAGTGGAGAGTGGGGTTTGTACTGACGGGTGACTATAGTTGGTGGACAGAGGCGACACCATGTTTTACCGTACCGGGTGACACCAACCCCAGTGACACCACTGCATACGCCCGTGGAACACATTCAAACCGCAGTACCTAAACATCTCCAAAGGCATCGCTTTTAAAGCCTTTACAGATTAACTGTTTAGCATTACATGGGAGGTCTGGGGCTAGAATTATTGCTCCCCTTTGATGTTAGTGACGATTCCTCACAATTGTGGTGCAATTACCGTTTACATATGCATGCAGGACTTATGTATGCATTCACACTTGCACGTGAGCACGGGGGCACTTTACATTTTTTTGTATTATTTATTTTATTTAAAACTTATTTTTTACACTGTCCCTTTAATTTTGTTCACTAACTTTATTGCTATCACAAGGGATGAACAACATCCCTTGTGATAGCATTACCTGTGACAGGTCTTCTTTATGGAGAAATCTAGGGTCTATAAGACCCCAGATCTCTCCTTTGGCCTCCAATGCAGCCAATTAGACACAGATTAGTCTGATTGGCTGTTTTACTGACTGGTAACAGGCCAGTAAATAAAGAACTAAAACCAGAAGTGAAATCACTTCTGGTTTCTGACAACACAGAGAGGAAGGAACAATGTCAGTTCCAGCTCTCTGTTCCTTCCACAGGATGCTGCTGGTTGACGGTGAAGTGAGCACTCATCACTGTAGACGTGATTGAGTGGTTGTAAAGCCACTCCAATCACTTGTGCATGAAAGAGCATCACTGGCTGAAGCTGCAGGCATCATCCCGATACAACCACTTAAACCCCAGGATTCCATATGACGCCCAACCCTAGGGAAGTAGATAAGCCCCACTCTTTGATAAAACTAACTTTTTAACACCCCCCTCCTTATTGTATCAACTTATTTCCCGTTGTGGAGAGAACTATGCTAATATCTTTATATGGCTACATGATAATTTAATAATAAGGCAATTTGGAGGTTCCAATACCAAGAAGACATCTTTATCGGGAGTTACATGCACTACTTTTGTCTGCAGAAAGGAGACTGATGGTTTGGGCTGGTGGTATTTACAGTGCTCTGTGTCTGTTTTTTACAATAACATTATTGCTAACTGCAGAATGTTTTTATTACTGTGACTGGGTATAGTGAGAGGAGCAGTTCTATATAGAACATAGTGTTGCCTTTTATATCTCCCTATCTTTGCGTGTGTATCTTTTTCATCAATAAAGTCTAATTAATTTCATTATAAAGCTGTGGTTGATCCTTCCCTCATCAGGCCTTCCTGGGACAATTTTTTGTCCCATTCAGTTTTATTTTCACATATAGTTCTTTGCTTTAATAGGGCAGGTATCCCGTCCTAAGGACGAAACAGGTGGTGTTTAATTTAGTAAATTTTCCAGGATGGTGGATTCTTTAATTTTTTTTTGTTGACGCAGTGACATAGACACCTAAAGAATGACCCCAAGGGAGTAAACAGAAGGGAAGAAGACCTGGAGCTGCGGTGTCACATGGGCACAGGTTAAGGCAAGTAAAAACTGACATTTAGACAGGGATTTTTTTTTCTTTGTTCCAGTGATCACACAGAGGGGAGTGAAAGGGAGGAGTGGGCTTGGGGTGACATTGATTCCAGAGTGAGACTATAAAGAGACACTGTTACGTTGTCTATGCAGGAGCCATAGGCCATGGCCCAGGGTGCCAGGGCTGTCAGGAGAAGCACACAGCCCACAACATAGCATGTAGCTGATTCTTATTATACAGTGGGGACGGAAAGTATTCAGACCCCCTTAAATTTTTCATTCTTTGTTATATTGTAGCCATTTGCTAAAATCATTTAAGTTCATTTTTTTCCTAATTAATGTACACACAGCACCCCATATTGACAGAAAAACGCAGAATTTATTAAAAAAGAAAAACTGAAATATCACATGGTCCTAAGTATTAAGACCGTGTGCTCAGTATTTAGTAGAAGCACCCTTTTTGATCTAATCTAATGAGTCTTTTTGGGAAAGATGCAACAAGTTTTTCACACCTGGATTTGGGGATCTTCTGCCATTCCTTCTTGCAGATCCTCTCCAATTCTGTCAGGTTGGATGGTAAACGTTGGTGGACAGCCATTTTTAGGTCTTTCCAGAGATGCTCAATTGAGGGCTCTGGCTGGGCCATTCAAGAACAGTCACGGAGTTGTTATGAAGCCACTCCTTCGTTATTTTAGCTGTGTGCTTAGGGTCATTGTCTTATTGGAAGGTAAACCTTTGGCCCAGTGTGAGGTCCTGAGCACTCTGGGGAAGGTTTTCGTCCAAGATATCCCTGTACTTGGCCGCATTCATCTTTCCCTCGATTGCAACCAGTCGTTCTGTCCCTACAGCTGAAAAACACCCCCACAGCATGATGCTGCCACCACCATGCTTCACTGTTGGGACTGTATTGGACAGGTGATGAGCAGTGCCTGGTTTTCTCAATACATACCACTTAGAATTAAGGCCAGAAAGTTCTATCTTGGTCTCATCAGACCAGAGAATCTTATTTCTCAACATCTTGGAGTCCTTTAGGTGTTTTTTTAGCAATCTCCATGTGGGCTTTCATGTGTCTTGCACTGAGGAGAGGCTTCCATCGGGCCACTCTGCCATAAAGTCCCGACTGGTGGAGGGCTGCAGTGATGGTTGACTTTCTACAACTTTCTCCCATCTCCCGACTGCATCTCTGGAGCTCAGCCACAGTGATATTTGGGTTCTTCTTTACCTCTCTCACCAAGGCTCTTCTCCCTCGATAGCTCCAGCTTTAGGAAGGGTTCTGGTGGTCCCAAACGTCTACCATTTATGGAGGCCACTGTGCTCTTAGGAACCTTAAGTGCAGCAGAATTTTTTTTGTAACCTTGGCCAGATCTGTGCCCTGCCACAATTCTGTCTCTGAGCTCTTCAGGCAGTTCCTTTGACCTCATGATTCTCATTTGCTCTGACATGCACTGTGAGCTGTAAGGTCTTATATAGACAGGTGTGTTCCTAATCAAGTCCAATCAGTATAATCAAACACAGCTGGACTCAAATGAAGGTGTAGAACCATCTCAAGGATGATAAGAAGAAATGGACAGTACCTGAGTTAAATATATGAGTGTCACAGCAAAGGGTCTGAATATTTACCACATGATATTTCAGTTTTTCTTTTTTAATAAATCTGCAAAAATGTCAACAATTCTGTGTTTTTTCTGTCAATATGGGGTGCTGTGTGTACATTAATGAGGAAAAAAAAAATAACTTAAATGATTTTAGCAAATGGCTGCAATATAACAAAGAGTGAAAAATTTAAGGGGGTCTGAATACTTTCCGTCCCCACTGTATATCCAGTTATACAGTGCCTTGAAAAAGTATTCATACCCCTTAAAATTTTCATCATTTTATCATGTTACAACCAAAAAACGTAAATGTATTTTATTTGTATTTAATCTAATAGACCAACACAAAGTGGCACATAATTGTGAAGTGGAAGGAAAATGATAAATGTTTTTCAAAATTGTTTAAAAATAAATATCTGGAAAGCGCGGCGTGCATGTGTATTCAGCCCCCTTTACTCTGATACCCCTAACTAAAATCTAGTGGGACAAATTGCCTTCAGAAGCCCCCTAATTGGTAAATAGAGTCCACCTGTGTGTAAATTAATCTGTTCTGTGAAGCTCTCAGAGGTTTTTTAGTGAACCTTAGTGAACAAATCATGAAGGCCAATGAACACACTAGACAGATCAGGGATAAAGTTGTGGAGAAGATCAAAGCAGGGTTAGGTTTTAAAAAATATCCCAAGCTTTGAACATCTCACGGAGAACTGTTCAATCCATCATCCGAAAATGAAGAGTGTATGGCACAACTGCTAACCTACCAAGACATGGCCGTCCACCTAAACTGACAGGCCGGGCAAGGAGAGCATTAATCAGAGAAGCATCCAAGAAGCCCATGGTAACTCTGGAGGTGCTGCCTAGATCCACAGCTCAGGTGGGAGAGTCTTTCCACAGGACAACTGTTAGTTGTGCATTCCACAAATCTGGCCTTTATGGAAGAGTGGCAAGAAGAAAGCCATTGTTGAAAGAAAGCCATAAGAAGTCCTGTTTGCAGTTTAGGAGAAGCCATGTGGGGGACACAGCAAACATGTGGAAGAAGGTGCTCTGGTCAGATGAGACCAAAATTGAACTTTTTGATTTAAAAGCAAAACACTCCAAAATGCTATGTGTGGTAGAAAACTAACATGGCACAACACACTGAACACACCATCCATGCTGTGAAACATGGTGGTGGCAGCAACATGTTGTGGGGATGCTTTTCTTCAGGAGGGACAGGGAAGCTGGTCAGAGTTGATGGAAAGATGGATGGAGCCAAATACAGGGCAATCTTAGAGCAAAACCTGTTAGGATCTTCAAAAGACTTGGGACTGGGGAAAAGGTTTACCTTCCAGCAGGGCACCAACCCTAAACATACAGAGCTACAATGGAATGGTTTAGATCAAATCATATTTATGTCTTAGAATGGCCCAGTCAAAGTCCAGACCTAAATCCAAAAGGTGGATTTGGAAAGCCATGTATCTATTTCATTCCACTTCACAGTTATGTGCCACTTTCTGTTGGACTATCACATAAAATTCCAATAAAATAAATTTACGTTTTTGGTTGTAACATGACAAAATATGGAAAATTTCAAGGGGTATGAATACTTTATTAAGGCACTGTATATTGTAAACCTTTTTTTCTAGTCATCAGCCATTGTGACCAGGGCCGGTACAAGGCAGGGGCGGGAGGAGCGGATGCCCTGGGCGGTACAATTTGCTGAAGGGAGGGGGGGTGCAGGTGAAGTTTCGGCAGTGTGCTCCAAAGTACACACTAGCCGGTGTCGCTAATAGCTGTACTGTAGTCATCTGTACCTGACCTGTTACTGTAATGATGTGCTGAGTGCGCTCCTGCACCCAGCACAAGCCTAGACAGACCGAACCAGCCCTTCTCTGTCAGCGCTTCTCTGCCTCTATGAAGGCACTTCGTAATCCTGTCCCGGTGGAGTGACATCACTCACGGCCGGAGGTGGGATAGAGAGCTGCTGCCGAAGCTGCGACCGCCGAGGAGGAATCAACAAAGTGTGCATCGCACAAAAGTAAGTAAGCACTAAGCAGATAATGATTGCCAAATGTCATGCCTTCTCCACATTAATAAATGAACTGTCTGAATGCGATTGGGGGAGGGGAGGAGGCTGAGGGGACATTAATTACAATGCTATTTTTAATTTCTGTAATATGCAGCATGGGGGGATTAATGCACTGCCACTGGGCAGCCACTAATGTATCAGTGATCAGTGGCAGTACATTAACCCCCCCCCCCCCATGCAGCATATTGCAGAAATTTAAAATAGCATTGGTAATTAACGTCCCCTCGTCCCCCTCCCCTCTCCCAATTGTATCTAGACAGTTCATCTATTAATCTGCAGCAGAATAATAGATGAACTGTCTGGATCCGATTGGAGGAGGGGAGGTTAATTACCAATGCTATTTTTAATTTCTGCAATATGCAGCATGGGGAGTTAATGCACTGCCACTGGACACTGATGCATTAGTGGCTGACCAGTGGCAGTTAAGTAACCCTGACACTGGTGTCACTAATGCAGCACAAATGGGGTTAATTAACTGCCATTGGTCAGCCACTAATGCATCAGTGACCAGTGGCAGTACATTAAACCCCCCCCCCCATGCTGCATATTACAAATACCATTAGTGATTAACCACTTGAAAAGACAACCCGTCACAGTACATATACTGCTACAGGGTAGCAGCTGCAGGCGTATTACGCTGCCTGTTTCAGGGTTTTGGGCTCATGCTCCCATGGTCCCACCCACCTACTCCCCTGTTATTTGACACAGCAGGAGACTGTCAGCAGATCCTGGCCAATGATTCATGGCTAGGACCTGCTGATTGGCTGTGTCAAATCACATCCCAGAGCTCTGTGTTGATAATTAATACAGGGCTCTTTACAGAGGGAATGATTGCTTTTTTTCCCCCTGCAAAGCAGGAAAAAGAACAAATCGATCTGCAGTAAAAAGCAACACACACAGGAAACATAGTTGATTCCCACTATAAATTGCTGATCGTGGCCATTACTAGTATTAAAAAAAAAAAAATCCAGATCATATCCTATTGTTTGTAGGCATTTTGGCGTTCACACAAACCAATTAATATACATGTATTTGTTACCAATGACAGAAGAATACATTTTGACCTAAATTTATGAAGTTTTTTTTTTTACTGGACGTTTTAAAGAAGAAAGTAAAAAATATATTTTTTTCTACATTTCTTTTCATTTATATAATAAAAGCTAAAAAAAAAAACCCAGTGGTGTGCAAATACCAACAAAAGAAAGCTTTATTAGTCCAAATATCAATGTTTGTTAATGTATGAGGAACAAAGCAAAGGTGTCTTTTTGACTTTCAAATGTCTTTAGATTCCCAGAAAAAGACACAAATTTTATGTGACTACCAGAAGGCACATTTTAGCTGTTCTTTCTTTCCCCAACATGATGTGATAGCTGTTAGCTTTATTCTGTAATTTGTTTTCCTCAAAGAAAAAATGTGGATCATGACTCACATAAAAAGGATTATCAGGTCAATATATCTCTCCAATTGTAAAATGTACCTTACAAGCAACGCATCCAGGAAACAAGGCAAAAAAACTGCAAAACAAACTATCTCACTTCATTAACCTGTTTAAAGCGTGTCTTATTTTTCTACATTTAATTCAACATAGAAAATATTCTACTGCTCAATATGTTTGGGGAAAATAAGGATATTTTATGATTGGTCTCTCCATATGTTATGGTGTGTTTTGCATATATTCTATTAAGTAAAGAAAAGCTTAGAGAGAAAAAGAAATCAAAGTCTAAGAGTAGATCAATTAAACCTGCAAATTTATAAGGAGAGAATTCCATCTTTGACCAAACAATAAATTTAATATCCTTGACAAGCAAAAAATTGAAATTCAAATTATGCATATTTAATGTTTTGTGAGAGTTTATAAATCATGCTGCTCTGCCCTTCAGAATTAAGAGGACAGAAAACTACTCTAAGGGATAGCTGTGGCCATTATTATATTTATTTTTTTTATATATTTTTTTATCTTTGCAGGTATTCATAAAAAATTGAGCAGCGCTTTACATATAGTACATTCACATAGATCCCTGCCATCTAGAGCTTTCAAAGTAAGGTTCCTATCTCACATGCAAGCATATGCATACTAGGGCAAATCTAGACAGGAGCCAATTAACCTAATAGCATGTCTGTGGAGGGTGTGTTCGAAGTACCTAGAGAAAACCCACACAACTAAAGGCAGACCATGCAAACTCCACACAGATAGCTACGTTTTTGGGAAATGGATAAAATTCACAAAGATTTACTTGCTTTAGGTACTGTTTTGTGTATGTACAATTGCTGCTGTAGTCTAACTCAACTCCTTCTGAGTTCTCTTTGGACAGGGATGTTTTTACCATAATGTGCTTAAACTATAACCCAAAATAAAAGGAACACTTAAAGCGGTTGTATACCTTTTTCCTGGTGCCTCCATGGCAGCATACTAGTGATAGAGCTCCGCCTCGACTCCTTCCTCAGGACCAGTGAATAGCATAAATTAAAGACGTAGTCCCTCCCCCAACATTCTCCTTTTTTTCCTCATACCTCTTGTGCTGGTGAAGAGTAGCAGTATGTCCATACCTCTGCATTCAGCAGCGTCCGCCGGGTTAAGCCTTTCCCGTGCGCAGTCCCTGTTCTTGGGCCGCTCACAGCGCTGATAAGACTGGGAACCCCTCTGTGGATCTGTTGGGGTCTTCGTGCAGAGTTTCCTCAGCAACGCAGTCTGCCACCATAGCCTATGATGAAGCCAAAAGGAGTCGCATAAGGATCAGCTCCCTTTTCTTCCAGGCCTGTGATTTTTCATTTTCTCTTTCAAATCTCTCATTTAAAAAAAAAAAAAAGGAAGAAAGATGCATTTGTCTCCCCCCCCCCTTTTCCTTTGTTATATCACCCCTTTTTTCTTTCCTTAAATGAAGATATGAATATAAAGGCTGTAAACATATTGATACCTAATGTGTTCTGGAGACATCTGTTACTCTGTTGTTGTGGGGGCCGTGTTGTGTTTGTTTTTCCTTTTCTTGCAGTCAGCGTGGCTCGGCGTCCCCTTCGTTGTACTGCGCATGCGCGATCCAGCCGTCGCTCTCGGCTTCCAGGCGTCTTCTCGGCGGCGGTTCTACTGCGCATGCGCGGGCGCGTGCGCGGTCTCTCGACGCCGCAGCGGCCATCTTTGATTCTGGAAAAAGGGACAATTTTGCCCTTTTTCTTCCAAAAATTAAAAAAAAAAAAAAGTAAGGGAGCAGAAGGACTGGGGGTTAATGGGATTGCCCCACCCACCCTTAGGCTATTTAGGATCAGCTTTGGGAACTGATGGTCAGAGTTTCCTCGGCTGCCCTGCTAAGGTCTCTCTGGCTGCTCTGTGGTAAGTTTTTTTTTTTTAAAAAAAAGGGGGAACAAAATGGAATTATGCCTCTTAAAAAAAAAAAAAAAGGGGGGAACAAAATGGAATTATGCCTCTTAAAAAAAAAAAAAGAGAAACAAAACATTCTTTTTTCTTCCTTACCTTTTCTGCTATTTTTTCTTCTGCAGCTGATCCTTATGCCCAACTCCGAAATGAGCCACTCATCTCGCAACAAAGATCCTCACACCTCTGTTAGGTATGGGACCACCTATATGTGAGTATAAAAAAAAAAAAAAGTGCGCTCGCTGGCCTGACATGATTTTTCTTAAAATCATAGCCCTACCCACTCCAAGAGGACCAAAAAATCCTCAAGGCACCGCGATGACGACAGCCCAAGTCGCAGATCTCGTTCCTCACCCCACCGGTCCCGCTCGTCAAGACGTGAGTCCCATTCTTCGCGACAGAGGTCAAGATCCAGAAGACGGGACTGGTCCCCCTCTCCTAGATCCTACAAGAAGAAGAAGTGCTGGACCTGTGGGGCTAGTCCGCTGCCGAATAAAGTAGTCTGCAAGGACTGTTTTGCGGACTATGCGTCCAGCCGCGAGTTAGAAAACCAGCGGGTGGTGGACCTGCTCAAAAGGACTATGAAGGACTCCTTCTCTGAGCTTGCGGCCTTGGTTCCTGCCCAGCCAGTCCCGCAGACGTCACAGGCACAGGATGTTGAGCTTGTTCTTCCCGGTCCTTCCGCGGCCAGTACGCCTCTACCTCCATCAGGCCGACTGGCCAGAGATTCCCCTCCCGAAGACCTCTCGGGCGATTCGTCAGATGAGTCAGATCCTTCCGGCTTCAGCCATTCATTGGTAAAGCCATTCATCCAGGCAGTAAGAGCCGCAATAGCTTGGGAGGATACTGAAGAACCTCCCCAGGAAGCTAAAAGCTACTTCCCATTCCTTAAAAGGAAACAGGCTTTCTTCCCTTTGATGGGAGAAATTACGCAAATCATTCAAAATGAATGGTCTAGGACTGATAAAAAGCTTTCGTTGGGCCGTTTCAATAAGTTGTATCCCTTGCCGGAGGAGGGAACAAAATCACTAAACTCCATACCTGTGGTAGATGCATCAGTGGTGCGACTCGCAAAAAATATTACCCTGCCTATGGAAGATTCTGCTTCTTTCAAGGATCCTCTTGACAGAAGAATCGATCTGGATCTCAAGAGGAGCTATTTAGCTGCAGGAGCGGCATGTAAGCCAGCGATCGCCCTCACCTCCGTATCTAATGCCATTAGAGCTTGGACGGATAACATTGAAACAGCTCTACACCAGGATGTCCCCAAGGAAGACATAATTAAAGCCTTGGAAGAAATTAGATTGTCAGCAGACTTCAATGGAGAAGCAGCTATAGACACGATTAGGTGTTCAGCAAGATCTATGCTGCACTCAGTAATGGCGAAAAGGGCCTTGTGGTTAAAACCCTGGACGGCGGATTTGGCTTCCAAGCAAAATTCATGCAAAATCCCGTTCGACAGGAAGGCATTATTTGGAGACAAAATGGATAAAGCCATATCTAGGCTGTCAGGAGGAAAGTCAGGTATGCTTCCCCAAGACAGAAGGATGCGAAGATCCAGAGGGGGTTCTTCCAGGTTCCGCCAGTCAAACCCTAGAGATTTTAGACAAGCAAGGCAGTTCAGAGGCGGCAGAAGACCCTGGAGGGGCACTCAGGCATCCTTCTTGGGCAGAAAGTCGAAGGCCCCTCAGACTCCACATGAGCAGAAGCAGTCCTTTTGACGCCAGATTAGCCCAGACACTCCCGGTGGGAGCCAGACTAAAATTCTTTCTTCCAGTCTGGGCCAGCAAATGCCAGGATCCCTGGGTTCTCTCCACAATCCAATGGGGACACTTTTGGAGTTTCTCTCATCCTCCACCTCAAAATTCGTTCACGAGAACGGAAATTCCATCCTCTCCGCCGAAGGCTCAAGCCCTAAGGCACTTCGTATCATCACTCCAACTTCAGGTAGCAGCTGTGCCGGTTCCTTTGGCGGAGCGCTTCGCAGGCTTCTATTCCACTCTGTTTCTGGTTCCAAAGAGAACGGGTGGATGGAGGCCTGTGATCGATCTAAAAAGACTCAATAGGCACATACACCCAGAAAGCTTCAAGATGGAGTCTCTACAAACAATTATTCAGGCAGTACAGCCAACAGATTGGATGATATCAATCGATCTGCAGGATGCGTACTTACACGTGCCAATTCTACCTGCCTTTCAGAAGTATCTCAGATTTGCAGTAGGTCGGATCCACCTGCAGTTCCAAGCCCTGCCCTTCGGTCTGTGCACCTCTCCCAGGGTGTTCACCAAAATTCTAATATCCACTTTAGTTCCCCTGCGGGAGAGGGGTTTGAGGATATACCATTATTTGGACGATATCCTCCTCCTAGCAAGCAGTCCGGGTCAGTTGGTGTATCACCGAGACATTCTTCTCCAGTCCCTGAGAGAACTAGGATGGTTGATAAACTCAGAGAAGAGTCAGCTTGCACCTACACAGCGGATGATCTATCTAGGTGCGATGTTCAACACCCGGGAGGGGACAGTGTCATTACCATCCCTGAAGATGAGGATTATTATCCAGAAGATGGTCAAAACCATCGCGAGCCGGTATCTAACGGCATCGCAATGCCTGAGCCTCATTGGCACAATGTCTGCCTGTATACCGATGATTCCTTGGGCCCATTGGCATTTGAGGTATTTTCAGACGGGTTTCTTGGCACAGTGGAAGAAACAGCGACTCTCTCAGACAATTCTGCTGACGGGAGCAATGCGCAGGAGCCTTCATTGGTGGACTCTGCCAGAAAACCTCTCCAAACCTCGTTATCTGGGTTCCCTCTTCTGGATCACAGTTACGTCCGACGCAAGTGGACAGGGCTGGGGAGCCCATTGCGGGGAAACCAGGATACAGGGGAGATGGTCTTGCTCCACTCAGGGAGTAGTATCCAACATACTGGAGATGAGAGCAGCGTTCTTGGCACTAACTTCATTGGCTTCTCAGGTCAGGGGCCAGAGAGTACTTTTACGCCTGGACAACAGGGCAGCTGTCGCATACCTGCAGAGGCAGGGGGGCACTCGCAGCACATCACTCCTCAGGGAAGTGGAGCCGATTATGCTCTGGGCAGAGAAGAACATCCTAGACCTCAGGGCGATGTATCTCCCGGGAAGGTTGAACACGGAAGCAGACATGTTGTCGAGGAAATTCTTGGACAACAACGAGTGGGCTCTTCGTCCCCAGGTCTTCCATCAGATTGCCAACCTCTGGGATCCCCCTCAAGTAGACCTATTTGCCACCCCGGGGAATGCCAAACTGACCAGGTTCGTCTCTCGCCTTCCGTATACGCAAGCGGAGGAAGTAGATGCCCTGTCATACCCCTGGAGGTTCACCACCGCATATGCCTTCCCCCCCGGCCATTAATATTCAAGTTCCTCCTCAGACTTCTCAGAGAAACAGTCCAGGTACTGGCAGTACTCCCATTTTGACCAAAGAGACCCTGGTTTCCTCTAGCTATGCGCCTCAGTGTGAGCTCTCCAATCAGGATCCATCCTTTCCCTCAACTTCTGATGCAGGGCAGTTTAGTTCATCCAGACCCTCAGAAGCTGAACCTTCGAATCTGGAGGCTGAGAGGCGAAGGTTCGAGTCCCTAGGATGCTCCCCAGGGGTCATAACAACCCTCCTAGGAGCCAGGAAACCAGCAACCAATGCTATATATTCAAGAATATGGGACAAGTTCTTGTCATTTGCTGCCTCAAATGAGTTTAATCCAATCTCTCCTTCTACATCAGGTGTTCTCGGCTTCCTCCAATCAGGACTTGATCTGGGTCTTGGCCTAAGTTCTCTCAAAGTCCAAGTAGCAGCAATTTCTGCCGCAACAAATAAAAGATGGGCAGAAGAGCCCTTAGTAGTCACTTTCCTCAGGGGAGTGTTAAAGATTCGTCCACCTGTCAGACGCTCTTTTCCCAAGTGGGATTTATCCCTGGTCCTTGAAGTCCTCTCTGACCATCCATTTACCCCAGTGGAACAACTGACAATATGGAACATAACACTGAAAACGGTTTTTCTGTTAGCCATTACATCTGGTAGAAGGATCTCAGAACTCCACTCGTTGGGAATAGGTGATGACCACATCTCTTTTTTTCACGATAGAGTAGAACTTCGTCCCCTTCGGGGGTTCACACCTAAGGTCACTACTCCAAGCCACCTTTGGGAGCCCTGGGCACTACCAGTATTTGCTAAAGCAGATTCAGGATCATGTCACGAGCTGGACATATCCAGAGTGCTCAGAGCCTACCTAGAGGCCACTAGACCCTTCAGGAACTCGGAAAGACTCTTGATTGTTCCATTCGGTAAATACAGGGGCAAAGAAGCTTCCATCAGAACTCTGGCATCTTGGGTAGGGATGAGCTTCGTGTTCGAGTCGAACCCATGTTCGACTCGAACATCGGCTGTTCGACCGTCCGTCGAATTGCGAACGTTATGGGCCGTTCGCGCCAAATTCGTGTGGCGCGTCACGGCCCATAATTCACTGCGGCATCGCAGTGCATTGCTGGCTGATGATTGGCCAAGCATGCACTATGACCCGCATGCTTGGCCAATCACAGCGCCGTCAGTAGAGAGAGCTGTAATTGGCCAAAGCCAGGGTGGCTTTGGCCAATTATGGCTCAGGGGATTAAGTACACGCCCCACACTATATAAGGCCGCCTGCACGGCGGCCCTGTGTAGTGTGTTCCGGTGTGCTGATAGAGAGAGAGACAGACAGTGTCATTTGATTTGAGTTAGCTAGATTAGGCTAGATCTGTTCCTGCTATTTACATTTAGTGCAGTGCGTCCTGCTCACAGTGTTCAGCTAGATCCGTTCCTGCTATTTACATTTAGTGCAGTCAGTGCGTCCTGCTCACAGTGTTCAGCTAGATCCGTTCCTGCTATTTACATTTAGTGCAGTGCGTCCTGCTCACAGTGTTCAGCTAGATCTGTTCCTGCTATTTACATTTAGTGCAGTGCGTCCTGCTCACAGTGTTCAGCTAGATCTGTTCCTGCTATTTACATTTAGTGCAGTGCGTCCTGCTCACAGTGTTCAGCTAGATCTGTTCCTGCTATTTACATTTAGTGCAGTGCGTCCTGCTCACAGTGTTCAGCTAGATCCGTTCCTGCTATTTACATTTAGTGCAGTCAGTGCGTCCTGCTCACAGTGTTCAGCTAGATCCGTTCCTGCTATTTACATTTAGTGCAGTCAGTGCGTCCTGCTCACAGTGTTCAGCTAGATCCGTTCCTGCTATTTACATTTAGTGCAGTCAGTGCATCCTGCTCACAGTGTTCAGCTAGATCTGTTCCTGCTATTTACATTTAGTGCAGTCAGTGCGTCCTGCTCACAGTGTTCAGCTAGATCCGTTCCTGCTATTTACATTTAGTGCAGTGCGTCCTGCTCACAGTGTTCAGCTAGATCTGTTCCTGCTATTTACATTTAGTGCAGTGCGTCCTGCTCACAGTGTTCAGCTAGATCTGTTCCTGCTATTTACATTTAGTGCAGTGCGTCCTGCTCACAGTGTTCAACTAGATCTGTTCCTGCTATTTACATTTAGTGCAGTGCGTCCTGCTCACAGTGTTCAGCTAGATCTGTTCCTGCTATTTACATTTAGTGCAGTGCGTCCTGCTCACAGTGTTCAGCTAGATCTGTTCCTGCTATTTACATTTAGTGCAGTGCGTCCTGCTCACAGTGTTCAGCTAGATCCGTTCCTGCTATTTACATTTAGTGCAGTCAGTGCGTCCTGCTCACAGTGTTCAGCTAGATCCGTTCCTGCTATTTACATTTAGTGCAGTCAGTGCGTCCTGCTCACAGTGTTCAGCTAGATCTGTTCCTGCTATTTACATTTAGTGCAGTCAGTGCGTCCTGCTCACAGTGTTCAGCTAGATCCGTTCCTGCTATTTACATTTAGTGCAGTGCGTCCTGCTCACAGTGTTCAGCTAGATCTGTTCCTGCTCTTTACATTTAGTGCAGTGCGTCCTGCTCACAGTGTTCAGCTAGATCCGTTCCTGCTATTTACATTTAGTGCAGTCAGTGCGTCCTGCTCACAGTGTTCAGCTAGATCCGTTCCTGCTATTTACATTTAGTGCAGTGCGTCCTGCTCACAGTGTTCAGCTAGATCTGTTCCTGCTATTTACATTTAGTGCAGTGCGTCCTGCTCACAGTGTTCAGCTAGATCTGTTCCTGCTATTTACATTTAGTGCAGTGCGTCCTGCTCACAGTGTTCAGCTAGTGCAGTGCGTCCTGCTCACAGTGTTCAGCTAGATCTGTTCCTGCTATTTACATTTAGTGCAGTGCGTCCTGCTCACAGTGTTCAGCTAGATCCGTTCCTGCTATTTACATTTAGTGCAGTGCGTCCTGCTCACAGTGTTCAGCTAGATCTGTTCCTGCTATTTACATTTAGTGCAGTGCGTCCTGCTCACAGTGTTCAGCTAGATCCGTTCCTGCTATTTACATTTAGTGCAGTCAGTGCGTCTTGCTCACAGTGTTCAGCTAGATCCGTTCCTGCTATTTACATTTAGTGCAGTCAGTGCGTCCTGCTCACAGTGTTCAGCTAGATCCGTTTCTGCTATTTACATTTAGTGCAGTCAGTGCGTCCTGCTCACAGTGTTCAGCTAGATCTGTTCCTGCTATTTACATTTAGTGCAGTCAGTGCGTCCTGCTCACAGTGTTCAGCTAGATCCGTTCCTGCTATTTACATTTAGTGCAGTGCGTCCTGCTCACAGTGTTCAGCTAGATCTGTTCCTGCTATTTACATTTAGTGCAGTGCGTCCTGCTCACAGTGTTCAGCTAGATCCGTTCCTGCTATTTACATTTAGTGCAGTCAGTGCGTCCTGCTCACAGTGTTCAGCTAGATCCGTTCCTGCTATTTACATTTAGTGCAGTCAGTGCGTCCTGCTCACAGTGTTCAGCTAGATCTGTTCCTGCTATTTACATTTAGTGCAGTCAGTGCGTCCTGCTCACAGTGTTCAGCTAGATCCGTTCCTGCTATTTACATTTAGTGCAGTGCGTCCTGCTCACAGTGTTCAGCTAGATCTGTTCCTGCTATTTACATTTAGTGCAGTGCGTCCTGCTCACAGTGTTCAGCTAGATCTGTTCCTGCTATTTACATTTAGTGCAGTGCGTCCTGCTCACAGTGTTCAGCTAGATCCGTTCCTGCTATTTACATTTAGTGCAGTCAGTGCGTCCTGCTCACAGTGTTCAGCTAGATCCGTTCCTGCTATTTACATTTAGTGCAGTCAGTGCGTCCTGCTCACAGTGTTCAGCTAGATCCGTTCCTGCTATTTACATTTAGTGCAGTCAGTGCGTCCTGCTCACAGTGTTCAGCTAGATCCGTTCCTGCTATTTACATTTAGTGCAGTGCGTCCTGCTCACAGTGTTCAGCTAGATCTGTTCCTGCTATTTACATTTAGTGCAGTGCGTCCTGCTCACAGTGTTCAGCTAGATCTGTTCCTGCTATTTACATTTAGTGCAGTGCGTCCTGCTCACAGTGTTCAGCTAGATCCGTTCCTGCTATTTACATTTAGTGCAGTGCGTCCTGCTCACAGTGTTCAGCTAGATCTGTTCCTGCTATTTACATTTAGTGCAGTGCGTCCTGCTCACAGTGTTCAGCTAGATCCGTTCCTGCTATTTACATTTAGTGCAGTCAGTGCGTCCTGCTCACAGTGTTCAGCTAGATCCGTTCCTGCTATTTACATTTAGTGCAGTCAGTGCGTCCTGCTCACAGTGTTCAGCTAGATCCGTTCCTGCTATTTACATTTAGTGCAGTCAGTGCGTCCTGCTCACAGTGTTCAGCTAGATCCGTTCCTGCTATTTACATTTAGTGCAGTCAGTGCGTCAGTGCGTCCTGCTCACAGTGTTCAGCTAGATCCGTTCCTGCTATTTACATTTAGTGCAGTGCGTCCTGCTCACAGTGTTCAGCTAGATCCGTTCCTGCTATTTACATTTAGTGCAGTCAGTGCGTCCTGCTCACAGTGTTCAGCTAGATCCGTTCCTGCTATTTACATTTAGTGCAGTGCGTCCTGCTCACAGTGTTCAGCTAGATCCGTTCCGTTATCTTCCTACTGACAGGCAGGCTTGTCTGGTTACAGTATATAAAGCTACCTGAAGAAAATTACAGGTGTTCTATCCCAGCTTAGTGCAGCTACAGGCCATTAGTATGTCTGGAAGGCCAAGAAGGAGAGGCAGACAGTCACAAGCCAATAAGAGAGGGCAAGCAGGCTCTGTGTCTAGTGCTGGTCGTGGAGACGGTGCATCCTCATCAGCCCGTGGCCATGGGACACGCTTGGCCTTTTTTTCGGCAGCTGGCCGTGTTGAGCCGCAACATGCAGAAAACTTGGTCGAGTGGATGACCAAGCCGTCCTCATCCTCCTCATCCTCTCTCACCCATGCCCAGGGTGCTTTGTCTGGCAAAGCAGCGGCCTCTTCCCTCAGCTCAATGTCATCAGTGACTCCTTCCCTAGCTCCACCATGTCCTCCTGAGGATTCCCTCGAACTGTTTGACCACAGTGTTGGGTACATGCTCCAGGAGGATGCCCAGCGTTTGGAAGGCTCTGATGATGATACTGAGCTCAATGAAGGCAGTAACATGAGCACGGACAGAGGGGGTGCCCAAGAAGGACAGCAATCTGGCAGTCATGCTCCCCCTGCTGCAGCATACTGCCAGGTTTGCTCCAGTGATGAGGAGGGAGGGGATGATGAGGTCACTGACTCAACGTGGGTGCCTGATAGGAGAGAGGAGGAGGAGGAGGAGGAGGAGGCGGCACATCACCAACGAGGCAGGATGCCCTCCAGGGGCCAGCCTAAGGGCAGCACATTGACTGCATCACACCCCAAAGCTCCACATGTGCAGGGCACTGCAGTCTCTGCGCGTTATTCAAAAAGTTCTTTGGTGTGGGCCTTTTTTGAGATGAGTGCATCAGATCGCACCGCTGCTATTTGCAACATATGTCTCAAGCGTATCTCGCGTGGCCAAAACATCTCCCGCTTGGGTACCACATGCTTGACCAGACATATGTTGACCTGCCATGCAGTTCGTTGGCAAGCATATCTAAAAGACCCACACCAAAGAACAAAGAGGATCTCTCCTTGCTCCTCATCAGCTGAGATTTCCAACCCCACTAGACCTTCAGTCCTCTCTGAGACCTGCAGTGAGAGGAATGAAGGTGTAGAATTAGGTGTGTCACAGCCAAGTACTTGTGGGCAATCTGCTTTTGGTACACCGACGTCAGATTGTACCAGGCAAATTTCCCTGCCCCAGCTGCTGCACCGCCGAAAGAAGTTTGCTCCCAGCCATCCACATGCCCAGCGGTTGAATGCTAGCTTGGCAAAATTGCTAGCACTTCAACTGCTGCCTTTTCAGTTGGTAGACTCTGCCCCCTTCCGTGAGTTTGTGGAATGTGCGGTTCCTCAGTGGCAGGTACCCAAACGCCACTTTTTCTCACGGAAGGCGATTCCGGCTCTCTACCGGCATGTGGAAGGCAATGTCCATGCCTCGCTGGACAGGGCGGTCAGCGGTAAGGTGCATATTACCGCTGACTCATGGTCCAGCAGGCATGGACAGGGACGTTACTTAAGTTTCACGGCGCATTGGGTGACTCTGCTGGCAGCTGGGAAGGATGCAGGACAAGGTGCAGTAGTGTTGGAGGTTGTTCCGCCACCACGCCTCCAAAATGCTGATTGTGACACACCTCTCTCCTCCACCCCCTCCTCTTCTTCTTCCTCCATGGCCTCTTCCTCGGAACCAGCGGTGCTCCGTAGGCGTTCAAGGGGCTACGCAAGTACGCAGGCCAAAAGATGCCATGCGGTGCTTGAGCTGGTGTGCTTGGGGGACAGGAGCCACACTGGGGCAGAGGTTCTGTCAGCTCTGCAGGGGCAGGTTCAGAGGTGGTTGACGCCACGCCAACTTAAGGCAGGAATGGTGGTTTGCGACAATGGTACCAACCTCCTCTCTGCCCTCCGACAGGGACAACTGACCCATGTGCCCTGTTTGGCTCACGTCCTTAACTTGGTGGTGCAGCGGTTCTTGGGCAGGTACCCGGGCTTACAGGATGTCCTGAGGCAGGCCAGGAAAGTCTGTGTGCATTTCCGCCGGTCATATAATGCCAGTGCTCAGCTGACGGACCTCCAAAAGGAGTTTAACCTGCCCAAGAACCGCCTAATCTGTGACATGCCCACCAGGTGGAACTCGACATTGGCCATGCTGCAGCGGCTGCACACGCAGCAGAGGGCCATCAATGAGTACCTGTGCGACTATGGCACCAGGGCAGGGTCAGGGGACCTTGGTTTTTTTTCCCCACGCCAGTGGGCCATGATCAGGGATGCATGCACTGTCCTGTCACCATTCGAGGAGGCCACGAGGATGGTGAGCACTGACAGTGCATGCATCAGTGACACTGTCCCCCTTGTCCACCTGTTGGAGCACACGCTGCGTGGAATAATGGACAGGGCACTTGAGGCAGAACAGAGGCAGGAAGAGGAGGACTTCCTTAGCTCTCAAGGCCCCCTTTATCCAGACAGTGTTCCTGCGTGCCCGCCGATCACACAGGAAGAGGACGAGGAGGAGGAGGAGGAGGAGGAGGAAGATTGTGTCAGTATGGAGGTGGAGCCTGGCACTCAGCATCAGCAGTCTTTAAGGGATCAGTCCCAAGGAACACATGGACTTGTACGTGGCTGGGAGGAGGTGGCTGCGGACGTTGTTGTCCTTAGTGACCCAGAGGACTCCGGACCGAATGCCTCAGCAAACCTACGCTGCATGGCCTCCCTGATCCTGCAAAGCCTGCGTAAGGATCCTCGTATTCGTGGTATCAAGGAGAAGGACCAATACTGGCTGGCAACCCTCCTTGATCCACGTTACAAGGGTAAGGTTGCGGACCTTATCTTGCCATCGCAGAGGGAGCAGAGGATGAAACATCTTCGGGAGGCCTTGCAGAAAGGTCTGTGCAACGCGTTCCCAGAGACTGGGAGGTTACAAACTCCTGTTTCTGGACAACGTGTTGCTGAGGCTTCGGTCAGTCAAAAAAGGAGCGGTGGAGAAGGTGGCCGTCTGACCGATGCGTTCAGACAATTTTTTGGTCCGCAGCCCCAAGGTATGATCGGTTCCAGCAACCATCGCCAGCGTCTGTTTTACATGGTGCAGGAATACCTAGGGGCAAGATCAGCCTTGGACACCTTTCCCACCGAAAATCCTCTGGGTTACTGGGTCTTGAGGATGGATCACTGGCCAGAGCTTGCACAGTATGCAATTGAGCTACTGGCCTGTCCTGCATCCAGCGTTCTTTCGGAACGCACATTCAGTGCTGCTGGAGGCGTGGTAACCGATCACAGGGTGCGTCTGTCCACTGACTCGGTCGATCGGCTGACCTTCATAAAAATGAATCAGTCTTGGATCACCACCAGCTACCAAGCACCTGATGCTGATGTAACTGAATAATTTTTTTCAGATCCCTTCAAAGACTGCCTATGCTGATGCTGAGTGACTATCCCTGAGTAATTATCCTCTTCCTCCTCAATCATCACGCTGATAGCTTGTAAGAACATTTTTGGTTCTGGGCGCCACCACCAGTGCCTAAGGCACAATTTTTCAGCCCCTGTTTAACAGGGGCGTGTAATTACAATTTTTGATGTAATACTTTGCAGCAGGGCTCGTTCCTGCATTCCAACTAGAGTGTCTGTGAGGGGTTGCAGTGTTGTGGCACCAGCACCAGTGCCTAAGGCCCAATTTTTCTGCCCCTGTCTAACAGGGGCGTGTAATTACAATTTTTGATGCAATACTTTGCAGCAGGGCTCGTTCCTGCGTTCCAACTAGAGTGTCTGTGAGGGGTTGCAGTGTTGTGGCACCAGCACCAGTGCCTAAGGCCCAATTTTTCTGCCCCTGTCTAACAGGGGCGTGTAATTACAATTTTTGATGCAATACTTTGCAGCAGGGCTCGTTCCTGCGTTCCAACTAGAGTGTCTGTGAGGGGTTGCAGTGTTGTGGCACCAGCACCAGTGCCTAAGGCCTAATTTTTCAGCTCCTGTTCAACAGGGGCATGTAATTACAATTCTTGATCTAATATTTCACAGCAGGGCCCTGTGAGGGCTTACAGTGTTTTGGCCACAGCAACACCTAAGGCCCAAATTTCTGCTGAGTATATAGGGCAGGACCCTACTTTCAAACATCTAACTTACAAACGACTCCTACTTGCAAACGGAAGGAGACAACAGGAAGTGAGATGAAATCTACCCCTAGGAAGGGAAATTCTCTCCTGTAAGAGTTAATATGGGAAAACAATTTCTCCTTTCCACTGATGCTTTCCAATCCTTGTTCCACAAAAAAACCCAAATTTTCAAAAAACATTTTTCATTGGGACAAAAAAGTGAGGTGAAATCTTCTGAAGAGGAGGAAAGACGCAAAACAAATGTCACAGGGGTGATAACCCTTCCCTATGTTTTCCAAAAAGCTTAGAAAAGATTTTTTGGCTGGAGCTAAACACGTTAAAAATGTTCAAAATTACAAACAGATTCTACTTAACAACAAACCTACAGTCCCTGTCTTGTTTGCACCGCCTGTATACTGCTGTTCAGAGTATATAGGGACCTTTCCTTATTTTAATTTGGGTGCGGGGTTCCCCTTAATATCCATACAAGACCCAAAGGGCCTGGTAATGGACTGGGGGGTACCCATGCCGTTTGTCTCACTGATTTTCATCCATATTGCCATGACCCGACATGACATTAAACCCGCAAGCAGTTTTAAATGAGATTTTTTCCTTTAAAAATGACATTTGGTGCAGGGACTGTTCTAAACATGGGAAACACGCGTCACTTTACAGGCATACTATAGACACCCCCCAGGTACGATATTTAAAGGAATATTTCACTTTTTTTTTTTTACTTTAAGCATCATTAAAATCACTGCTCCCGAAAAAACGGCCGTTTTTAAAAGTTTTTTTTGCATTGATACATGTCCCCTGGGGTAGGACCCGGGTCCCCACACCCTTTTTAGGACAATACCATGCAAATTAGCCTTTAAAATGAGCACTTTTGATTTCGAACGTTCGAGTCCCATAGACGTCAATGGGGTTCTAACGTTCGTGCGAACTTGCGGTCCGTTCGCGGGTTCTGGTGCGAACCGAACCGGGGGGTGTTCGGCTCATCCCTAATCTTGGGTGGTAAAGTTAATCCAGAAGGCCTACAGGATAAAGAATATGGAACCTCCATCCCGAGTGAGTGCTCATTCTACAAGGGCAGTCTCAACCTCCTGGGCAGCAAGGGCTAACGTGTCATTAGAGACGGTGTGCAGGGCCGCTACCTGGTCTTCTCGCAATACTTTCCTCAGACATTACCGTATCGACCCAGGAGCTCTCACAACGGTTGAGTTCGGGAGAAGGGCAGTTCAGGCTGCAATGTCTCATTCTAATTAAACATTTATTGCTAAGCATTATCCCACCCGTGTCAGCTAGTTATTTATCACTAGTATGCTGCCATGGAGGCACCAGGAAAACGGAAAATTGTATCATACTTACCGTAATTTTCCTTTCCTGGTGCCTATCCATGGCAGCATACGCTCCCACCCTCGGTATTCTATTTTACGGAGAATGTTGGGGGAGGGACTACGTCTTTAATTTATGCTATTCACTGGTCCTGAGGGAGGAGTCGAGGCGGATTTAGGAGATATTCCCCTCGCAATGAGCCGCTGACTGCAACGGCGCATGCGCACAGGGGATTCTCGGCTAACAGCCCGGCAAACTCCGGAGCTTGCCGGACAGAAGTCTCCCGCGCGCATGCACGGGAGTGACGACATCGCGGCTCTGGCCACTCACAGCGCCGGAGCAGCGATACCCAGAAGACACGCCGAGGGGAAATGTCAGCTTCCTTGGCGTGGACAGGGTGAGATGCTGGCTCCTCGTTCTAAGGTAAGTATCTCATAATGAGCTAGTATGCGGTGCATACTAGCTCATTATGCCTTTTCCCTTGCAAGTATAGAAAAAAAAACTAGCGGGTATACAACCACTTTAAGAAGTAAAAATATAATGCCTTTAACCACTTAAGGACTGCCTCACGCCGATGTACGTCGGCAAGGTGGCACAGGCAGGCAGAATCACGTACATATACGTAATCTGCCACCCGTGGGCGGGGGTCCGATTGGACCCCCCGATGCCTGAGTTTTTGACCAGCGGCGATCGGAGATGAGGGGGAGACCATCCGTTCGTGGCCCCCCCTCACGATCGCCGCCGGCCAATCAAATCATTCCTCTGCTGCTGTATGAAAATGATGTCATCTCTCCTCGGCTCGGTATTTTCCGTTCCGCCGCCGAGGAGAGAAGACTGCAATGTGAGTGTAACACTACATACACACAGTAGAACATGCCAGGCACACAAAACACCCCCCTTTACCCCCCAAACCCCCCCGATCACCCCCTAATCCCCCCCCCCCCCTGTCACACTGACACCAAGCAGTTTTTTTTTTCTGATTACTGCATGGTGTCAGTTTGTGACAGTTAGTGTGTTAGGGCAGTTAGGGTTAGCCCCCTTTAGGTCTAGGGTACCCCCCTAACCCCCCTAATAAAGTTTTAACCCCTTGATCACCCCCCGTCGCCAGTGTCGCTAAGTGATCATTTTTCTGATCGCTGTATTAGTGTCACTGGTGACGATAGTTAGGGAGGTAAATATTTAGGTTCGCCGTCAGCGTTTTATAGCAACAGGGACCCCCATATACTACCTAATAAATGTTTTAACCCCTTGATTGCCCCCTAGTTAACCCTTTCACCACTGATCACCGTATAACTGTTACGGGTGACGCTGGTTAGTTTGTTTTTTTTTTTATAGTGTCAGGGCACCCGCCGTTTATTACCGAATAAAGGTTTAGCCCCCTGATCGTCCGGCGGTGATATGCGTCGCCCCAGGCAGCTTCAGATTAGCGGCAGTACTGCTAACACCCACGCACGCAGCATACGCCTCCCTTAGTGGTATAGTATCTGAACGGATCAATATCTGATCCGATCAGATCTATACTAGCGTCCCCAGCAGTTTAGGGTTCCCAAAAACGCAGTGTTAGCGGGATCAGCCCAGATACCTGCTAGCATCTGCGTTTTGCCCCTCCGCCTGGCCCAGCCCAGCCCACCCAAGTGCAATATCGATCGATCACTGTCACTTACAAAACACTAAACGCATAACTGCAGCGTTCGCAGAGTCAGGCCTGATCCCTGCGATCGCTAACAGTTTTTTTTGTAGCATTTTGGTGAACTGGCAAGCACCAGCCCCAGGCAACGTCAGGTTAGCGCCAGTACCGCTAACACCCACGCACGCACCGTACACCTCCCTTAGTGGTATAGTATCTGATCGGATCAATATCTGATCCGATCAGATCTATACTAGCGTCCCCAGCAGTTTAGGGTTCCCAAAAACGCAGTGGTAGTGGGATCAGCCCAGATACCTGCTAGCACCTGCGTTTTGCCCCTCCACCCAGCCCACCCAAGTGCAGTATCGATCGATCACTGTCACTTACAAAACACTAAACACATAACTGCATCGTTCGCAGAGTCAGGCCTGATCCCTGCGATCGCTAACAGTTTTTTTGGTAGCGTTTTGGTGAACTGGCAAGCACCAGCCCCAGGCAGCGTCAGGTTAGCGCCAGTACCGCTAACACCCACGCACGCAGCATACGCCTCCCTTAGTGGTATAGTATCTGAACGGATCAATATCTGATCCGATCAGATCTATACTAGCGTCCCCAGCAGTTTAGGGTTCCCAAAAACGCAGTGTTAGCAGGATCAGCCCAGATACCTGCTAGCACCTGCGTTTTGCCCCTCCGCCCGGCCCAGCCCAGCCCACCCAAGTGCAGTATCGATCGATCACTGTCACTTACAAAACACTAAACGCATAACTGCAGCGTTCGCAGAGTCAGGCCTGATCCCTGCGATCTCTAACAGTTTTTTTGGTAGCGTTTTGGTGAACTGGCAGGCACCAGCGGCCTAGTACACCCCGGTCATAGTCAAACCAGCACTGCAGTAACACTTGGTGACGTGGCGAGTCCCATAAGTGCAGTTCAAGCTGGTGAGGTGGCAAGCTCAAGTAGTGTCCCGCTGCCACCAAGAAGAAGACAAACACAGGCCCGTCGTGCCCATAATGCCCTTCCTGCTGCTATCGCCAATCCTAATAATTGGGAACCCACTACTTCTGCAGCGCCCGTACTTCCCCCATTCACATCCCCAACCAAATGCAGTCGGCTGCATGAGAGGCATTTTCTTTATGTCCTCCCGAGTACCCCTACCCAGCGAACCCCCCCAAAAAAGATGTTGTGTCTGCAGCAAGCACGGATATAGGCGTGACACCCGCTATTATTGTCCCTCCTGTCCTGACAATCCTGGTCTTTGCATTGGTGAATGTTTTGAACGCTACCATTCACTAGTTGAGTATTAGCGTAGGGTACAGCATTGCACAGACTAGGCACACTTTCACAGGGTCTCCCAAGATGCCATCGCATTTTGAGAGACCCAAACCTGGAACCGGTTACAGTTATAAAAGTTAGTTACAAAAAAAAGTTTACAAAAAAAAAATATAAAATAAAAAAAAAATAGTTGTCGTTTTATTGTTCTCGCTCTCTCTCTATTCTCTCTCTATTGTTCTGCTCTTTTTTACTGTATTCTATTCTGCAATGTTTTATTGTTATTATGTTTTATCATGTTTGCTTTCAGGTATGCAATTTTTTATACTTTACCGTTTACTGTGTTTTATTGTTAACCATTTTTTTGTCTTCAGGTACGCCATTCACGACTTTGAGTGGTTATACCAGAATGATGCCTGCAGGTTTAGGTATCATCTTGGTATCATTCTTTTCAGCCAGCGGTCGGCTTTCATGTAAAAGCAATCCTAGCAGCTAATTAGCCTCTAGACTTCATTTAAAAGCAGTGGGAGGGAATGCCCCCCCACTGTCTTCCGTGTTTTTCTCTGGCTCTCCTGTCTCAACAGGGAACCTGAGAATGCAGCCGGTGATTCAGCCAGCTGACCATAGAGCTGATCAGAGACCAGAGTGGCTCCAAACATCTCTATGGCCTAAGAAACAGAGAAGAAGAAGAAGCTACGAACATTTCATGACTTAGATTTCGCCGGATGTAAACAGCGCCATTGGGAAATTGGGAAAGCATTTTATCACACCGATCTTGGTGTGGTCAGATGCTTTGAGGGCAGAGGAGAGATCTAGGGTCTAATATACCCCAATTTTTTTTTAAAAGAGTACCTGTCACTACCTATTGCGATCATAGGGGATATTTACATTCCCTGAGATAACAATAAAAATGATTAAAAAAAAAAAAAAAATTAAAGGAACAGTTTAAAAATAAGATAAAAAAGCAAAAAAATAATAAAGAAAAAAAAATAAAAAAAGCACCCCTGTCCCCCCCTGCTCTCGCGCAAAGGCGAACGCAAGCGTCGGTCTGGCGCCAAATGTAAACAGCAATTGCACCATGCATGTGAGGTGTCACAGTGAACGTCAGATCGAGGGCAGTAATTTTAGCAGTAGACCTCCTCTGTAAATCTAAAGTGCTAACCTGTAAAGGCTTTTAAAACGGTATTTAGTTTGTCGCCACTGCACGTTTGTGCGCAATTTTAAAGCATGTCATGTTTGGTATCCATGTACTCGGCCTAAGATCATCTTTTTTATTTCATCAAACATTTGGGCAATATAGTGTGTTTTAGTGCATTAAAATTTAAAAAAGTGTGTTTTTCCCCAAAAAATGCGTTTGAAAAATCGCTGCGCAAATACTGTGTGAAAAAAAAATGAAACACCCACCATTTTAATCTGTAGGGCATTTGCTTTAAAAAAATATATAATGTTTGGGGGTTCATAGTAATTTTCTTGCAAAAAAAAAAAAATTTTCATGTAAACAAAAAGTGTCAGAAAGGGCTTTGTCTTCAAGTGGTTAGAAGAGTGGGTGATGCGTGACATAAGCTTCTAAATGTTGTGCATAAAATGCCAGGACAGTTCAACCCCCCCCAAATGACCCCATTTTGGAAAGTAGACACCCCAAGCTATTTGCTAAGAGTCATGTCGAGTCCGTGGAATATTTTATATTGTGACACAAGTTGCGGGAAAGAGACAAATTTTTTTTTTTTTGCACAAAGTTGTCACTAAATGATTTATTGCTCAAACATGCCATGGGAATATGTGAAATTACACCCCAAAATATATTCTGTTGCTTCTCCTGAGTACGGGGATACCACATGTGTGAGACTTTTTGGGAGCCTAGCCGCGTACGGGACCCCGAAAACCAAGCACCGCCTTCAGGCTTTCTAAGGGCGTAAATTTTTGATTTCACTCTTCACTGCCTATCACAGTTTCGGAGGCCATGGAATGCCCAGGTGGCACAAACCCCCCCCAAATGACCCCATTTTGGAAAGTAGACACCCCAGGCTATTTGCTGAGAGGTATAGTGAGTATTTTGCAGACCTCACTTTTTGACACAAAGTTTTCAAAATTAAAAAAAAGAAAAAAAAAAGTTTTTTCTTGTCTTTCTTCATTTTCAAAAACAAATGCGAGCTGCAAAATACTCACCATGCCTCTCAGCAAATAGCTTGGGGTGTCTACTTTCCAAAATGGGGTCATTTGGGGGGGTTTTGTGCCACCTAGGCATTCCATGGCCTCCGAAACTGTGATAGACAGTGAAGAGTGAAATCAAAAATTTACACCCTTAGAAATCCTGAAGACGGTGGTTGGTTTTCGGGGCCCCGTACGCAGCTAGGCTCCCAAAAAGTCCCACACATGTGGTATCCCCATACTCAGGAGAAGCAGCTAAATGTATTTTGGGGTGCAATTCCACATATGTGTCAGGGAAATGGCCGTGTTGTGGGCAATTCCGCCAGTAACCGTCATGGTGGCAGGCGAGTCTAGTGAGCACGCCCTGATCTTGTAGGCACACCCCTCTGGCCTATTTAAACCTGCCACTGACACTTGCAGTTTGCTGGATTATCAAACAGCTCCTGTGTTCCTGTGCCTTGTATACTCTGAAGACCCCTGCTTGACCTCTGCCCGGCTTGACCTGTGTTCCTGTTTATCTCCTCGCTCTGACCCCGGCTTGGCTGACTACTCTCCGATCTTCTGCCCTCTATGTATGACCCGGCTTGTTCCTGTACCTCTCTCAGACTGTCTTTTGGTATCTGACCCCTGGCCTGGCTGCGGACCCTGTTCCTGGTTTACCCTGCTGTTACCGTTCAAGACTTCTCTCCGCACGGCTGCCACAACGCACTCTAGCTACTTACAGCCAACCAGCCAGCTTGCAGTATTCCTGGCAATCCGTGCACCTCTGTGCATCGCATTCCCTGTACCCAAATCCAGGGACGTGCTGCACTCAGCCGCAAGGGGCGCCCTCTCAGCAACCCGGCCTCACACTACAGCCCATGGCCTGTGTGAGCAATATATCATTTAGTGACAACTTTGTGCAAAAAAAAAAAATGTGTCACTTTCCCGCAACTTGTGTCAAAATATAAAATATTCCATGGACTTAACATGCCTCTCAGCAAATAGCTTGGGGTGTCTACTTTCCAAAATGGTGTCATTTAGGGGGGGGGGTTTGTGCCATCTGGGCATTTTATGGCCTTCAAAACTGTGATAGGTAGTGAGGAGTGAAATCAAAAATTTACGTCCTTAGAAATCCTGAAGGTGGTGATTGGTTTTCGGCTAGGCTCCCAAAAAGTCCCACACATGTGGTATCCCCGTACTCAGGAGAAGCAGCTGAATGTATTTTGGGGTGCAATTCAACAAAGGCCCATGGCCTGTGTGAGCAATATATCATTTAGTGACAACTTTTTGTAAATATTTTTTTTTTTGTCATTATTCAATCACTTGGGACAAAAAAAATAAATATTCACCGGGTTCAACATGCCTCTCAGCAATTTCCATGGGGTGTCTACTTTCCAAAATGGGGTATTTGGGGGGGTTTTGTACCGCCCTGCCATTTTAGCACCTCAAGAAATGACATAGGCAGTCATAAACTAAAAGCTGTGTAAAGTCCAGAAAATGTACCCTAGTTTGTAGACGCTATAACTTTTGTGCAAACCAATAAATATACGCTTATTTACTTTTTTTTACCAAAGACATGTGGCCAAATACATTTTGGCCTAAATGTATGACTAAAATTGAGTTTGTTGGATTATTTTATAACAAATAGTAGAAAATATCATTTGTTTTCAAAATTTTTAGTCTCTTTCCGTTTATAGCGCAAAAAATAAAAACGGCAGAGGTGATCAAATACCATCAAAAGAAAGCTCTATTTGTGGGAAGAAAAGGACGCAAATTTCGTTTGGGTACAGCATTGCATGACCGCGCAATTAGCAGTTAAAGCGACGCAGTGCCAAATTGGAAAAAGTCCTCTGGTCCTTAGGCAGCATAATGGTCCGGGGCTGAAGTGGTTAAAAGCATAAGGGAAGCAAAGCCTTGCTGCCCACGATATCTGTGTTTCATTCTGAATTCTGGCCACCATAGTCTTAAGAAACAGTTTGTTTGTTTTTTTAAAATGGGGTTCTTAGGCTCCATGCACACTGGCTTAAAAATTACTGCTTCTACAGGAGTCTTGTGTTTTTCCTGTAGAAGCAGCTCAATGTTACCCTATATGTCCATGCACATTAGGACGATTACAGGCATATTTTAAGCTCAGGGATTAGAGGCAATAAAAAAAACTTCTGGTTTACGTTTCAGATTGGAGCTTTCTGGCAGAAAAAACATAACAAATTACGTGGGGATCTTGCGAGCCACAAGTGGACCAATGCCTCTATAGTGTAAGTCAAATATTTATAAGCAGCAAACACTTCACCACGTTTCACTCCGTGTATTTGAAATATATGTAACCAATTGTGTCTGCGCTAAAATGTATATAAAAAAGAAAGATAGTGCAAAAATATTTCTAATATAATAAAACCATAATTATTGTGCCAATAAAGACATATACATATGAATATACATATAATAAGTGCAATGTGCTGTTCTTGTGACAATCAAGTGTCCAATCAAAATATAATCGGCTGATTAAAACCGGAATCTGCGGGTGCTTTAGTGCACCAAACTATCTAAGGTATGATGTATAAACCACGGCTCATATGGCGTGCGGTGTGGTGTGTATCACCTCCTTCTCTGCTGACAGCTCCGTCCTACCCCTCCCCGACGCGTATTCAGCACAGGGATCACGTGCCTTCCTCTGCACTATCTTTCTTTTTTATATACATTTTAGCGCAGACACAATTGGTTACATATATAGAAAAAAAACATAACTCTCCTAAACTCGTCTAAACTGTGTACAAAAAACACTCTATATGAGAGTTTTTTTTTCTGCCTAGGGAACTGACATTTTATTAAGCCCAGTGTGCATGGAGCCTTACAGTATATCATTGATTTCTTGATATGAATATATTATAATACATTTATTGTATATAAACATAATTATGGTGATGAGCAAGAATGGCATATTTATTACATTTTAGGGTAACAAAGGACTTGCTTATTTTGCCTTTAAAGCTGAGCTCCACCCAAAAGTGGAACCTCCGCTTATCTCCTTCCTTTTCCACTCCAGTGCCACATTTGGCACCTTTCAGGCTGCTAGACCAGTTAGAAAGCGCGGCGCATTTCAAGCAAGCACAGTAGGGAACCGGATGTGAAGCTGAAAGGCTTCACTGCTGGTTTCCCTAACGATGAATGGCAGCAGGAGCATCCAAAAATCTAAATATCGGCTGGGGTGCTGACATCACGAGCTCCCTGGACAGGTAAGTGTCCATATATTAAAAGTCAGCAGCTACAGTATTTGTAGCTTCTGACTTTTTTTTTTTTCCAGGCGGAACACCGCTTTAATTAATAAAGAGCAAAATTTAATTTTCAGTATCCAGAGAATCTTTTCAGTTACATAACAGCAACATAATATGTTGTTGAAAAACTCATATGGATTTCATGCTAAAGGCATTATAGCTAGGTACTGAACCAACTGCTATATTGTGATTAGTAGGGATGAGCCGAACACCCCCCGGTTCGGTTCGCACCAGAACCCGCGAACGGACCGCAAGTTCGCACGAACGTTAGAACCCCATTGACGTCTATGGGACTCGAACGTTCGAAATCAAAAGTGCTCATTTTAAAGGCTAATTTGCATGGTATTGTCCTAAAAAGGGTTTGGGGACCCGGGTCCTACCCCAGGGGACATGTATCAATGCAAAAAAAACTTTTAAAAACGGCCGTTTTTTCGGGAGCAGTGATTTTAATGATGCTTAAAGTAAAAAAAAAAAAGTGAAATATTCCTTTAAATATCGTACCTGGGGGGTGTCTATAGTATGCCTGTAAAGTGACGCGTGTTTCCCATGTTTAGAACAGTCCCTGCACCAAATGTCATTTTTAAAGGAAAAAATCTCATTTAAAACTGCTTGCGGGTTTAATGTCATGTCGGGTCATGGCAATATGGATGAAAATCAGTGAGACAAACGGCATGGGTACCCCCCAGTCCATTACCAGGCCCTTTGGGTCTTGTATGGATATTAAGGGGAACCCCGCACCCAAATTAAAATAAGGAAAGGTCCCTATATACTCTGAACAGCAGTATACAGGCGGTGCAAACAAGACAGGGACTGTAGGTTTGTTGTTAAGTAGAATCTGTTTGTAATTTTGAACATTTTTAATGTGTTTAGCTCCAGCCAAAAAATCTTTTCTAAGCTTTTTGGAAAACATAGGGAAGGGTTATCACCCCTGTGACATTTGTTTTGCGTCTTTCCTCCTCTTCAGAAGATTTCACCTCACTTTTTTGTCCCAATGAAAAATGTTTTTTGAAAATTTGGGTTTTTTTGTGGAACAAGGATTGGAAAGCATCAGTGGAAAGGAAAAATTGTTTTCCCATATTAACTCTTACAGGAGAGAATTTCCCTTCCTTAGGGGTAGATTTCATCTCACTTCCTGTTGTCTCCTTCCGTTTGCAAGTAGGAGTCGTTTGTAAGTTAGATGTTTGAAAGTAGGGTCCTGCCCTATATACTCAGCAGAAATTTGGGCCTTAGGTGTTGCTGTGGCCAAAACACTGTAAGCCCTCACAGGGCCCTGCTGTGAAATATTAGATCAAGAATTGTAATTACATGCCCCTGTTGAACAGGAGCTGAAAAATTAGGCCTTAGGCACTGGTGCTGGTGCCACAACACTGCAACCCCTCACAGACACTCTAGTTGGAACGCAGGAACGAGCCCTGCTGCAAAGTATTGCATCAAAAATTGTAATTACACGCCCCTGTTAGACAGGGGCAGAAAAATTGGGTCTTAGGCACTGGTGCTGGTGCCACAACACTGCAACCCCTCACAGACACTCTAGTTGAAACGCAGGAACAAGCCCTGCTGCAAAGTATTGCATCAAAAATTGTAATTACACGCCCCTGTTAGACAGGGGCTGAAAAATTGGGTCTTAGGCACTGGTGCTGGTGCCACAACACTGCAACCCCTCACAGACACTCTAGTTGGAATGCAGGAACGAGCCCTGCTGCAAAGTATTACATCAAAAATTGTAATTACACGCCCCTGTTAAACAGGGGCTGAAAAATTGTGCCTTAGGCACTGGTGGTGGCGCCCAGAACCAAAAATGTTCTTACAAGCTATCAGCGTGATGATTGAGGAGGAAGAGGATAATTACTCAGGGATAGTCACTCAGCATCAGCATAGGCAGTCTTTGAAGGGATCTGAGATTTCAAAAAAAATTATTCGGTTACATCTGCATCAGGTGCTTGGTAGCTGGTGGTGATCCAAGACTGATTCATTTTTATGAAGGTCAGCCGATCGACCGAGTCGGTGGACAGACGCACCCTGTGATCGGTTACCACGCCTCCAGCAGCACTGAATGTGCGTTCCGAAAGAACGCTGGATGCAGGACAGGCCAGTAGCTCAATTGCATACTGTGCAAGCTCTGGCCAGTGATCCATCCTCAAGACCCAGTAACCCAGAGGATTTTCGGTGGGAAAGGTGTCCAAGTCTGATCTTGCCCCTAGGTATTCCTGCACCATGTAAAACAGACGCTGGCGATGGTTGCTGGAACCGATCATACCTTGGGGCTGCGGACCAAAAAATTGTCTGAACGCATCGGTCAGACGGCCACCTTCTCCACCGCTCCTTCTTTGACTGACCGAAGCCTCAGCAACACGTTGTCCAGAAACAGGAGTTTGTAACCTCCCAGTCTCTGGGAACGCGTTGCACAGACCTTTCTGCAAGGCCTCCCGAAGATGTTTCATCCTCTGCTCCCTCTGCGATGGCAAGATAAGGTCCGCAACCTTACCCTTGTAACGTGGATCAAGGAGGGTTGCCAGCCAGTATTGGTCCTTCTCCTTGATACCACGAATACGAGGATCCTTACGCAGGCTTTGCAGGATCAGGGAGGCCATGCAGCGTAGGTTTGCTGAGGCATTCGGTCCGGAGTCCTCTGGGTCACTAAGGACAACAACGTCCGCAGCCACCTCCTCCCAGCCACGTACAAGTCCATGTGTTCCTTGGGACTGATCCCTTAAAGACTGCTGATGCTGAGTGCCAGGCTCCACCTCCATACTGACACAATCTTCCTCCTCCTCCTCCTCCTCCTCCTCCTCGTCCTCTTCCTGTGTGATCGGCGGGCACGCAGGAACACTGTCTGGATAAAGGGGGCCTTGAGAGCTAAGGAAGTCCTCCTCTTCCTGCCTCTGTTCTGCCTCAAGTGCCCTGTCCATTATTCCACGCAGCGTGTGCTCCAACAGGTGGACAAGGGGGACAGTGTCACTGATGCATGCACTGTCAGTGCTCACCATCCTCGTGGCCTCCTCGAATGGTGACAGGACAGTGCATGCATCCCTGATCATGGCCCACTGGCGTGGGGAAAAAAAACCAAGGTCCCCTGACCCTGTCCTGGTGCCATAGTCGCACAGGTACTCATTGATGGCCCTCTGCTGCATGTGCAGCCGCTGCAGCATGGCCAACGTCGAGTTCCACCTGGTGGGCATGTCACAGATTAGGCGGTTCTTGGGCAGGTTAAACTCCTTTTGGAGGTCCGTCAGCCGAGCACTGGCATTATATGACCGGCGGAAATGCACACAGACTTTCCTGGCCTGCCTCAGGACATCCTGTAAGCCCGGGTACCTGCCCAAGAACCGCTGCACCACCAAGTTAAGGACGTGAGCCAAACAGGGCACATGGGTCAGTTGTCCCTGTCGGAGGGCAGAGAGGAGGTTGGTGCCATTGTCGCAAACCACCATTTCTGCCTTAAGTTGGCGTGGCGTCAACCACCTCTGAACCTGCCCCTGCAGAGCTGACAGAACCTCTGCCCCAGTGTGGCTCCTGTCCCCCAAGCACACCAGCTCAAGCACCGCATGGCATCTTTTGGCCTGCGTACTTGCGTAGCCCCTTGAACGCCTACGGAGCACCGCTGGTTCCGAGGAAGAGGCCATGGAGGAAGAAGAAGAGGAGGGGGTGGAGGAGAGAGGTGTGTCACAATCAGCATTTTGGAGGCGTGGTGGCGGAACAACCTCCAACACTACTGCACCTTGTCCTGCATCCTTCCCAGCTGCCAGCAGAGTCACCCAATGCGCCGTGAAACTTAAGTAACGTCCCTGTCCATGCCTGCTGGACCATGAGTCAGCGGTAATATGCACCTTACCGCTGACCGCCCTGTCCAGCGAGGCATGGACATTGCCTTCCACATGCCGGTAGAGAGCCGGAATCGCCTTCCGTGAGAAAAAGTGGCGTTTGGGTACCTGCCACTGAGGAACCGCACATTCCACAAACTCACGGAAGGGGGCAGAGTCTACCAACTGAAAAGGCAGCAGTTGAAGTGCTAGCAATTTTGCCAAGCTAGCATTCAACCGCTGGGCATGTGGATGGCTGGGAGCAAACTTCTTTCGGCGGTGCAGCAGCTGGGGCAGGGAAATTTGCCTGGTACAATCTGACGTCGGTGTACCAAAAGCAGATTGCCCATAAGTACTTGGCTGTGACACACCTAATTCTACACCTTCATTCCTCTCACTGCAGGTCGCAGAGAGGACTGAAGGTCTAGTGGGGTTGGAAATCTCAGCTGATGAGGAGCAAGGAGAGATCGTCTTTGTTCTTTGGTGTGGGTCTTTTAGATACGCTTGCCAACGAACTGCATGGCAGGTCAACATATGTCTGGTCAAGCATGTGGTACCCAAGCGGGAGATGTTTTGGCCACGCGAGATACGCTTGAGACATATATTGCAAATAGCAGCGGTGCGATCTGATGCACTCGTCTCAAAAAAGGCCCACACCAAAGAACTTTTTGAATAACGCGCAGAGACTGCAGCGCCCTGCACATGTGGAGCTTTGGGGTGTGATGCAGTCAATGTGCTGCCCTTAGGCTGGCCCCTGGAGGGCATCCTGCCTAGTTGGTGATGTGCCACCTCCTCCTCCTCCTCCTCCTCCTCCTCCTCCTCTCTCCTATCAGGCACCCACGTTGAGTCAGTGACCTCATCATCCCCTCCCTCCCTCCTCATCACTGGAGCAAACCTGGCAGTATGCTGCAGCAGGGGGAGCATGACTGCCAGATTGCTGTCCTTCTTGGGCACCCCCTCTGTCCGTGCTCATGTTACTGCCTTCATTGAGCTCAGTATCATCATCAGAGCCTTCCAAACGCTGGGCATCCTCCTGGAGCATGTACCCAACACTGTGGTCAAACAGTTCGAGGGAATCCTCATGAGGACATGGTGGAGCTAGGGAAGGAGTCACTGATGACATTGAGCTGAGGGAAGAGGCCGCTGCTTTGCCAGACAAAGCACCCTGGGCATGGGTGAGAGAGGATGAGGAGGATGAGGACGGCTTGGTCATCCACTCGACCAAGTCTTCCTGCACTGAATGTAAATAGCAGGAACGGATCTAGCTGAACACTGTGAGCAGGACGCACTGCACTGAATGTAAACAGCAGGAACGGATGTAGCTAAACACTGTGAGCAGGACGCACTGCACTGAATGTAAATAGCAGGAACGGATCTAGCTGAACACTGTGAGCAGGACGCACTGCACTGAATGTAAATAGCAGGAACGGATCTAGCTGAACACTGTGAGCAGCACGCACTGCACTGAATGTAAATAGCAGGAACGGATCTAGCTGAACACTGTGAGCAGGACGCACTGCACTGAATGTAAATAGCAGGAACGGATCTAGCTGAACACTGTGAGCAGGACGCACTGCACTGAATGTAAACAGCAGGAACGGATGTAGCTAAACACTGTGAGCAGGACGCACTGCACTGAATGTAAATAGCAGGAACGGATCTAGCTGAACACTGTGAGCAGGACGCACTGCACTGAATGTAAATAGCAGGAACGGATCTAGCTGAACACTGTGAGCAGCACGCACTGCACTGAATGTAAATAGCAGGAACGGATCTAGCTGAACACTGTGAGCAGGACGCACTGCACTGAATGTAAATAGCAGGAACGGATCTAGCTGAACACTGTGAGCAGGACGCACTGCACTGAATGTAAACAGCAGGAACGGATGTAGCTAAACACTGTGAGCAGGACGCACTGCACTGAATGTAAATAGCAGGAACGGATCTAGCTGAACACTGTGAGCAGGACGCACTGCACTGAATGTAAATAGCAGGAACGGATCTAGCTGAACACTGTGAGCAGCACGCACTGCACTGAATGTAAATAGCAGGAACGGATCTAGCTGAACACTGTGAGCAGGACGCACTGCACTGAATGTAAATAGCAGGAACGGATCTAGCTGAACACTGTGAGCAGCACGCACTGCACTGAATGTAAATAGCAGGAACGGATCTAGCTGAACACTGTGAGCAGGACGCACTGCACTGAATGTAAATAGCAGGAACGGATCTAGCTGAACACTGTGAGCAGCACGCACTGCACTGAATGTAAATAGCAGGAACGGATCTAGCTGAACACTGTGAGCAGGACGCACTGCACTGAATGTAAATAGCAGGAACGGATCTAGCTGAACACTGTGAGCAGGACGCACTGCACTGAATGTAAATAGCAGGAACGGATCTAGCTGAACACTGTGAGCAGGACGCACTGCACTGAATGTAAATAGCAGGAACGGATCTAGCTGAACACTGTGAGCAGGACGCACTGCACTGAATGTAAATAGCAGGAACGGATCTAGCTGAACACTGTGAGCAGGACGCACTGCACTGAATGTAAACAGCAGGAACGGATGTAGCTAAACACTGTGAGCAGGACGCACTGCACTGAATGTAAATAGCAGGAACGGATCTAGCTGAACACTGTGAGCAGGACGCACTGCACTGAATGTAAATAGCAGGAACGGATCTAGCTGAACACTGTGAGCAGCACGCACTGCACTGAATGTAAATAGCAGGAACGGATCTAGCTGAACACTGTGAGCAGGACGCACTGCACTGAATGTAAATAGCAGGAACGGATCTAGCTGAACACTGTGAGCAGCACGCACTGCACTGAATGTAAATAGCAGGAACGGATCTAGCTGAACACTGTGAGCAGGACGCACTGCACTGAATGTAAATAGCAGGAACGGATCTAGCTGAACACTGTGAGCAGGACGCACTGCACTGAATGTAAATAGCAGGAACGGATCTAGCTGAACACTGTGAGCAGGACGCACTGCACTGAATGTAAATAACAGGAACGGATCTAGCTGAACACTGTGAGCAGGACGCACTGCACTGAATGTAAATAGCAGGAACGGATCTAGCTGAACACTGTGAGCAGGACGCACTGCACTAAATGTAAATACCAGGAACGGATCTAGCTGAACACTGTGAGCAGGACGCACTGCACTGAATGTAAATAGCAGGAACGGATCTAGCTGAACACTGTGAGCAGGACGCACTGCACTGAATGTAAATAGCAGGAACGGATCTAGCTGAACACTGTGAGCAGCACGCACTGCACTGAATGTAAATAGCAGGAACGGATCTAGCTGAACACTGTGAGCAGGAAGCACTGTACTGAATGTAAATAGCAGGAACGGATCTAGCTGAACACTGTGAGCAGGACACACTGCACTGAATGTAAATAGTCTAGATAGAAGATAACAGGAACGGATCTAGCTAAACTGAATACAGTGTATATATATATATGCAACACCTGGGATGCATATATATACACAATACACTGTAAGTGCAGCTAACTGACTGACTGTTCTGCCTAATCTATCTAACTCAAATCAAATGACACTGTCTCTCTCTCTCTCTCTATCGCTCAGCACACCGGAACACACACTACACAGGGCCGCCGTGCAGGCGGCCTTATATAGTGTGGGGTGTGTACTAAATCCCCTGAGCCATAATTGGCCAAAGCCACCCTGGCTTTGGCCAATTACAGCTCTCTCTACTGACGGCGCTGTGATTGGCCAAGCATGCGGGTCATAGTGCATGCTTGGCCAATCATCAGCCAGCAATGCACTGCGATGCCGCAGTGAATTATGGGCCGTGACGCGCCACACGAATTTGGCGCGAACGGCCCATATCGTTCGCAATTCGACGGACGGTCGAACAGCCGATGTTCGAGTCGAACATGGGTTCGACTCGAACACGAAGCTCATCCCTAGTGATTAGGGATGAGCTTCGTGTTCGAGTCGAACCCATGTTCGACTCGAACATCGGCTGTTCGGTCGTTCGCCGAATTGCGAACGATATGGGCCGTTCGCGCCAAATTCGTGTGGCGCGTCACGGCCCATAATTCACTGCGGCATCGCAGTGCATTGCTTGCTGATGATTGGCCAAGCATGCACTATGACCCGCATGCTTGGCCAATCACAGCGCCGCCTGAACAGAGAGCCGTAATTGGCCAAAGCCAAGGAGGCTTTGGCCAATTATGGCTCAGGGGATTTAGTACACGCCCCACACTATATAAGGCCGCCTGCACGGCGGCCCTGTGTAGTGTGTGTTCCGGCGTTGAAAGAGATAGACAGAGAGACAGTGTTTGATTTGAGTTAGATAGATTAGGCAGAACAGTCAGTCAGTTAGCTGCACTTACAGTGTATTGTGTATATATATGCATCCCAGGTGTTGCATATATATATATATACACTGTACTCAGTTTAGCTAGATCCGTTCCTGTTATCTTCTAGACTATTTACATTTAGTGCAGTGCGTCCTGCTCACAGTGTTCAGCTAGATCCGTTCCTGTTATCTTCTAGACTATTTACATTTAGTGCAGTGCGTCCTGCTCACAGTGTTCAGCTAGATCCGTTCCTGTTAAATTCTAGACTATTTACATTTAGTGCAGTGCGTCCTGCTCACAGTGTTCAGCTAGATCCGTTCCTGTTATCTTCTAGACTATTTACATTTAGTGCAGTGCGTCCTGCTCACAGTGTTCAGCTAGATCCGTTCCTGTTATCTTCCTACTGACAGGCAGGCTTGTCTTGTTACAGTATTAACAGCTACCTAAAGAAAATTACTGGTGTTCTTTTGATCCTATTAGTACCACGGTCAGGCAGCTAGACTATTTACATTTAGTAAAGTGCGTCCTGCTCACAGTGTTCAGCTAGATCCGTTCCTGTTATCTTCTAGACTATTTACATTTAGTGCAGTGCGTCCTGCTCACAGTGTTCAGCTAGATCCGTTCCTGTTATCTTCTAGACTATTTACATTTAGTGCAGTGCATCCTGCTCACAGTGTTCAGCTAGATCCATTCCTGTTATCTTCCTACTGACAGGCAGGCTTGTCTTGTTACAGTATTAACAGCTACCTAAAGAAAATTACTGGTGTTCTTTTGATCCTATTAGTACCACAGTCAGGCAGCTAGACTATTTACATTTAGTAAAGTGCGTCCTGCTCACAGTGTCCAGCTAGATCCGTTCCTGTTATCTTCCAGACTATTTACATTTAGTGCAGTGCGTCCTGCTCACAGTGTTCAGCTAGATCCGTTCCTGTTAAATTCTAGACTATTTCCATTTAGTGCAGTGCGTCCTGCTCACAGTGTTCAGCTAGATCCGTTCCTGTTATCTTCTAGACTATTTACATTTAGTGCAGTGCGTCCTGCTCACAGTGTTCAGCTAGATCTGTTCCTGTTAAATTCTAGACTATTTACATTTAGTGCAGTGCGTCCTGCTCACAGTGTTCAGCTAGATCCGTTCCTGTTATCTTCTAGACTATTTACATTTAGTGCAGTGCGTCCTGCTCACAGTGTTCAGCTAGATCCGTTCCTGTTAAATTCTAGACTATTTACATTTAGTGCAGTGCGTCCTGCTCACAGTGTTCAGCTAGATCCGTTCCTGTTATCTTCTAGACTATTTACATTTAGTGCAGTGCGTCCTGCTCACAGTGTTCAGCTAGATCCGTTCCTGTTATCTTCTAGACTATTTACATTTAGTGCAGTGCGTCCTGCTCACAGTGTTCAGCTAGATCTGTTCCTGTTATCTTCCTACTGACAGGCAGGCTTGTCTTGTTACAGTATTAACAGCTACCTAAAGAAAATTACTGGTGTTCTTTTGATCCTATTAGTACCACGGTCAGGCAGCTAGACTATTTACATTTAGTAAAGTGCGTCCTGCTCACAGTGTTCAGCTAGATCCGTTCCTGTTATCTTCTAGACTATTTACATTTAGTGCAGTGCGTCCTGCTCACAGTGTTCAGCTAGATGCGTTCCTGTTATCTTCTAGACTATTTACATTTAGTGCAGTGTGTCCTGCTCACAGTGTTCAGCTAGATAAGTTCCTGTTATCTTCTAGACTATTTACATTTAGTGCAGTGCGTCCTGCTCACAGTGTTCAGCTAGATCCGTTCCTGTTATCTTCCTACTGACAGGCAGGCTTGTCTTGTTACAGTATTAACAGCTACCTAAAGAAAATTACTGGTGTTCTTTTGATCCTATTAGTACCACGGTCAGGCAGCTAGACTATTAACATTTAGTGCAGTGCGTCCTGCTCACAGTGGTCAGCTAGATCCGTTCCTGTTATCTTCCTACTGACAGGCAGGCTTGTCTTGTTACAGTATTTACAGCTACCTAAAGAAAATTACTGGTATTCTTTTGATCCTATTAGTACCACGGTCAGGCAGCTAGACTATTTACATTTAGTGCAGTGCGTCCTGCTCACAGTGTTCAGCTAGATCCATTCCTGTTATCTTCCTACTGACAGGCAGGCTTGTCTTGTTACAGTATATAAAGCTACCTGAAGAAAATTACTGGTGTTCTTTTGATTCTATTAGTACCACGGTCAGGCAGCTAGACTATTTACAGTTAGTGCAGTGCGTCCTGCTCACAGTGTTCAGCTAAACCTACAAGTTAGTGGGGTGCGTCCACCTCACAGTGTTCAGCTAAAGCTACCTGTAGAAGGTTGGTGGTGTTCTCATACTACAGGCAGGTAGTTGATTTTGCTAGCTGCAGTATATATATATATATCCCAGCTTAGTGCAGCTACAGGCCATTAGTATGTCTGGAAGGCCAAGAAGGAGAGGCAGACAGTCACAAGCCAATAAGAGAGGGCAAGCAGGCTCTGTGTCTAGTGCTGGTCGTGGAGACGGTGCATCCTCATCAGCACGTGGCCATGGGACATGATGTCCTCCTGAGGAGTCCCTCGAACTGTTTGACCACAGTGTTGGGTACATGCTCCAGGAGGATGCCCAGCGTTTGGAAGGCTCTGATGATGATACTGAGCTCGATGAAGGCAGTAACATGAGCACGGACAGAGGGGGTGCCCAAGAAGGACAGCAATCTGGCAGTCATGCTCCCCCTGCTGCAGCATACTGCCGGGTTTGCTCCAGTGATGAGGAGGGAGGGGATGATGAGGTCACTGACTCAACGTGGGTGCCTGATAGGAGAGAGGAGGAGGAGGAGGAGGCGGCACATCACCAACGAGGCAGGATGCCCTCCAGGGGCCAGCCTAAGGGCAGCACATTGACTGCATCACATGTGCAGGGCGCTGCAGTCTCTGCGCGTTATTCAAAAAGTTCTTTGGTGTGGGCCTTTTTTGAGACGAGTGCATCAGATCGCACTGCTGCTATTTGCAACATATGTCTCAAGCGTATCTCACGTGGCCAAAACATCTCCCGCTTGGGTACCACATGCTTGACCAGACATATGTTGACCTGCCATGCAGTTCGTTGGCAAGCGCATCTAAAAGACCCACACCAAAGAACAAAGAGGACCTCTCCTTGCTCCTCATCAGCTGAGATTTCCAACCCCACTAGACCTTCAGTCCTCTCTGAGACCTGCACTGAGAGGAATGAAGGTGTAGAATTAGGTGTGTCACAGCCAAGTACTTGTGGGCAATCTGCTTTTGGTACACCGACGTCAGATTGTACCAGGCAAATTTCCCTGCCCCAGCTGCTGCACCGCCGAAAGAAGTTTGCTCCCAGCCATCCACATGCCCAGCGGTTGAATGCTAGCTTGGCAAAATTGCTGGCACTTCAACTGCTGCCTTTTCAGTTGGTAGACTCTGCCCCCTTCCGTGAGTTTGTGGAATGTGCGGTTCCTCAGTGGCAGGTACCCAAACGCCACTTTTTCTCACGGAAGGCGATTCCGGCTCTCTACCGGCATGTGGAAGGCAATGTCCATGCCTCGCTGGACAGGGCGGTCAGCGGTAAGGTGCATATTACCGCTGACTCATGGTCCAGCAGGCATGGACAGGGACGTTACCTAAGTTTCACGGCGCATTGGGTGACTCTGCTGGCAGCTGGGAAGGATGCAGGACAAGGTGCAGTAGTGTTGGAGGTTGTTCCGCCACCACGCCTCCAAAATGCTAATGATTGTGACACACCTCTCTCCTCCACCCCCTCCTCTTCTTCTTCCTCCATGGCCTCTTCCTCGGAACCAGCGGTGCTCCGTAGTCGTTCAAGGGGCTACGCAAGTACGCAGGCCAAAAGATGCCATGCGGTGCTTGAGCTGGTGTGCTTGGGGGACAGGAGCCACACTGGGGCAGAGGTTCTGTCAGCTCTGATTCAGAGGTGGTTGACGCCACGCCAACTTAAGGCAGGAATGGTGGTTTACGACAATGGCACCAACCTCCTCTCTGCCCTCCGACAGGGACAAATGACCCATGTGCCCTGCTTGGCTCACGTCCTTAACTTGGTGGTGCAGCGGTTCTTGGGCAGGTACCCGGGCTTACAGGATGTCCTGAGGCAGGCCAGGAAAGTCTGTGTGCATTTCCGCCGGTCATATAATGCCAGTGCTCGGCTGACGGACCTCCAAAAGGAGTTTAACCTGCCCAAGAACCGCCTAATCTGTGACATGCCCACCAGGTGGAACTCAACGTTGGCCATGCTGCAGCGGCTGCACACGCAGCAGAGGGCCATCAATGAGTACCTGTGCGACTATGGCACCAGGACAGGATCAGGGGAGCTTGGTTTTTTTTCCCCACGCCAGTGGGCCATGATCAGGGATACATGCACTGTCCTCTCACCATTTGAGGAGGCCACGAGGATGGTGAGCAGTGACAGTGCATGCATCAGTGACACTGTCCCCCTTGTCCACCTGTTGGAGCACACGCTGCGTGGAATAATGGACAGGGCACTTGAGGCAGAACAGAGGCAGGAAGAGGAGGACTTCCTTAGCTCTCAAGGCCCCCTTTATCCAGACAGTGTTCCTGCGTGCCCGCCGATCACACAGGAAGAGGATGAGGAGGAGGAGGAGGAAGATTGTGTCAGTATGGAGGTGGAGCCTGGCACTCAGCATCAGCAGCAGTCTTTAAGGGATCAGTCCCAAGAAACACATGGACTTGTACGTGGCTGGGAGGAGGTGGCTGCGGACCATGTTGTCCTTAGTGACCCAGAGGACTCCGGACCGAATGCCTCAGCAAACCTACGCTGCATGGCCTCCCTGATCCTGCAAAGCCTGCGTAAGGATCCTCGTATTCGTGGTATCAAGGAGAAGGACCAATACTGGCTGGCAACCCTCCTTGATCCACGTTACAAGGGTAAGGTTGCGGACCTTATCTTGCCATCGCAGAGGGAGCAGCGGATGAAACATCTTCGGGAGGCCTTGCAGAAAGGTCTGTGCAACGCGTTCCCAGAGACTGGGAGGATACAAACTCCTGTTTCTGGACAACGTGTTGCTGAGGCTTCGGTCAGTCAAAGAAGGAGCAGTGGAGAAGGTGGCCGTCTGACCGATGCGTTCAGACAATTTTTTGGTCCGCAGCCCCAAGGTATGATCGGTTCCAGCAACCATCGCCAGCGTCTGTTTTACATGGTGCAGGAATACCTAGGGGCAAGATCAGACTTGGACACCTTTCCCACCGAAAATCCTCTGGGTTACTGGGTCTTGAGGATGGATCACTGGCCAGAGCTTGCACAGTATGCAATTGAGCTACTGGCCTGTCCTGCATCCAGCGTTCTTTCGGAACACACATTCAGTGCTGCTGGAGGCGTGGTAACCGATCACAGGGTGCGTCTGTCCACCGACTCGGTTGATCGACTGACCTTCATAAAAATGAATCAGTCTTGGATCGCCACCAGCTACCAAGCACCTGATGCTGATGTAACCGAATAATTTTTTTTGAAATCTCAGATCCCTTCAAAGACTCCCTATGCTGATGCTGAGTGACTATCCCTGAGAAATTATCCTCTTCCTCCTCAATCATCACGCTGATAGCTTGTAAGAACATTTTTGGTTCTGGGCGCCACCACCAGTGCCTAAGGCACAATTTTTCAGCCCCTGTTTAACAGGGGCATGTAATTATAATTTTTGATGTAATACTTTGCAGCAGGGCTCGTTTCTGCGTTACAACTAGAGTATCTGTGAGGGGTTGCAGTGTTGTGGCACCAGCACCAGTGCCTAAGGCCCAATTTTTCTGCCCCTGTCTAACAGGGGCGTGTAATTACAATTTTTGATGCAATACTTTGCAGCAGGGCTCGTTCCTGCGTTCCAACTAGAGTGTCTGTAAGGGGTTGCAGTGTTGTGGCACCAGCACCAGTGCCTAAGGCCTAATTTTTCAGCTCCTGTTCAACAGGGGCATGTAATTACAATTCTTGATCTAATATTTCACAGCAGGGCCCTGTGAGGGCTTACAGTGTTGTGGCCACAGCAACACCTAAGGCCCAAATTTCTGCTGAGTATATAGGGCAGGACCCTACTTTCAAACATCTAACTTACAAACGACTCCTACTTGCAAACGGAAGGAGACAACAGGAAGTGAGATGAAATCTACCCCTATGAAGGGAAATTCTCTCCTGTAAGAGTTAATATGGGAAAAAAAATTCTCCTTTCCACTGATGCTTTCCAATCCTTGTTCCACAAAAAAACCCAAATTTTCAAAAAACATTTTTCATTGGGACAAAAAGTGAGGTGAAATCTTCTGAAGAGGAGGAAAGACAGCAAAACAAATGTCACAGGGGTGATAACCCTTCCCTATGTTTTCCAAAAAGCTTGAAAAAGATTTTTTGGCTGGAGCTAAACACGTTAAAAATGTACCCGTTCAAAATTACAAAGAGATTCTACTTAACAACAAACCTACAGTCCCTGTCTTGTTTGCACCGCCTGTATACTGCTGTTCAGAGTATATAGGGCCTGGTGGCCCCACACCTTTCCTTATTTTAATTTGGGTGCGGGGTTCCCCTTAATATCCATACAAGACCCAAAGGGCCTGGTAATGGACTGGGGGGTACCCATGCCGTTTGTCTCACTGATTTTCATCCATATTGCCATGACCCGACATTACATTAAACCCGCAAGCAGTTTTAAATGAGATTTTTTCCTTTAAAAATGACATTTGGTGCAGGGACTGTTCTAAACACGGGAAGCACGCGTCACTTTACAGGCATACTATAGACACCCCCCAGGTACGATATTTAAAGGAATATTTCACTTTTTTTTTTTACTTTAAGCATCATTAAAATCACTGCTCCCGAAAAAACGGACGTTTTTAAAAGTTTTTTTTGCATTGATACATGTCCCCTGGGGTAGGACCCGGGTCCCCATACCCTTTTTAGGACAATACCGTGCAAATTAGCCTTTAAAATGAGCACTTTTGATTTTCGAACGTTCGAGTCCCATAGACGTCAATGGGGTTCTAACGTTCATGCGAACTTTCGGTCCGTTCGCAGGTTCTGGTGCGAACCGAACCGGGGGGTGTTCGGCTCATCCCTAATTGTGATTATTACTACCATCAACATTATTGTTGCTATTAATATGATTATCCTTCCTCATCATAATCATAAAGAAAATATGATAATCTGACAGGTTAAGTTTAAGCCCAGACATTGTCATGCATTTTTTTATTTCTCTTGGTTGTGTGCTTTACGTATTTGCTGACCACACTCAGATTGCTGTATTGCTTTCAACAATTGGGTAGTTCACAGATAAACATAAAAATGCTTGAAAGTGACAAAAGAACTTGGCATTAGTCACAGAGCGATTTAAGCCTTTGTAAAAATACCCATTACCATTTTTAAATGTATCTTTTCTCTACATAAATTATGCATTCTTTCATTGCCTATGCATCCATGAAAATAATCAGATTGCATGACAGTTTTTCAAAAGATAAGTAGGTTCACCAACAATAAAAATCCAATTTACCAGTCTTAGAAAGCATATACAGACAGATTTTTGGCAAGTAGTTTAAGAAATTTAAGACATAAAGAGTAGGATAGGATCTTTTGTATGTAAAATAATAAACATATGTAAGCTTCGGAATATCTATTAATACTTACAGATCAATTCCAATATGTTTGCAAATTGATTCAAACAGTAATCATCACTGAGTGTTCTGTTTGGAAAAGAAAAACATCAATTCACCTCATGGGCATCAAAAAAATGGTCAAGTCAAAGTGAGAACTTATGATAAGTCATACAGGTGCTCATCTATGTTACCACTGATTAGAGCAGCCTCTGGACTAGTTAATATTCCAGTAATACTCTTTCTAGCATAGCAAAGCAACTGTTTGTGATAGTTTTTTCCCCTCTTCGTTAGCTGTGTTATTGTGACATTATGCAAGAACAGCAGAGGAAACATTCTTATGCAAATCAACTATTCCGAACAGTTCAAGAATGAAAGAGCTTGAATCATGTGAAAAAAGTTGGTTCTAATTAATACTGTAGTTCCATGAAGCCATGTAGGCACAATCTAGGAACAGTTTAACAACTCTGGAGAACGATTCTAAACATATATTTTACATTCCATGAAATGTAAAGGTTGATTATTAGGACAAGAATATGAGTCAAGAATCAGTTTTGAACTAGGAGAAAAATAATCATTACTTTGTTCACTAAGAAATCAGAAGACAGCATGAAATTCAACTTCATTGCACAGAGGTCTAATTTGAAGTTATTGTTATTTCTGGCATTCAGAGACTGTGAATAGACCCTTAACCCCTATGAAAAGAACTATGCTATATAAACGCAGAAGCTGTTCAGTATTGAATAATGGAAAATACTAACTATGAGGAAAGAAAGAAGTATCTTGATTGGCTGTGTGAAATTTTTAGATATACTGTATCTTTGGCTTAAGAGCCCATTTGCCCATTTCATACACTTCAGTAAGCCTTATCAATCCATGCAGTTTGTTACAAAAATATTGCAAAAAAAAAAAAATATATAGCTGCCAACAAAAATGAACTGCTTTTTAAAATTGTTGTTATTTTTTTTTCTCAAAGTGCATGTTATCTGCATATGTTACATCACATACAATGGGTTATTAGAAAAGGTTAGCTTATTTTAGCTCTCCAAAGCTAGAATGTTTATAAGGGGACTAGAGACATTCTGAAGACTGAGAAAATAAAATAAAGAGTGATGCTCACAGGTGTTAAGCCAGTCAAGCTGGGATCGAAATTCAGATGGTTCAGCAGGAACCACTATGGTGGAAGGAAAGAATTGAGTCATCTATGAGCTATCTTAGAGGTACAGTGTGCAGTGGGGAGGATGATCAGTGAACGGTTGTCTTTACTTCACAAGCAAGTCATATCCCTAGTAGTATGTAGGCTTTCCTACATAAAGGTCCTCTGGGGCTTGAGAGCAGACTGAAATCACCATGCAAAGCCGGCCATAGATGGAGAGATTTTCTTTCTTGCAACCATGGGTTGATGGGGGAATCACTCCCGCTGAGCCATTGTATTATCTCAGAGGGGGAGAGCCGTCCCCGCCAGGTGAACACAGTGATTACTGCTAGTGGTACATTCACCCTGCCCAAAGAAAAGAACAGACTAAAGGAAAAGAAGCAGATTGTCTAGTACAAACATTCCTTCCTGCCTTGCTCTCCTGCTGAATAATGGACAGTTGTTATTAAATTAAACTTTTCAGACAGTTAGTATGTGTAAGCTTCAGTGAGAGTTCATAATATGTTAATTGGCTCCTGTCAAAATGAGCTCTAGTATGCGTATGTTTGAATGTGAGTTAGGGACTTTAGATTGTACGCTCTTTGAGGGCAAGGCCTGAAGTAAATGTATAATATATGTAATTGACAGTGATATATAAGTACCTGTAATAATAAACTGAAATATTGGAATTGTCAGAGAGATGTGGGCTTGACAGCCCTTAGCAGTCAGTCTTAGGATTGAGCTGCACTGCTCTGAGTTCAGTTTGAGCAGGGTTCGGCAAACTTAAAAAAAGTTTGGATACTGATCCCGAACCTCATTAATTAATGGGAGCCTAATTTGTCAAATTAAAAATGCCCGATTTCTGTAATAATAGGCAAGGGTTGTCAAAAATATAACATGGATGGGATGGGGGTGGGCAATACCGTTGAAAATATGTACCAATGTCTATATTATTTTTTAAATTCCATTTAGCCATGTGTAGTGATTTTTTTAAAGCACTGACATTTATAAAGGTTCTTCATATCAATAGTCCATATGTGATTTAAATCGCTAAATACATATGCAAATAACACATGACAAATTAGCTAAAACTGCCTGGATAAAACTCATAAAGAAACCTATGGCTGGGAATATAGTTCTATAATCCACAGCTCGGGATTGATGACCCAAGGTTTCTTGTACAGTACTCCACCAATCACAGCAACAATAACATTGGGTAGCCCATTATTAGATAAAATAAAATCAGCTATTGCTGCAAATTTCTCTTTAATTCACACCTTTTTCTCACCACTAGTACTGTCACTAGATGTCCTCAGTCTGATGGCCAGCATCATTTGACACAGTTCCTCTGAGCTCAGGTTATCCTGTACCTACCCCAGCCTGTGAGTGGACAGTGAAAATAAAAGCAACATTGTGATGAGCTTATCTCTATGTTGCTCTGCATTCTTTACATGGATTTGCAAAAAGAAAATAGCCCCAGGGATTTTAAGGGACCATACAAAAGAATGAAAAAGGTAAAAAATGTATTGAAAGGTCATATAAAAAGACATAAAATGTACAGTTTGTACAAATATATTAAGCAAAGAAATATATAAAAAGAACACGAATAGTAAACCTGTAGTCGACCCAGCTGTGTTGACAGTATGCCCAACATTTCGAAAAGATTATGGTATTATTTTCCTTCTTCAGGGGCTGAGTTGAGGTAGGCTGTTAAATTCTATTAACGAGAGAAAACAGAGTAATAGTACAGAAATCATGATACATAAGTATAATACTAAACATAGAGAGTAAAAATGGCCGCTTAACTAATCATCTTTCAAACATGGAAAAAAACATCAAAAAATCATAAAAAAAATACAGAGAATATTTACATAATTTATGTTGTTAATACATACACAGCAAGATGCATTGATAAGAATTTCATTTCATTATGGAATTTGTTTAGTTTGGTTTCAGAATTCATTTAGTTTGTTTTGTTTTCATTAAATAGTTTCATTTTCATTAAAATTTGTTTTTTTTAATAATTTTCTAATGAATTCCAACTTTTCAGAATGATTAGAATTCGTATCGGTCGAAAAACGATCGATCGATTTGACTTCTGTGTAAAGAATAGTTGGTTGTTAAGCAGCGGGCCGTAAAGCCACCCGCCTGCGTCCTTAACAACCATGACTCATCATCTGTCAACTGGCTTCCCCACTGACAGATGAATATGAAGGAAACAGTGCCGGCAATTGCCCAGCAATAGAAAAATGTTTAAAAAAATGATGTGGGGTCCCCCACAGTCCATACCAGGCCTTTTGGGAATGATATGGGTTTTAAGGGGAACCCCATGCCAAAAAAAGGGAAGGAAGGAGGGGATAAATGAGCACCCACCTCTTGAACCATACCAGGCCATATGCCCTCAACACGGGGGGGTGGATGCTTTGGGGCAGGGGGGCTCTGCCATCCCCCCATGTTGAGGGCATGTGGCCTGGTATGGTTCAGGAGGGGGGGGCGCTCACTTAACCAGCTATTCTTTACACAGAATTTGAATTGGTTGATCATTTTTCGACCAATCCGAATTCTAATCCTTCTAAAAAGTTTAAATTTGTTAGAAAACTAATAAACAAAACACATTTTAACGGATTTCAACAAAATGTGTTACTATTCGTTACTATTTAATTTGGAGATTCGCATGTATAACCAAAAATGTGTTAGAATTTGTAACATGTCTACTGCATTCTCCTTTTATCAGCACTCTTTCAGTCAGCACATGAACTGATTGATTCTTTGTGCTACTTCTTCCTGTACAGGGAGTGCAAACAGCTTATACCAGGTCTTATTAAGGTACTTACTTAAAAACAAATGTAATGATGTATTAATGATTACAGGGTTGCATTGATCTATGCTGAACAGGCAGATAACAGTTTCGTGTCCAGTCCGCTTATGCAGGGTGGACACGGACACAGACCACTCTCCTCTATGGGCCGCCGGATGTAAACAGACCTCCTATCTGATTACACTTGACTGATATCTGATATGATTCGTCAGATGGATGACAAACATATCCCCATCTGTCTGTTTTTGGCAGATTGGATTGGATGTAGGTGGTTGTAAACGGACACATGTCCGTGTACACTCGCCGCTTCATAGAGAAGAATGGAAGTTTCAATCGGGTCTGCCTAAAAAAACTATTGACGATCAGAACGTCCGTGCGAAATGGGCCTCACTTATACCTGGCAATAGTTCAGTTTAATAACTCAATAGGATGTGGGGTTGGGGATGGGTGTGTTTGTCAATCTTAGTAGTTTAAATGCATCTGTAGGCAGGTGCCTACTTCTAGGGTGCACACTATGCCATGTTAATGTATTGCAATCTGTTACAATAAAGTCTGTGTAAAGCCGGGTACACACAGGCCAAATGTCGGGAGACAGCGGGTGGGTTAAAAAAAAAAGTCTGACATTCGTTCCATGTGTATGTTGGTCTTTCCAACAGAAGCCAGCTAAGTGGACGAGCATGCTGTAAAACCAGCATCTGACCAACTCCCGATCAGCGCTCTCTGCCATTGGGGTCACCCTGGCAGAACACAACAGCTCAGCGGGGGGAGATCACTGAACTAACCTTGCATGGTTAGTACAGTGGCTCTGACCAGAGTGGACAGGCTTTTTTTATCCAACCCCCCGTTAGTGTGCTAACTCCTGGGTGTTCATAGCTCTGGCCCTTGTGAAGGGCTATAAATCCAAGGGGAGGCAGTCTCTCAAGGTTGCTCTTCACCTTCCTCATGGTAACAGACAGGAAGCTGTGCTGCAATAAAGTTTAATTTGCCGGTTATAAAAAAAAATTATAATTTTGTATCAGGGACCCCTGTGGCAAAGCACCTTATCCCCATAAGGACAAGGGCCTCTTCTCCACAACCCTGGCCAGTGGTTTTGGGGGTCTGCAGATGAGGGTCTTATTGGAATCTGGAATCCCCTTTTAACAATAAGGGGCCCCAGATACCACTCCTTACTGTAATGAGTATAGAGTACATAGTAGCCCTACTCATTCACAGAAAAAAAATGTAACCAAGAATTATAGATACCCAAATGTCCTTTTATTAAACTATAAAAATCCTAAATAGTCCCTTATTTTAAGTTGATTATAAATCACGATGTCCGCCACCTGCTGACCCTCAAGAAAAAATAACCTAGCGCACATGATCAATCCAATGCTTCCCAAGCTGTCATCAGCTATTTAAGGGAAGGATCAAGGATAGTGGCGACATCATGTTTTTCTTTTCTAAATGGTACCTTCATTATAAGAGTATAGCACATTATTTAGGGTCAGATAACTATTTTAAAATAATTAAACAAACATGGTCATGACCACATTTGGTCAATGTCCATGCTCAAATATGGCCAGTGGCCATATTCGGGCAGTGATGTCACTGCTGTTCCCACTCCTTTACTTACCGGGAATTCCTGGTGACATCTGTGGTTCCTAGGGACTCAGAAGGTGCAAGCACCCACTGCTTCCTTAGCAACCATTGACAACAGGAAGCTGTCATATATAGAAGTGGTAGAAATACCGATTCTATAGGTATATGATGCTTAACTCCTGCTGGACAGAAGGCAGAACAGACAAAAGTTCAGACGGTCATCCGAAAGCCTGAACAGCCAAAGCACAGTTCAGACCTAGGTTCGCAACAAACCATCAGCTTATCCTTAGTCAGGAACTAGGAGCCACAAACATCAAATACATGGGTTATGCCTTTCTTTTGGGAAGATTGGTGCTAACCCTGGAAAGTGTGAGCTCCGATCATAAGTGTAAATCAGAAAGGATGCTCCCTCGAGACTGAGAAGTTGCTCATAGTAGAGGCACATTAAGATAGTAGGGGCACCTGTAAGATGCTAGACTCTTAGGTATTTGTGGAAAGTTATGAATCCATTGTGCAACAATCTTTATGCTAATATGTAAATCATGCTAACTATGTATAACATTTGTTTCCTGCCCAAAAAATAATAATATAATGTCCCTACAACAATAAAACAGAGCACCCAAAGGACACCTATGTACAAATGAAAAAAGTGATTAGTGTAACCGATGAGACTCTTGAGCAAGGCAAATATGCTGGATATCAACATATATAAGGCCCTATATTGCAGATTCCTGGTTTACTAAATAAAAAAGACACAGCTCAAGTCAAGTTCCACACCCAAACTACAGCAATTAGTTCCAAACAACAGAAAAAAAACCTGGCCTTCCATAAATTATATTTCATCATGGGGATAACAACATGTATTTCCAGAACCAATAGGGCAGTCAGATTAATCCACTCCCATTAAAGATTTTGCCATTGTTATCTTATGGAGAGTATCCCATTCTACCCCAATTATGACATCTTTGTGTTACCTTGCTGCTTGCATAATACGTCAGATAAAAATTTTTTTTACTGATGCCGTGTACACACGGTCAGACTTTCCAGCAGGAAAAGTCCAACGGAATCTTTTCATCGGACATTTCGATTGTGTGTGGGCCTCATTGGACTTTTTATTTCGAAAATTCTGACGGACCTAGAAATAGAACATGTTTTAAATCTTTTCAACTAAATCAATTCCTATTGGGAAAACGGCTCGTCTGTATGCTGCTCCGATGGACCAAAAACGATGCATGCTCTGAAGCAAGTACAAGATGGCAGCTATTGGCTACTCGCTATTGAACTTCCTTTTTCTAGTCCCATCGTACGTGTTGTACATCACCGCGTTTTAGACGGTTGGACTTTGGTGTGATCGTGTGTAGGCAAGACAGTTTCAGCGGAACTCCGTCGGAAAAACCTTCAGAGTTTATTCCGACGGAAAAAACGGTCATGTGTACGCGGCATAAATGTTTTTACAGACCTTTGATAAAATAATAAGCTTGCTTATGTTTGTCCATTGATTACATAGTGAAAATAATAAAATGTGCTTGTTGTAGGTATAGAGATTACCCTTCATCAACCCCAGCTCAGTGCCAAGGTATACCTGGAAACATTTTTATGTCCCATCTTTAGCTCAAAAGCACATTGAACCAGCATCTATCTCTTTATTACTAGAAATATTATATGCTAATGTTAGATTAAAAATATTTTTTTTTCGATCTAGTTTAAACTCCAGGAAAAAAAAAACACACACATATACACCCAGAAACTCAAACTGATCCAGTGGTTGCAACTGATTAAATTGTTTGGTACCCTACCAAAAGGCAGACTGCAGGGACATCTCCATTGTATTAAGGGCATTGATTGTTCACTTTTGATTCATTTACATCTAACATATCCTATGTAATGTATGTGCAGCTATATAGATTCATTCTCATGCAATAGAAAAGCTAGCCATACATCAGTTGTTTCTTTTTTCATTCAACCAGCAGATTGAATAAAAAAAGACCCGATTCCATCATCCACACATTTAATGTGGATGAGGAAATCTTCTCCACAGTGTCATTGTATTCTAACAGCGGGGAGACTGCTCTTCCATCAGAATACATAGATCAGCGCTGCAGTCTTTTGCTTGCAGCACTGATTGAGAGAATATACTAACAGGATGATTGAAAAAAAGTCGATCTATAGATAGACTTCTGTTTAACCAGAGTGGCCACACATGGATCAAAATTCATCCACTCCCTGCTGAACCAGTTGAAGTTTGATCCATGTTTGATCAGCTTTAGGGATAGTGCTTAACCACTTGTTGACCGTCCGCCGCAGTTTCACTGCGGCAGAATGGCACGGCTGGGCAAAACGACATTATATAACGTCGCTTCACCCTGTGGCCGGTAGGGGGCATGCGGGCACTGCCGGAGGCGAGCGCGCCCCCCGCTTGCCCACTGAGCCGATGCGAGTCCCCGCTGGGCTCCCCTGATCACTCTGGGACACAGAGAACCAGGATCTGTGTGTGTAAACACACAGTACCCGGTTCTATGAGGGGAGAACAGACAGATTGTGTGTTCATACAGAGTATGAACAGCGATCTGTCATCTCCCCTACACAGTCCCCTCCCCCCTTCAGTTAGAACACAAACTAGGGAACACATTAACCGCTTGAGTGCCCCCTAGTGTTAACCCCTTCACTGCCAGTGACATGTTTACAGTAATCAATGCATTTTCTATAGCATTGATCTCTGTATTAATGCCAATGGTCCCAAAAATGTGTCAAAATTGTCTGATGTGTCCACTATAATGTTGCAGTCCCAATAAAAATCACAGATCGCTGCCATTACTAGTAAAAAAAAATTACTAATAAAAGTGCCATAAAACTATCCCCTATTTTGTATATAACTTTTGCACAAACCAATCAATATACACTTATGAGTTGAAGCCTATCCCCCCCATAGTTAGAATCACTCCCGCTAGGACACACTTAACCCCTTGATCACCCCCTAGTGTTTAACCCCTTCCCTGTCAGTGTCATTTACACAGTAATCAGTGCATTTGTATAGCATTGATCGCTGTATAAATGACAATGGTCCCAAAATAGTCTCAAAAGTTTCCAATGTGTCCACCATAATGTCGCAGTCATGATAAAAATCGCAGATCACCGCCATTACTAATAAAAAAAAATAATAATAAAAATGCCATAAAACTATCCCCTATTTTGTTCATGCTATAACTTTTGCACAATACAATCAATATACGCTTATTGCGATTTTTTTACCAAAAATATGTAGAAGAATACATATCAGCCTAAACTGAGGAAAAAAATTGTTTTTTTATATATTTTTGGGGGATATTTATTACAGCAAAAAGTAAAAAATAATGTTTTTTTTTTTCAAAATTGTCACTCTTTTTTTCTTTATAGCGCAAAAAATAAAAAGAGGTGATCAAATACCACCAAAAGAAAGCTCTACTTGTGGGAAAAAAAGGACCTCAATTTTGTTTGGGTGCAACATCGCACAACCGCACAATTGTCAGTTAAAGTGATGCAGTGTCGAATCGCAAAAAGTGCTCTGGTCAGGAAGGGGGTAAAATCTTCCGGGCTGAAGCGGTTAAATCAACTCTAAGCTTTTTTCCAGATCAATTCCAGGTTTCTTAACTATGTGTCCCAAGTAATTTATTTGTCTGTCTTTGAACCATCTATAAATGTGTCTATTAGGTGCCCATAGAAATTAAATAACAGTCTCTTGAACCAAACCAGCCAAAATGTCTATGGGTCACACTGCTGCCTGGGAATTATTGGATGGAGAAGCAATCTGACATATGTCAAAAATATTGCACAGCCATGAGTGCTCTTTTGCACAGGAAAAACAAAAAAAAGGGAGCACCAGCTATTTGGCTCTAAAAAAAGAGAGGACACTTCTTGAAATGCATTAGCCTTTATAAACCTGCATGGCTTCTTTCCATAAGAAGTTATTGCAGAGGACCTGGCGTACCTGTTTTGTATTGCATTAATGAGCTTGTTTTTACATTCATTTGGGAGTGTATTACTTGATTTCATTTATCAATAAATGGTGAATAAAGGTGATGCCCTAGACTGATGTGCCCGTTTGTTTTTCCAATGTTCAGTGTGGGACTACCCCAGGCCTAAGAGGGCAGCAAGGCATGGTGGCTGTTTGAAAACAGAGACAATTCATTGTCTTTGAGCACCACATTTGAGCGCAGGGGTATTGTCTATTACTATTGTGAGTGTTATTTTATCTAATAAGCCTGTTTTGGTGGTGGCTGCAACATACTCCCTTGACTTCTCAAGAAAGTAAATGTGAATGGTTCTCAATGTGACCACTTGAGTTTAGAAATCTGGGAGTCAGTGTAAATGTCTAAATAAGAATTTGGTCTGCTAGCTCGAATACCTTCTAACATCTATGGCATCCTTTAAAGTGTGGTGTCTGGACTTTGACTCAATTTTCAAGATGTGGATATAGGTGATTTACAATATATAAGGAAGATAGTATTTCTATACCACATGTTTTTTTTTTTTCTCCCAAGATTAAACTTTCCTTGGTTTCTGTATTTTTACTTTAAACCAAGAGCATTGCAAAATATACCTTTCTCAGTAAAATGGAAAAAAAAATTCCAGTGCGTATATTGATGTAAAATGACAAGGCAAATAGATTTAAAAAGTCTAGAAAGGGCACTGTAGATCTTATCCTTAAGAGAAAAAAAGGAATAGATTAATGCAAATATATATTAAAGTGCAAAGGAAATCATGCAAAGTACATATTTCAACACTTATCATTTCAATAATCTTGAGGAAATTCTGAATGGTGCAGACAGTAATTTTATGAGACAGAAAATATTTCCTTCATTGAGATCTTGCCAATTCGTCATGCACACTTGTATGTAAAAAAAAGGGCATGAATAAAATATAGAGTAAATGTAGATAATCAAAAGTAAATTGAATAGAAGGCTTGGGGACTCTAGCATTACAAGATAAAGTCTGTGTCTCTTTGATCTATAAGAGATGAGTCGTAAAGGCAGTGTCTGTTCCTCTGCTTAGGAACTAAGAATTCCTTTTACTGCATTATGCATTAGATCATTACAGAAGGAGTACAAGCCTGGAGCATGTGGTTCAAATAGCCTACACACATACAAAATGTAATCAGGAATAGTGACTTACATTTTACATTCTTCAGGCCTATACCATCAAGAATACATATACATATAAACTTATACTACAATATTTGCTTTGTTAAAGGAAGTAATTGTTCTATGTGTTCTTATTCCTGGTCTCATGTGCAAATTTTATTTTACTGAAAACCAGCTCAGCAGAAACAGGTTACTGCAACTGATGACTAATTTACAGTCCAGAACTGCCATAAAGCGTTTTGATAACAGCCCTTATCAGTAGCTATTCCAAAGCTTCTGAACCCAAGGGCAACAGCTGTCCAGATCTAACAATCATAGATAATTGTACAATTAAAACTCCTTAACATCTGATGCTCAGTAAATGTGGTGTCCAGCCAAGGTCAGGTGAAGATAACTTTATCAGATAAGACAGAGATCATATTTGGGACAACCTGGAGAAACCCAGACCATACATCACCATTGCTTTGCTCTAAGAGTTCATATTTGCTCTGCGTGTGTGTTAGTCTTTTACTGTGTCCCAGTAAAAGACCAATTTACTGCCAATACAACTGCTGCTAGGAACAGGGCTTGGTGCCCAATAATGAGTCATTTTTCCGCTTCACTTTGTACAAGGCTTATGGTTAATAAAAATATCACCTGAGCTGGCTTAACAATGATTATTGAAAATAGTTTTACCAGTCAAATTCAGTGGACACAATCAATTAAATAACCCTGTGTAGCAAGCTTTATCCTTTCTAACACATTCATAACAAAGTATATTTTTATACAGTATATCTAGGAAAAATATTATATATATATATATATATATATATATACACTGTATAATACACACATATATATATATATATATATATATATATATATATATATATATATATATATATATATATATATATATATATATATATATATATATATATATATATATATATATTATCAAAGCTGCAATAATTCCAGCTAATGGATGTCTTTACCATATCCTATGAAGCAGATTAAGTGGGTTTTTACTAGGAGTCTTACAATTTTGTTTTTCTAATCTTATGGTGTGACAGTGAAGTAATAGCTCAGTTTATTTCTATAGGCAGATGTAATAGGGGTAGTTGAAGAAGTTTATTATGTAAAAAATAAACAGTTTGCATGCTGAATAATTGCTAATCATTAAACAAACATGGCTGAAACATGGGCCTACACCCTTGCTAAACAGAATCCCTAAGAGAAGACCATTCTGCCACTACAGAGTGTGAATTGTATGCACTTTTGCAGGGAATCATTACTACTTTCTAAAAGTTTATTTTATAATGTAGCTGAGATTGAGTCACTTTTCATTTCCATTAAATAACAGCACTTTTTACTCATTTTAGTGGCATTAAATGTCCATTTTTACCTTTCACTAAGTAACTAAATATCAGGCTTTCGCAGAAGAATGTGTTTTTTTTTTTTTACATTTATGTTTAAGCTGTAAGAACAATGTTATTTTCTCTACACACTTCAGGGATTCATTAAAATGTTACACTATATTTTCAATATCATTATGATTTTCGTCAAGTGGGAATTTAATTATGCTTTATGCTGACATGTAAAAATTAATTTTGTGCTAATTTTTTAGGATACTTTTACTGTAAACAATGCACTGAATAATATTTTTTTTTTACTCTGAGGACAAACAAGCTATCTCGTTTTTTGTATCTTTTACATAATATGACTTTGCTATATTGTTATCATGATTTTGTGGGGGATTGCTCACTAAAGTTGTAATGCTAGTCATATAGGATGTGATTTTATACCGTGTAACATGTTTGAGTTTCTGCAGTCAACAGCTGGATCAATGCCGCACACAGGTCAGCTCCAAATATATAGAAAAAGGAAAAACGCTTCAGCCCCAGCTCCTCCCGATAACCACGTCCCAAGCGCATTTCACCTTGCCCCGTGCTTAGCCATAGGCCTGATCTGTGTGTAGTGTTGATTCACCTGTTGTTTACAGAAATTTCTGTACTTACACCAGTACTTGAGCAAAGGTATCTGGCACATGGAGCAGCACTCCATTAAGTCTATGTAAGGTTCGCATTTCTCTCATAAATGATAAAGAAAATCAAATGCTAAAACACTCTTTTTTGGTCTGGGGTGATCAAAAGCATATCAGCGTGTCAGGATACTATCACTTATGTCCAGTCTCTTCCCTTTCTTTAGCAGCTTTAAGGTAGCGATAAGTGATCCTGATTTGTTAGCATGCAATTGCAGTTGCACCAACCATAGACATTTAGAGGGTACTGGAACATGAAGGCATCTGATTTTTCTGGAATTGCATCATACTCAATTGGTTGCATTGGGCAAAGTCTTTGGAGCAGAATTAGGTGTGTTGCAGACAACCCTAGTGCCAGCCTATCAAGTGGAGATCAAGGGCAATCAGACAAGGTTTCCCAACCTAATGTCTTTTTGAGAAGATCCACTGTCATCTTCTAAGCAAGCTCATAAAAGTACCATTTGTTGAAAAAGAAAATGTTCTTATCTTTTATACAAGTTCTGCTGGCACAGGGTAAATGAATAAAATTATGCCTGCATGTAAGGGATGTGATAGATACACATGTGCACATTTACAGTATATTTACTTAGGCTATGAAAAAAAAAAAAGATTCATAGGCATACAGTATATAAATCAGGGGAAGCCATGCACATTTATGTCGGATTCCTTCCCATTTGGAGACAATTTTTTCTGGATCTAAGAGAATTGTTGAGAATGTTACACAGGAATCTAAGAATCAGGTGAATGCCCAGGAAAAAACAGACCTATACAGATAGTGTGGGTCTCTGTAGGTAATCATTGTGAAATGCTTGAATTCACTTAAAGGGATGAATGTTACAAAGACAATTTTTAAACCTTTACCACCTTATAAATATAGAAAATGTCAAATATAGTTGCATTTTTTTATTGAACAATTTCTGTAAGCACGACTCCACTCAGTTGCTCACCATGTGTTCAAATAAAGATAAGCAGGGTTTGATTAAATAGTTACTGCATCCTCAATGATCAACACTGACTCTCTTAAGGGTTAAATAACCCTAAGGATCTTTCATCTCACCACACTTATAGAAAGACACCATAAAGACAGATGTCTAGTCACTTTTATTTGGTGAAAATGGCAGAACAAAGGTAGGTAAAATAAAAAAAACTTGATGTTTTCCTGAAATATGCTATGATTTTCTTCCATGGCAATCCATAGAGAGAGCAGTCATCTTTCTTATTTCCTTTTAGTGAGCAGCAGCTATTGGTCACTGCTTATTAAACTGCTGTAATGGAATAGCAGAGCTATATGACTCACTGTGTCACATCTGGCAGGGACCAGTGTGGCGAAGGAAACGCAGTCAGGGGCAAAGTTTTACAAAGGCAGAGAACCAGGTTAATACTATAGTAACTCTGATTTGTGACATATCAATAAAGGAACTGTATAGAAAATTCCTAGACAATGCCATATTTGTCTTGGACCATTTCCTGAGTAATGTACCTGGAGTGTCACCCATAATTAATTATAGGCTTGGCTGTCACTTATGAAATGCCTGACTGCATAAAATGTTTTTGATTGTCATAGCAGTTCATAGTTGCTTAGCCTGATCATAGCTGGCTGTGTATTTTGGCAGATTATGTAAAGACTGTGGCGGCAGCATTTTAAATGGCTCACCTATATTTTCGTCAAACCGCTTTCCACTTAGTGACTGAAGCCATATTTTCTATAGCTTCTGTTTTGTGCAGTATTTTATTTCTAATGTAAAATAGTGAATTATGGAGCTTGCTTATGAGTTCAGACAGGTCAAATGAAAACTATAACTAGAATACAAGTTGAGGGTTGTTGATTCTGAGCCAAAAACACCTTTTTAAACTAAAGGTTTTGATTTTGAAATACTGATTATGGAAACCAGTGGAGCATTGCCAAATAATACTATGAATACATATAATAAATACTGTACATTTATTCAGGTTTAAACAACTATCCATGCAGTACACCTAATTTTCTTTTTCTTATTTTACAATAGGAGGGTTATTAGGAGACATGTTTTAATACAGTATATGTATGAGGTAGTAAAAAAGACTTTTATAGTTATTCTTAGGGATAAGCAAATTTGAGAGTTTTTATTATCCCAAAATGTAGATGAAAATCAAAATGTTTTTAAGGGTGCGTTCAGCTTCAAATTGCTTTTGGGGATTACAAAGGCTTATTTTAGCTTTTCTGGATAGGCCCCTATTAACTATGTTGTTTTACATTTTACCGTTCAGAGAAATAAAAAAAGACTCTGGAAAAGTAAAATGGAAACAGTTCACAAATACTGATCAAATACAGTCAATCAAAACACAAATACAAAAAGCATTTCAATAAACACCCCCAAAAACAATTTTTTAAAAAAAAGGAGCAATTTGTTTTTTTCAAGCAATCAATTTACAATAAATAAATCAATTCAGTCCCTGCACTCATGTCTAGCTATTCTATCAAGTAAAAGTTGGGTGACTACCAGTGTCACAAATTGCAGGCATCTTTTGAGTATCTAAGGTATCTAACCCCCACCCCAAAAAAAAAAAAAAAAACAGAACATAAACTTCTATTTATCAGTCCCTAGATGTGGTGGGTGCTTTAGTTTTATTTTTTTTAAAGATAGGCTTTACATAAGCAGCTAACAAATTAAATCCTAACTCTAGCAAAAGCAAACACATATTAAGCAGTTACAGAAACTTTTTTTTTCAAATTATTACGGTTTTAACCAAATTAATAAAATCTGAGCATTGTAGGTACCCCATAGACTTAAAATGGTTTGAATGGTTTGTATCAACCATCTAACAGCAACTTTTGCTGAACAGCTTGGTCTGTTAAAGAAAGTTGAAAATCAATAGATTTTCTGCTGTATCAACTGGTAATAAAACAATGTTACGGGGGGGGGGGCAAAGAAAAACAGAGACTGCTGTGTTCATTTTGTTAACAGTAGAGCTAGATATTTGCCACAAAGATCCATTTAACCCCTTTCTGCTGATAATTTACAGACATGCAATCTGCAAGTACAAGTGTTTTTCTTTTGGCTGGATATGCTAACAGTACACAAAATTGGTATCTACAATGTTGCAGATCAAGCCACTGACAGCCGAAACAAACAAACTCGAGAAGCCTAATTGGTCCATGTTTGGCTACATCTGGACACAGTAAAAGACTGGCATGTGCATAGCAAAGGCTGGAGGCAAATGAACACATTTATTTGGTCTCATCAAGACAACCAAATGCTGAATTTTGGAAACTTGGATGGAATTAGAAGTTGACAACTTAGGTAAAATTACATTAAACAGGTATCTAATTATTTCCTGGTCAAAAGCATAAATATAATTATAGGATATTACTACTAAGAGGCCTTACAGCAAGGGAGTCATAATGAAAGTAATTCATGTATTATATTATTTATTGACATAGAATAGCACAGATCTCTGTTGCAACTTATCCTTCAAGATGGAGATTTGAGAACCAAGGAGCAGTACAATTGTATGGTGTGAGGGTGACAATGTGATCAGAGCAAGATGTATAGCCCTCTGGGAGGAATATCAAGGAAAATATTAGTTCAAATGACCTATTGGGGAGTAGTATTTATAACAATACTCGCTTGCATTTTGAATTTTGTTATGCAATAGAACTTTTAAGTATCTGGGTAAATTTCACTTTTCTACTTTTTATAGCACAGATTAAAATGTAACCATGTATCTAGTTTTTTTATATTGTTTTTAAGATATTGGCAACATTACAAATTATCAATGTCGATAAACAGTTCTTATGTTGAATGATCTATTGGTTTTAAGGTTTTCCTTATACAATAATTTTGCATAGACAGTCATGCCAGCAACATTCCTTCAGTCTGTGCAGTTTGTGATACCATTATTTGTATTCCATGATATATATCAAAACTCATCCTAAATTCGGAAGTTCACAAATGCTGAATGTGTGGGTGTCAACACACATAGCTGTCTCTGTTTATTCAGCTGCATAAGTTTGCAAAGGGGAACTGTTGTTGTTGGACATGTGTAATGGTTGAAGTAAACTGTGTTTACCTTATTTGAAAAGCTTGAAAATGGAAATGGAGATGATATTTATTTTCTTTTAATGTTACTGGCTGAGTCAGTCAGTCTTTCCACTGATTTCAAAGCTGGAAAAGGTTTACGTTTATATGATGTATTTTAGAGCTGTTTGTGGTAGTTTTCAGATGATCAGAGCTTATTTATCAATTACACTGAACAGAAACTTAGCAAGCTGAATTTTACCACAGGAACAAAATACTTATAAGGATAAACTACTTTTAGCCAAGTAGAGTTCAGCTCAATATTTCTGATGTAATACTGTAAGGCAGTGCACTGAGATCATACATAACCATAAACTGAATCTAAAGTCTTAATGTTTTTAACCTTAATGCATTCTATGCATTAAGGTTAAAAACCTTCTGTGCTGCAGCATCCCATCAACCCCCCCCATACTTACTTGAGCCTGATCTCGATCCAGCAATGTGCACGAGAGTAGCAGCTCTCTCCTTTCTCTCCCTTCTCATTGGGCAGTTTGATAGCAGTGGGAGCCATTGGCTGCCAATAAAATCCAGCGATTAGGGAGCAGGGGGTGGTGGGGCTGAGCCACCCTGTCTGTGTCAACAGGCGCAGACAGGGCAGCTCAGGAGTGAGCCCCCATGAGTGCCCCCTTTTTGGGCACTCAGCAGGGGGGAGGAGTGCTGGAGGGGGACCCTAGAAGAGTAGGATTGGGCTGCTCTGTGCAAAACTATTGCACAGAGCAGGTAAGTATGACATGTTTGTTATTTTAATATAAAAAATTAAGCTTTAATAGCACTTAAAGTTTATCTAATGCTCAAAAAAGTTATATGCTCTATTTAAATTGTCACATAATTGTCACAGGTATACAGATAATACACATAGATAAAGCGTGACAATTTCCATTTTTTTCACAGGAAATAAGTTCCACAGGACAGAACATAAATTATCAGGTTACAACTTGAATAAGACTCTGTATAAGTGAATAACAGGAATGTTTAAACATTTTATGCTTTAAATGTTTACATTGTAATGTATTTTTCATAGTTGAAAATGAAAGAAACTTTCCCAGTCAAATCTGCTTTAAAGTTCAGCAAAAAAACAAAAGAAAGAATGCATGGGTTACATACACCCTGAATTAAATTGTAATTTATAGGGGACTTGGGGGAAGAGTAGGGCAAGGGGAATAGACAGGTGGGGGATAGGGATGAGCCGAACACCCTCCGGTTTGGTTCGCAGAAGAACATGCAAACAGGCAAAAAATTTGGCAGTACACATGAACACCGTTAAAGTCTATGGGACTAATTTCCATAACAGACCTGAAGGGCCTTGTATGGATTTTAGGGGGATTCCCACAGAATTTTATTTTTAACTGTGGTTCAGGGTTCCCCTTAATATTTATACCAGACCCAAAGGGCCTGTTAGTAGACTGTGGGGGGAACCCATGCTCTTTTTTTCAATGAGTTTTATCTATATTGCCGAGACCTGACAATTCATTACAGCCGCGATCAGTTTTAAAAGACAATTTTTCCTTTAGAAATGTAATTTTGCTGTGGTACTGTTCTAAACACGGGAAAAATGTGCCACTTTGCATGCATACTATAGACACCCCCCAGGCACAATATTAAAAGGAATATTCTATTTTTTATTGTTTCACTTTAAGCATTGAAAAAATCACTGCTCCCGAAAAAACTGACGTTTTTTAAAAAAAAATTTGCATTAAAACATGTCCCCTGGGGCAGAACCCAGGTCCCCAACACTTTTTATGACAATAACTTGCATATAAGCCTTTAAAATTATCACTTTTGATTTTTCATGTTAGTGTCCCATAGACTTTAATGGTGTTCCGACAGCTTTCGAATTTGCCGAGAACAACGCATATTGTTTGCTATTCGGCGAACAGGCGAACCCCTGATGTTCGAGCTCATCTCTAGTGGGGGATAATAGCCAAGTAGTCTGAGGGACTAGCAAAGGAAAAAGGTCAAAAGGAGATATGGATGGGGGCAAGGATATGTAGAGAACACTTGAAGAAGCTCATGCATGTTTTAGTTGATCTTGTATGACTCTTGAGTTGGGGCAAGAAACAGTTGCCATCACTTTTAGGTATCTGTGGATTTGAAATAATTCAAAGGTTTCCTGACTTTTCCTTCTGTGTTATCCAGATGGAGGTAAATCTTCCATTTGAAGTATATCATTGACAATAAAGTACCATCATGGAGGGGAACTCTGCTTCCACAAAAGAGAAATGCAGGCTCTAGCTGCATTTAGTATGTGGACTGTGAGAGGAAGCCTTGTATTTAGATGAGCTCCTCACTGTGGCATGTAACAGGCAAGCAACCAGATCTTGACTGAGATCTACCATAATTAGGCTTTTAATCATATTAGTGATTTTGGTCCAGAAAAGGCACAATTTAAGACAGTGGGCGAACACTTTTATATTTGAGAATTAATCTCAAAATTGAGGAAAATTGGCTTTTGGACAGTTATCACTGCAACAAGTATCCCCATTTGATCCCTGTTTCTTTATTCCTGTTCTAGTGACAACTCACATTTTTACATTTTCCCTCAGTTTCAGTTCCAGTAAAGGTTTCTAGAAGAAAAATAGAGAGGACCAATGTCCTAAGCAGAGACAAAGCAAAACTAACAACATGGCAGGGCTTCTGATCCTTCCCCATGCTTTCAAAAACAAAGAATATGATTGGGCTATAGAAGCTTTTAATAAAAAAAGGCACATTTGCAGAACAAAATATTTGAAACAACAGCTGGGGCTTTACAGAATGTAAATATAAAAAAAAGGGGCTGATAAGTTGAAATATCAAAAGTTATATCAGTAAAGGAAATATATTTTGCCCAAAATATATTGGTATGCTGACATCTTCACTGGAACTAAGGGTCCAAGCCCAACCCCTGAAAAGCAACCCCCCACCCTAATACCCCCTCCACCAAATGATTTGGACCAGTGAACAAAGCAAGGTCCATAAAGACATGGATGAGTGAGCTTGGGGTGGAGGCACTTGACTGGGCTGCACAGAGTCCTGACCTCAACCCGATAAAACACCTTTGCGATGAATTAGAGCCTTGACTGTGAGCCAGGCCTTCTCACATCAGTACCTGACCTCACAAATGCACTTCTTGAAGAATGGTCAAACATTCCCATTGACACACTTCTAAACTATGTGAACAGCCTTCCCAGAAAAGTTGAAGCTGTTATAGTTGCAAAGGGAGGGCCAATGCAATATTGAACCCTACGGACTAATGCCCTGTACACACGGTCGGACTTTTTTCGGACATTCCGACAACAAAATCCTCTGATTTTTTCAGACGGATGTTGGCTCAAACTTGTTTTGCCTACACATGGTCGCACAAAGTTGTCGGAATTTCCGATCGCCAAGAACGCGGTGACGTCAAGCACGTACGACGAGACTAGAAAAGGCCAGTTCAGAACCAAGCGAGGCACCCTTTGGGCTCCTTTTGCTAATCTCGTGTTAGTAAAAGTTTGGTGAGAGACGATTCGCGCTTTTTCAGACTCGTGGCTTTCAGATCGTTTTCTGCCGTTCAGTTTGTGCTTGTGAGTTTGTATCTGCTCTTCAGTGCGTGCAGTCAGTTCGTATTGGAGTTTTCTGTGCGATCTTGTCCACTCGTTGCTGTTTTTCAGGTCGCTCTTCACAGGCCTTGCTGTTCTTCAGTGCGTTCTGTTACTTCGTTCTGAGCAGCCGACCGTTTTCTAGCCATGTTTCATATGCGTACTCCTCGTACAGTTCGTGCTGTGCGGGGGCTTGGTGTTGGGGTCCTGACCTTGACACAAGTCCAGTCCATGAACAGGGTGGGGAGGAGTTGATGGACCAAGAATTGGTTGCTTCAGCGTGACCAGTTCTCTCATATGCCTTTGCTCCGTGAGATCCGTGAGAATAATCCTGATGATTTCAGAAACTTTCTCAGGATGACGGACCCCGTATTTCACCGTTTGTTGGCTTCGCTGACCCCCTATATCAGCAGGCAGGATACCTGCATGAGACAAGCCATCACTCCGGAGCAGAGTGTTTTTAATTACCGGCTGGCCAGAGCCCGAAGAGTGGTGGAGTACACATTTGGAATCCTGGCCAGCCGGTTCCGACTATTTCTGACACCCATCCATATGGCGGAGTATAAACTGAACCATATTATACTGGCGTGCTGTGTTCTCCATAATTCCAAAACTCCAAAACATTCAGCCAACTATGCTGGCTCAGTTGGGCCTGAGGCCGGAATACCAAATACATCAACAATGACGGCACTTGAAAGTCCTGGCTTGCCCTCCCTGAATGCCCGTGATGTCCGGTTACGATACCTGGAGTTCTTTGCGGGTAGGGGGGCTATCAATATGCCAGACAATCTGTGACACCTTTTTCAAATAAAAAACAACCAAGAGCAATTCTTGGTGGACATTTACTGCTTGTGTTTGTTTGAGCTGACCCTGACAGAAATGTGTTGAGTGAAAACGACGTAAGCAGAAAATGTCGTGATTGGGTAACCTTATAAAGAATAGTGTTGGCTGGTACTTCCTCAATGCAAGAACACATTTCACTCCAAGTGCACTTGCAACTGCACTGAACCTGCACTTGTAGTGCAAAGAGGATTTGCCCTTAGGAAATAACCCCCATTTTTGCATAAAACAGCTATTACATCACCCCAAAAGTGTTGTAGTGTTGAGACAATAATCCACACATTCTTGAGTAAGGCACTTTTTTATACCTGCACAATCACATGTGCATTTACCAAAGGTTTTTAAAACAAAACAACATGTGTGTTGTATAACAATTTTTGGGCGGGGCATTATCAAAAATCTAAATATCCATTTCAGATAAAACAGGCCTGTGTAAAACCAACAAGAAAGCCAAAAAACTTGAACTTACAAAGTTCACATTAGGTAAAACCTGAAGGCTATATCAGACATCAGTATTTAGGAACTGGGTTTGATATAGCGTTCAGATGGGGGGAAATCACCCCTGGAAAAGCCAAATTTGGAAGATGCACACCAATTTACAAATGTCCACATGTGCTATCTGCCATTAGGGGGGATCAAGGGACGTGTTTTGGGGGAGCAAGCCCTTCCTCAACGCTACTTTATAATTGAGGAAGGGGTTGCACCCCCAAAACGCGTCCATTGATCTCCTGTGATGGCAGATAGCACATGTTGGCACACTGTGTGCATCCTCCAAATTTGGCTTTTCTAAACATTGTAAAAATTTTAGTAAGATTGGACCACGATAAAACAGGTGATTTTGTGGGGTTTAAATTCGCCCCAAAACATCAATGATGTTATTATTTTTTTTAATAACATCACTGATTTGTTGCTGGATGTTTTGCAATTGGAGATTACACCCCATGATCTCCCCTATCAGTATCTGGGCACTTTCAGATGTAAAGCGTTCTGGATCCCGATCACCTAAAAAGAGATAAAGAACAAAAAAAAAGGTCTCAAAAATCTGCCACCATCCATCTCTTTTACCTGAGCCTGTGGTCGCAGACACTCACCTGTTGTGGTGCCAATCTCCACCACGTCTTCTTCTTCCTCCTGCTCTTCTTCTTGGGTAGGTATTTCCCCTTCTTCCAGAGGGGGGGGGGTCTCTGGTCTCCTGGGATGAGGGGTGTCCGAGTCTTTTCTCCCCTATGTAAAACAAAAATGGTATACTTAGCGCACAGATATTTGATGGCCGAACTATAGAAATAGGAAACATTGCTTGGAAGTGGGGTACAATTGTCTATTTTAGCCAAGTTCAAAGATGTCTTTTTTTTATTGTCCTTTGTCAAGCTGCAATACTTTACCTGTTTAGTACAAGCTTCACACATGTAACCCCCCCTATAGTATACACTGGAGCACCTGTGTGCCCCCCCTAATAAAAATGGTGTTCTTGTGTCCCACACTAGTGCTCCAGTGTCCAGATGTGAAAACAGCTGCTCAGTGTCCTCTCCTTACACACAATCTAGTTTGCATTTCATTCTAGTAACAAACCCATCTACATAAACAAATATTTGGCATCCAAGTAGGCCCAAAAAAAATGTGGGAAAATGCATATGGCCTAAACAATGGTGTTCTAGAGGCCGAAAGAAAAATGTTTGATACGAACGAATAATGGGCCCATGAACATTAAAGTTGACCTTTTTAAACGTTACAATTACTAAAAGCATATGGAGCAGAACGAACGCAATAAAGACAGAAAGAATATGATCACAGCACAACTACTTACTTTTTTGCAGCACTCTCCGGATCTTTCGGTACTGCTCCGGCTCTCTCAACTTCAGGTCCGACCACCGCTTCCTGAGCTGATCTTTAGACCTTCGTACCCCGAAATTCCGCTCAAGACTCCTGACCACTTTACCAATGATTTTGGCCTTTCGGATGTTGGGGTTGGGGTAAGGCCCATATTTTCCGTCATAGTCGGACTTCTTCATGATGTCTACCATCTCCAACATCTCCCCAAACTACATATTTGTGGCCTTAAAACGTCTCCTTCTGGATCGGAATGTGCCTGGATCCGGGCTTTCCTCCTCCTCCTCCTCGTTGCTAGAATTAGCATGCACCTGTTGTAACTCCGCCATCATGCTCTTCCCCCACTGCGCCGAATGAAAAGGGGCAGGGAATAGACTAGAAAGAACGTCAGGGGCGGGCGGAGTTACACGCATGCGCAGTGCGTATAAAGCGTAACACGCGTGCGTATTACGTACGATCTGTGAGCGGAGGAAGGAGCATTGGACGCGCCGATCGTAAGAACGAAGGTAAGAGACAAACTTGGGCCTATACTGCTTCTAAATTGAGGCCTATATTGTAACAAGATTAGGAGAGTTTGGACTGACATTAGGCTTTGTCTTGTGTTGTGTCTTGCAGTGAACATGGATATGGTACTGGAAGATCAGGACTTCATTTCAGTCTTCATAGAGATGCTAAGGGAGCTGCCCTGTCTGTGGGAGATTAAACACCCCCATTACAAGAACCAAGCAAAGAGGAAGGCAGCACTGGAGCAATTGTGTGAAATTGTGAAGCAGGTGATCCCCACGGCAGACATCACTTTTTTAAAGATTTTCATTGGTGGCCTGAGGAGCACATATCTGAGGGAGCGCAATAAAGTCCTGGATTCACAGAGATCCGGAGCAGCAGATGACATCTATGTCCCCAGGATGTTGTACTACAACAGGCTGCACTTTCTGGCAGGCCAGACTGAACCCAGGCCATCCCTCTCCAGTCTTCCTTCCACGCTTCCTTCCCCCCTGGCTGAGGCTTCTGACGCCCAACCTGGGCCTTCCAGGCCACATATGGAGGAGCCCAGATTGAGCCAGGTATAGCATTCCTCTAAATATTTCTGCTTGTCCAATCAATGATGTTACCTAGATGTTAGTTGGGAGTACTAATTTAGGATTGTGATTGATGATGCCAAAACTAAAACCATGTCCCTTTTTCATACACAGGGAAGTCTCAGCCAGGAGGTGGCCGGGCCGAGCCGGCTGATATCAAGGTCCCTCCACCCCCCCTGGAAACAGAAAGTGGCAGTAGGAGGAGTGCCCTAGAGGAGGTGGCTATCAGATTTTTTTGGAGGGCTACAGAGGTCCTGGGAGCACCACACACCATGCAGGAGAACATTGCTGCATTCATTGCCTATAAAATGCAGAGGATGGAGGAGGGCCAAAAAGCCATGTGTCAGGCCCTCATATCAGAGGCTCTGGCGAAAGGTGTGAGGGGCCAACTTACACCTCACACACAGCTTTGGGATGGTCCTCCTCCTCCTCCTGCAGGTCCTCCTCCTCCTCCTCCCTCTCCTCCAGGTCCTCCCAGTCCTCCTCCAGGTCCTCCCAGTCCTCCTCCTCCTCCAGGTCCTACTCCTCCTCCTGCCACATCTCCAACTGCACAGCCACAGCCCGGAAGGAAGTGTGAAAGGAAGACCAGAGAGTGATTGCCCTGGATCCAGTCTGGTTGGCCAAAAGATGCAGCCTCTTGTGGTACCACAGCCTGGGGACACTGATGTCATCTGCTGCTATCCGAGTCTCTGTGAATCCCGGACCAGACTGCCCTCCCTTATATATGGACTCCTCAGGCCACCAATTTTGAGGTTTAAGAATTGATGTCTGCCGTGGGGGTCCCAGGCTTCACTAATTTCTCATGTTGATCCAGTGTTGCCTTCCTCTTTGTTTGGTTCTGATCCCTTAATAAAGGATTTTTGTTTTGAATTATACTCTCCTATGTGTTTTACTTCAAAAATGACGGTTTGTTTGTGAGGATTCAGGTACATTTCAAAAATACAATGTGAAATGAACAAGGGACACCAACAACAAAAAATCTCCTGGAGATTAAATAATAAAAGATATCAATGGTGTTGGGGTAACTTGCCACACAAAACACACACAAAAATATTCTGGAGTAAAAATAAAAATAACATTGAACAAAGATCAGCCTTGGAAAAAATCCAAACATTAAAGAAAAAAAAAGGCTTAAAAAGAAAAAAAAAAAAAACATAAAAAATATAAAACTGTCAGATGTGACAACTAATAACAATATATTGAGGGAATCCCACTAAAAAAACACAAATAAAACTTTGTGAGAAGTGTGTGTGAATATGAGCAGCAAAACTACTTAATTCTTGTCACATTATAAAGAAGAAGAGAGTGCGCTGTATTAAACCATTTTTAACATTGCAGCGTGACGAAAGTGCTGTATCCATTGCGAACGCTAAGTTTACCAGAACGAGCTGTCCCGTGTCGGAATTTCTTCTGAGCATGCGTGGCACTTTGTGCGTCGGAACAGGCCACACACGGTCGGAATTGACGCGATCGGATTTTGTTGTCGGAAAATTTTATCTCCTGCTGTCCAACTTTGTGTGTCGGAAAATCCGATGGAAAATGTCCGATGGAGCCCACACACGGTCGGAATTTCCGACAACACGATCCGATCGGACATTTTCCATCGGAAAATCCGACCGTGTGTACGGGGCATAAGACTGGGATGCCATTAAATTTCATGTGTGTGTAAAGGCAGACGCCCCAATATTTTTGGTAATAAAATGTATCTTTCTAGTCGGTTTAAAATGATATGCTCGTTGCTTGTCTGGTAATTTATACACTTGTACCAGGGCAAAAGACCAAAATTGTAATCTTGTACTTACTTTGGCATTGCTATTGGTACTATTGTATATGTGTACATTTGGATAGACTAAATACACTTGGAGTTAAAAAAAAGGCATAACTACTATGTTGATACCAGCCAATATGCCTTCAACATTGGACAGATGCATTACTTGCCAATCACGTAACTGTAAATGTATGTCATGTTTTTGACATCAAACACTGTGGTTATGGCAGCAGCTAGCTGCCATAACCCCAGTATCTTTTTTTCAGTCAGGCGGTCGGCTTTTATATAAAAGTGGTCCAAGTGGTGGATTCAGCGCAAGATAACTTTTATAGGCAGCGGGAGAGGTGCACCCCCCCTCCCGCCGATTCCCAGTCATCTCTGAGTTTATCGGAGCCGTCGGTAAGCCCGGAGCCGATCTGATCCATTGGATGCCTGGGCAGCAAGGCCAAGTGAGGGCAAGAGAGCCCCCACTTGGCTCTATGCCCTTGGAGGACAGGAGCGACGTCTGACATCACTTCCACGTCTCAGGCTCAAAGGGATTTTTTTTCCCATCTTAAAGCCACAATTACATTTTTTTTTTGCTTTTAAAGGTAAATGAGAGATCTGGGGTCTTTTTGATCCCAGATCTCTCAATAAAGAGGACCTGTCATGCTTAGTACTATTACAAGGGATGTTTACTATCAGGTTTTCTGCCTGAGGGTGAATGAGAACTGTGTGCCTGGCTGGGCAGGGTGACGGACGAACCACAATACGCAGCAGCTCCTACGGGGTTACCGCTAAACAAGAGTCCAAAATGTGTGATCAATATCTGCAAAAAAAGTGGTGTCTTCCACCAGCTAATGGAAATCCTCTCCACCACACATGAACAACAGAACTAAAATGCACTCACTGACATTAAAGCTGCCAGAGGAAAGAAGCAACATGCGCGTTTGTGTCAACAGGATCCTTCACACATGGTCAACCAGCTCCATTCTCTCACTGGGGGCACCCCGCAATACCACTTCTCACCACTGGGGATTGTCAAAAGGTTTGTTTGATACTGTCTGGGAAAAAAGCCACACAGAGCCACAAGCAGGGGACCACATATAGTGTAGTAAATGTATTAAAAAGTATTTCACAAAGAAAAGTAAAAAGCTTAATCCAAATGCCAGTAAAACGATTGTCATGACAAATAAAACAGTGCACTTACAAAGAGAGCCGCCAGTTCCAAGCATGGAAGTGGTGGTGGGATGTTAGCGTGAAGCTTCTGCCCCAAAGCGTTTCATGTGAATGCATGTCTTCAGGGGACGCTAGTACCATGCGAGAATGGAACTGGTTGGCCACGTGAGCCAAAAAATTACATAGCCCCCCCCCCCCCCAAAATCCAAACCAGACCCTTCAGAACTAGTAACTAATTAAAGGAGAACTCCCAAATACATACCATACCCTTAATCTGAGCATGCAGCTTGGTAGACCAATAAGGGGAAGGGGGGGAGGTCAGCAGCTCCTGAACCATAATAGGCCACAGGCAGTTCTGAAGGGTCTGGTTTGTTTTTTGTGAAGGAACTCGTGTCATTTTTTTGGTCTAGGGTTTTCCCTCAAAATCCATACCAGATACAAATAGTGTGGTGTTGATCTAGAGGGGGGTCATTGCATTTTTTTCATGTGGACCCCATCCTAAAATCCCTACCAGATTCAAAGAGTTTTACATGTCAAATGTGACCAATACATATTACCCCTACTCTTCTACATAATAAAGTCAGGTGTAAATACACACACACACACACATTTTTGACAAGTCCTTTATAAAACAAAAATTACAAAATCAAGCAATGTAAATCCAGCATCAATCATGATGAACATCACCTGCTGAAATACCCACCCTTCCTCTAATAACAGAGGAAGGAGAATCAATAAACAATCATTCTTTTGTTACAGGGCACACGCATCAACCGATTCCAGGTAGGAGAGGTTTAATTGTGAGATAGTTTTTTACCTTTTTCACCTCCCCTTCCTCCCCTGTATATCTTAACTCCATTCTGTCCTTAGTGAAAGTATATTAACCCCTCACCTTCCTTTCCTGCGTATTTTAACATCAATGTCTTTATCTCCATCCTCCCGCTGTATGCAACCTGTACAGACATCCCAACCTGCAAAAACTCATTTCAGGGAGGTGACATGCCGGCGCCCCCCCCTCCAATTAAATGCAACCTGATCAGTGCCAATTAAAGTTTGCAGTTTTTGACATACATAGGCATTTTCTTTTTTACTAGTATATGTTTTTGAATGAGTACTGTCTGCTTCAGAGAGAAGGGAGAGTGCAAAACTGTAAGTACTGGAACATGGAAACTTCAAATTAAATTTTAAATAAAAGGTATAATGTCATATTATGGCAAGTTCTCCTGCCATATCCCCAGCACTCAGCTCTTCACAGAGGAATCTGTTAGGACTGCCATTGTAACTTTAAATATTATAAAGACTTTTGGCATAATCTAATGAAAACTTCTATTTGCAATATACATTAGCAAACAGTGGCATACCTTGGGGGTGTAGGACATGATGAACAGTCAGCCTCAGGTAGAGCAAACTGGGGATGGTCTATAATCACATTCCAATTCACCTGCATATACAAGCGGCACCCAGTGGCAGGAAGGGATAAGTGTATGTCTAGAGGGAAGCCAGGGGTGCTTTTTATTTCATAACACTGGGAAGGGAAGAGGTAGCATGTCACCAGCTCCGTAATGTTCAGCCGCTCCGGCTGCTCTTTCTTTCTGAATGACAGGCTCAGCCGGGAGATCGTCCATGAGCACTCAGCCAAATGCGGGAGTCTCCCACGATTTGCGGGAGACTTGGGATGTCTGCCTGTAAAACCCCTCCACCTACTCCTCCCTCTGTGTTTGACCTATAATTGCGGTATCTAGTGCACACAATTATCCAGCTTTATGTTTTAATCACCTAGGATCAGCATGCTTTTTCATTTGCAAAAAACGAGATCACTTTGGAGTGTCTACTTTCCAAAAGGGTGATATTTTGGGGGTGTTCATACTGTCTTGGCATTTTTATTTGATATGCTTTATAACAGAAAGTAAGGGAAACAGTTGTTATCAACATTTTTGTTCTTTCTTTATTTATATTGTAAAAACACTCAGTGGTTATTAAACATCACACAAAGAACGCTGTGTGTCTTAAAAAATGATATGAAATTTAAAAAATCCATTTGGGCATGACCAAGTAATTATCAGTCAAACTATCATAGCACCTAAAACCTAAAAATGGCCTAGTTATAATACATGCAGGGGTATATACATGCTGGTATCCAAGTGGTTAAATAAAAAAACAAGTGATAACATTGCCTGATAAATAAGTATTGTGTCACGCTGTCACCTTGTAGGCTCAGGCCATTGTGGTATAGTAAGTTCTCCAGTTGAAATCAGTCTTTTGGGTCACTGAACTGCTCAGTTCTAGAATTAGAGATGTCAGTATAAAATACTACTTGTCCAGGAAACATTTCAAGGGTAATTATGATCCACCATGACCTCTAACATATTGATTCCCTTTCCAGCTGTAATAGTAATCATTTATAGCAGAAAGGAACAAGTAGTATTTTAAGCTGTGGTTTTCCCGGACTCACCAAAAACAAAGGTAGAGAGATGTAACGAAAAGTATAAAGTAAACATATAGGGGCAGAGAGTGAATTTTAGCAGAAACAACATTTTTTGAATCTATGCAAAGTAAATTGTTGGTTCTGAAACACTATTGTGGTTAACATTGTGTGATAAATATTCAGCTGAATATTGTCTAGATGAGAAATTAGTTTTGATTTTATAACTACTTGAAATCAAGGAGTGTTTTTGTGCTCACCCTGTTTTACCAGCAGATCACCAATCAGTTCCTGGTATGATTTTAAACTGCATAAGGCAGTGGTTCTCAACTCCAGTCCTCGGGACCCACCAACAGGCCAGATTTTAAGTATTACCTTGGGGGAGTTGCAGACTAGAATACTGCAATTACTGAGCAGCAAGTGATATCACCTGTGATGTATTTCAGCTATCTTGCAAACCTGGCCTGTTGGCGGGTCCCGAGGACTGGAGTTGAGAACCACTGGCATAAGGGCTTGTAGCCAAAAAAGTCAAATACAAAAAAAAACTTTTTGATGTATCATGATTCTGCAAGCACATGCATATGCCTGGGTGCCAGGGTCTAACAATCAATGGGCACCCTACAACTTTTGCACACACTCCTTACCTACTGAAATTAACCAACCAGCTATATTTTTCCAGCTAATGTTCTTTTGAGGTAAAGCCAACAATATTTCCTAAGCGCACACATGTATATACTGTATATTTACATGGTGAGCACAAAAACACACTTGATTTGAAGTAGTTACAAATTCAAAACGTATTCAAGTATGTTTACAAATTTGGTGACCGCAGATACATGAACTCAAAAAATGAATATCTGTGCAGGTCTCCCACCACCAGAGGGCAGTGAAATCCAAAAAGGTTCACCCAACAGCAACGCAGCACTTGCGTGTTGGAATTTGCTAAAACAGTGTTGTGACTGTGAAGCGTGCTTTCAGATGCAAATTTAATGTAGATCCACCTAGTAACAAGTCCGTTTTAAAATGGTACAACAATTTAATTGAGAAAGGATGCATCTGTGATCAGAGAAAGAGACATTCAGGCCGACCATAAGTCTCCAAGCATATTGTCGATTGTGTCAGATTTGCCTTTTTGCGCAACTCCAAGAAGTCAACGTGCAAAGCTAAGCAAGAGTTGCATGTCCCACAAAGGATGGTAAGCAAGATCGTACGCAAACACTTGCGGTTTCACCCTTACAAGCTGCAATTGATCCATAAGTTACACCTGCAAGACAATGAAACATGACTTGAAACTTTCAGGAATCTCCAGACATTAATGGAATTTGATGATAACTTGCTGTCAAAAATAATTTTCCGTAATGAGGCGACCTTCCACTTAAGGAATGTGTGTGATACCAACTGATAACGCATGAAATTTTATGTGTTGATGCAACTGTAGCCACCAATGTATAAGAATATTCAAATAAAGTTACATTCTATATCTGTTTGAAATTAAGGAGTGTTTATATATATATATACCAAGATCTTAATAAAGGTCAAATGTCCAGTGAACAGATTTTCTAATTGTCAGAATCATTGTCCTAAATTTTTCTGGGTGTGATTAATTCATAAAAAGCATAAAAGCATCAGTTTGCCCAATGGCATAAACCCAGACTGGAGAAAACAACTAACCACTTCAACCCCAGAGCCCTATTGCCACTTTCAAATAAATAAAGTGGAGTTCCACCAAAAAGTGGAACTTCCACTCATTTGTCTCCTCTCCCCCTCCGGTGCCACAATCTGCACATTTCAGGGGAGACTGGGAACAGGATACCTGTCTTTGACAGGTATCCTGTTCCCACTTCCAGGAGTCTGGGCTGCGGCCCGTGACATCACTGAGGGGCTCCCTACTGCTCCCTCCTCCTCTCCTTGTCACCGTGCCAGTAGGAGAGAGGAACGGGGCCTCGCGCATGCGCAGTAGGGTTCCCGGTGTGAAGCCGTAAGGCTACACTGCTGGGTACCCTTACCTGCAATGGAGGCGGCAGCACCCGACAGCTGATGGAAACATCTGCGGTGCCAACATTGTGGGACTCCTGGACAGGTAAGGGTCCTATTGTTCAGCTCTGCAGCAATATATATGTGATATTGATGTAGCCAGGAGCTGGATAATATTGCCTTCCCTACCAGGAGAAACTTTGCAGCACTTACTGTAGTGAGACTGTTAATCTCTAGTGCTCAGCTTACACTCTGTCATCACATCCTGCCAGCATGGTGAATAATATCAGAGAGTGAAACAAAGCATCTTGGGACCTGTAGTCATGGCCTGTGTTACAGGGAGAGAGTCATCATGCGTGTGTACAGGAGCATCCACTGCAAGCCACTTCTGGTCATCTAACGGGAGCCAGGAGGCCACTTTCATCACATCCATGCCAGATCCTGCTGGGCAGCAGTACTGCATGACACAAGACTGAGCGCCATCCCTAGAGCCAGGCTCTGCAGAGGCCTGTTGTGGAGCTTTCACATCACTTTCCATCAAAGAAGATCGTTAGGACTGGTGAGCGGACACTTGCCCACCCACTAATAACAAGGGACACTGCATGCAGACAATGTTGTCTTTCTCTTTGCCTAAACATGTAGAACACTGTGCTACACTCACTCCCTGCCAAGCAGCAACAGTGTTCATTCTGCTTTAGAACACCACAAGCACACTTTATGACACCCTGCTTGCCAGGACACATCAGCCTAATTTACTTCACTCTGCTTATCAGGATATCACCAGTATACCACCAAAGAGCTAGCTGAAGACTCAAGGCTTCTCTTTTTTCTAAGGGACTACAACATCCCCCCCCCCTACACACACAAGGGATTAACGCTTTTGGTGCCATAAAGGCCCTACTTTAACCCAGGACTTTATTTATTAAGTGAGCGGGTTTAAGTCTTATGCCCCGTACACACGGCCGGACATTGATCGGACATTCCAACAACAAAATCCTAGGATTTTTTCCAATGTATGTTGGCTCAAACTTGTTTTGCGTACAAACGGTCGCACAAAGTTGTCGGAAATTCCGATCGCCAACCACGCGGTCATGTACACCACGTACGACGAGACTAGAAAAGGCCAGTTCAGAACCAAGCGCGGCACCCTTTGGGCTCCTTTTGCTAATCTCGTGTTAGTAAAAGTTTGGTGAGAGGCCGGAATGATACATCAAACCACACTGATGGCGCTTGAAAGCGGCCGTCCTGGCTTGCCCTCCCTGAGTGCCCGTGATGTCCGGTTACGCTACCTGGAGTTCTTTGCGGGTAGGGGGGCCATCAATATGCCAGCAAATATGTGAAGCCTTTTTATAATAAAAAAAAAAGAACTTCTTTGTGGACATTTACTGCTTGTGTTTGTTTTAGCTGACACTGACAGAAATGTGTTGATTGTAGAAAATGGCATGATTGTGTAACCTTATACAAAGTACTGTTGGCTGTTATTTACTAAATGCAAAAACACATTTCACTACAAGTGCACTTGCAACTGCACTGAAACTGCACCTGTAGTGCCAAGAGGATTTCCCCTAGGAAATAACCCCCATTTTCTCTGAAAACAGCAATGACATCACCCCAAAAGTGTTGTAGTGTTGAGATAATAATCCACACATTCTTGATTAACAAACTTTTTTATACCTGCACAATCACATGTGCATTTACCAAAGGTTTTTCAAACAAACCAACATGTTTGTTGCATAAAAATTTTTAGGGTGGCATTATCAAAAATAGAAATGTCCATTTACGATAAAACAGGCCTGTGTAAAACCAACAAGAAAGACAAAAAACTTGAACTTACAAAGTTCACATTAGGTAAAACCTGAAGGCAATATCCGACATCAGTATTTAGGAACTGTGTTTGATATTGCGTTTAGATGTCCTATCACCCCTGGAAAAGCCAAATTTGGAAGATGCACACCAATTTACGAATGTAAACATGTGCTATCTGCCATCACGGGGGATCAAGGGACGTGTTTTGGGGGAGCAAGCCCTTCCTCTCAGCTACTTTATTATTGAGGAAGGGGTTGCACCCCCAAAACGCGTCCATTGATCTCCCGTGATGGCAGATAGCACATGTTGGCACACTGTGTGCATCCTCCAAATTCGGCTTTTCAAAACATTGCAAAAATATTTAAAACATTGGACCACAATAAAAAAAGTGATTTTGTGGAGTTTTAAATTCGCCCCAAAACATCAATGATGTTATTATTTTTTTGAATCACATCATTTATTTTTTTCTGGATGTTTTGCAATTCTTCATTACACCCCATGATCTCCCCGATCAGGATCTGGGCACTTTCAGATGTGAAAGGATCTCGATCCCTAACATCACGATCACCTAAAAAGAGATAAACAAAACAAAAACAGGTATCAAAAATCTGCCACCATCCATCTCTTACCTGAGCCTGTGGTCGCAGACACTCACCTGTTGTGGTGCCAATTTCAACCACATCTTCTTCTTCCTCCTGATCTTCTTGGGTTGGGGGTATTTCACCTTCTTCCATAGGTGGGGGGTCTGTGGTCCCCTCGGATGAGGGGTGTCCTCCGAGTCTTTTATCCCCTTTGTAAAACAAAAATGGTATAATTAGCACACAGATATTTGATGGCAGAACTAGAAATAGGAAACATTGCTTGGAGGTGGGGTACAATTGTCTATTTTAGCAGAGTTCCAAGATGTCGATTTTTTTATTGGCGTTTGTCAAGCTGCAATACTTTACCTGTTTAGTACAAGCTTCACAGATGTAGCCCCCCCTATAGTATACACTGGAGCACCTGTGTGGCCCCCCCTAATAAAAATGGTGTTCTGGTGTCCCACACTAGTGCTTTAGTGTCCAGATGTAAAAACAGCTGCTCAGTGTCCTCTCCTTACATAGAATCTAGTTTGCATTTCATTCTAGTAACAAACCCATCTACACAAACAAATATTTGGCATCCAAGTAGGCCCTAAAAAATGTGGGAAAATGCATATGGCCTAAACAATGGTGTTTTAGAGGCCGAAAGAAAAATGTTTGATACGAACGAATAATGGGCCCATGAACATTAAAGTTGCCCTTTTAAACTGTACAATTACAGAAAAGCATATGGAGCAGCACGAATGTAATAAAGACAAAAAGAATAGGAACACAGCACTACTACTTACTTTTTTGCAGCACTCTGCGGAACTTTCGGTACTGCTCTGGCTCTCTTAATTTCAGGTCCGACCACCGCTTCCTGAGCTGAGGCTTCTGACGCCCAACCTGGGCCTTCCAGGCAACATGTGGAGGAGCCCAGATTGAGCCAGGTATAGCATTCCTCTAAATATTTCTGCTTGTCCAATCAATGATGTTAACTAGATGTTAGTTGGGAGTACTAATTTAGGATTGTGATTGATGAAGCAAAAACTAAAACCATGTCCCTTTTTCATACACAGGGAAGTCTCAGCCAGGAGGTGGCCGGGCCGAGCCGGCTGGCTGGTCTGCAGGTCTCTCCACTCCCCCTGGAAAGAGAAAGTGGCAGGAGGAGGAGTGCCCTAGAGGAGGCTGGCAGAGGACTCTTTTGGAGGGCTACAGAGGTCCTGGGAGCACCACACACCGTGGAGGAGGACATTGCTGCCACCATTGCCTATAAAATGCAGAGGATGGAGGAGGGACAACAACTCATGTGTGAGTCGCTCATATTGGAGGCTCTTAAGAAAGGTATGAGGGGCCAAATTACAGCTCAGACACACCTTTGCGATGGTCCTCCTCCTCCTGCAGATCCTCCTCCTCCTCCTTCTCCTCCAGGTCCTCCCAGTCCTCCTCCTTCTCCAGGCTCTACTCCTCCTCCTGCCACATCTCCAACAGCACAGCCACGGGAAGGAATCGTGGAAGGAAGACCAGAAAGTGAGGACCCCGGATCCAGTCTGGTCGGCCAAAAGATGCAGCCTCTTGTGGTACCACAGCCTAGGGACACACATGTCATCTGCTGCTATCCGGATCTCTGCGAATTCTGGACCAGACTGCCCTCCCTTACATATGGACTCCTCAGGCCACCAATTTTGATGTTCAAGAATTGATGTCTGCCGTGGGGGTCCCAGGCTTCGCTAATTTCTCCTGTTGATCCAGTGTTGCCTTCCTCTTTGTTTGGTTCTGAGCCCTTAATAAAGGATTTTTGTTTTGAATTATACTCTCCTATGTGTTTTACTTCAAAAATGACAGTTTGTTTGTGAGGATTCAGGTACATTTCAAATATACAATGTGAAATGAACAAGGGACACCAACAACAAACAATCTCCTGGAGATTAAATAATAAAAGATATCAATGGTGTTGGGGTAACTTGACACACAAAACACACACAAAAATATTCAGGAGTAAAAATAAAAATAACATTGAACAAGGATCAGCCTTGGAAAAAATACAAACATTAAATCTACAACAAAAAAGGCTTAAAATCCCCCAAAAAAACAAAACAAAAACAAAAACATTCTGTCAGATGTGATAACTAACAATATATTCAGGGAATCCCAATAAAAAAACAAAAAAAAAAAGTTTGTGAGAAGTGTGTGTGAATATGAGCAGCAAAACTACTTCATTCTTTTCACATTATAAAGAAGAAGAGAGTGCGCTCTATTAAACCATTTTTAACATTGCAGCATGACGAAAGTGCTGTATCCATTGCGAAAGCTAAGTTTACCAGAACGAGCTGTTCCATGCCGGAATTTCTTCTGAGCATGCGTGGCACTTTGTGCGTCGGAACAGGCCACACATGGTCGGAATTGACGCGATCGGATTTTGTTGTCGGAAAATTTTATCTCCTGCTGTCCAACTTTGTGTGTCGGAAAATCCGATGGAAAATTTCCGATGGAGCCCACACACGGTCGGAATTTCCGACAACACGCTCCGATCGGACATTTTCCATCGGAAAATCCGACCGTGTGTACGGGGCATTAAAGGTTAAATTGGTTGCATTAAATGAAATACAGTGTTATACCATTTTCTGGACCTGTTGTGTTGTGGTACAGAAGAGAGTGGTCTGACAAAAAAGGGTCATTCTCCTGCCCTTCTTCTGCCTGTACCCATAGATTTCAACCTAAACAGAGTGTTTGATCTTATGTAAATGTTCTTTATTTACTGCAATCAATTACTGTTTCTTTTTTACCATTTCTGCCATCAGTGTTATATGTCATAGTAAACCTTCATCTATTGACAAGTTTATGTTACTGAATTCTAATGCTCTTAATACCTCAGTAAATAGGATTCAACAGTTTCACTTGATTGTGTGTGTCTCTAATTGTCTTTGGTCACCACAAGAATGTCTGAACCCAGGGTGTCAGAGGTGTTAGAGGACTTGCAAGGTCAGGGCAACCAGTGGGGTACAAATTCTTTAAGCGGCCCTCACTGGGGTAGCGCTACATTAGAAATATACACATATGCATACTGACCTCTTTACCAAGTCATTTATGCTACTAAAAATTAAATATGTTTACAGTTTCCATAGTGACTGCAAAAAAGGCAATAAAGAAGACACAATTGACTCAGAATAGGTAATTGAAGTTTATAACATGAACATCTGACAGATTTTAAGACCTATATTATATGAATTCCACAGTATCTCCAAAGATGAAGCATAATCAAGTGTATTTTGTTAATATTATTGCAGTTCTTTCATAGACTTGTTCCATTTTATAATAAAACTACTACAGGCATTACCAAGAATACTATGTAAAGGAGAGTATTTCTTGTATTTTAAAAAGAAATCTCTTTGTATCACTGTCATAAACTCTATATTTATGAATGGGGATGGGCCGAACACCTCTCTGTTTGGATCTCAGCAGAACTCCCGAACAGGGGAAATGTTCTAACCCGAACAGCATACCCCATTGAAGTCTATGGGAGTCCATTTTGAAAGCTTATATACAAGTAATTGGCCATAAAAGAGGTATGGGGGTCTGGGTACTGCCCTGGGGGACATGTATCAATATATATATATTTTTAAAACAATCGTTTTTTCAGGAGCAGTGATTTAAATTATGCTTAAAGTGCAACAATAAAAATGAAAAATTCCTTTAACCGCTTCAATACCCGGCCATAGTCAAATGACATCCACAGATGGGATCTCCCATCCTGGGTGGACGTCATATGACAGCCTCGGCTTTCCGCCAGTACTGCAAAGCGGCGATCGGGGTACCGTTGTGTCCCTCAGGACACAGCCGTTCCCCAATGGGGGTATTGAAGCGGCGGCGGTAGGCGGCGGAGCGTCAGTAATGGCGGATGTCAATGCAGAGCGGCATTGGGAAGCGGCGTGTATTGTACCGGTTCCGGCGGATGCAGAGCGGTGATCGGGACGGTGATCGGGGCTGAGGCTTTTCCCCTGGATACAGCTCAGCCCCGATCACTGTAGCCAATGACATGGCTCTTCATCACATGACCGGCTGTGTCCAATCACAGCCAGTCACTAATGTAAACAGCACTGTGAGTAACTGCTGTTGCTGGGCTCTTCTCCTCACACACCGATCAAGTGTGAGGAGAAGAGATCAGCTAACAGTGAGTTACCACATATGTACTACTGTGCCCAGATCGCCCCTCCTAAATAAAAAGAGTACCTGTTACCTTAGAGTACCTGTCACCTCAGAGTATCTGTCACCTCAGAGTACTTGTCACCTCAGAGTACCTGTCATCTCAGAGTACCTGTCATCTGAAAGTACCTGTCACCTCAGAGTACCTGTCACCTCAGAGTACCTGTCACCTCAGAGTACCTGTCACCTCAAAGTACCTGTCATCTCAGAGTACCTGTCATCTCAGAGTACCTGTCATCTCAAAGTACCTGTCATCTCAGAGTACCTGTCCATCAGGAGTACCCGCCACCTCACCACCTGCCACCAGAGTACCCGCCACCTCATCACCTGCCACCAGACTACCCGCCACCTCATCACCTGCCACCAGAGTACCCGCCACCTCATCACCTGCCACCAGAGTACCCGCCACCTCATCACCTGCCACCAGAGTACTTGCCACCAGAGTACCCGCCACCTCACCACCAGAGTACCTGCCACCAGAGTACCGGCCACCTCATCACCTGCCACCAGAGTACTTGCCACCAGAGTACCCGCCACCTTACCACCAGAGTACCTGCCACCAGAGTACCCGCCACCTCATCACCTGCCACCAGAGTACTTGCCACCAGAGTACCCGCCACCTCACCACCAGAGTACCTGCCACCAGAGTACCTGCCACCTCACCACCTGCCACCAGAGTACACACAGCCAGTCAGCCACTATGTCCAGAAAGGTGTACACCCCAGAAGAGGCATACCAGATACTGAGTCTGACCGATGAGAGCAACGGGGAGCTCTCACCGCTCAGTTCAGATTCTGGTTCTGATTCGGAATATGAGCCCCCCGAAGGCAGCACATCAGGATCCGAATCAGAGGAGGAAGTAGTCCGTCCAAAAAGATGATGGTCTGAACACCAGGCAGCTACCAGCAGTGCCAGCGGTGGTGGACCCCAGGAGGAGGGGCCCAGTACAAGCGCTGCTAGACCCCAGGAGGAAAGAAGTACTGCCCAAACTCATCTTACAGATTCCTTGGCAAACCCATTGTGGCTGCCTTCTACCACAGGGTCAGCCACGATCCCCCCTTTTACAGCACAGCTGGGTGTGCAGGTCAACACTGCAGGATTTTCACAAATGGATTTTTTAAATTTATTTTTCCCTAACGAATTGATTCAAGGCATCATGGACCAAACTAATCTCTTTGCCCAACAATTTATTGCAACCAACTCCAGCTCCAGCTATGCCCGCCCTTTTGAGTGGAGACCCCTAACAGTAGTGGAGCTAAAATTGTTTTTAGGCCTAACCCTGAACATGGGGCTTACAAAAAAATTAAATTCATAAGTATTGGTCGACCAAACCCATCCACCATATGCCAGTTTTTTCATCAGCCATGTCCAGGTTCCGATACGAAATCATAATGCGCTTCTTGCATTTCAATGACAACTCACAGTGCCCCCCGAAATCACCCAAACTTTGACAAACTATATAAAGTTCGCCCCCTAATTCATTAATTTTTCCCAGAAGTTTGCCGAAGTTTATGTCCCTGAAACAAACATATCTGTGGACGAATCTGGAGTTGGCATTCCCACTCCTCCAAAAGGGGTACCATATTTATATGGACAATTATTATACTAGTTTGCCCCTTCTCCGCCACCTATATCTCAAACAAACTTTGGCCTGTGGTACAACTAGAAAAAAATGAAAGGGCTTCCCACAGTGTCTTGTCACCACAAACATTCCAAGGGGGGAATCGACAAGCTTGAGGAATGAAGAAGTGTTGGCTGTGAAGTGGAGGGATAGAAAAGACGTGTACATCATGTCCACCATCCACGATGACACCTCGGTGGAACTTCACAGAAGACGCGGTACCGTTCGCAAGCCTACTTGTATCACTGAGTACAATAAATACATGGGGGGGTGGATTTAAAGGATCAGTTGTTGCAGCCCTATCTTTCAACAAGAAAATCCTTATTCTGGTACAAAAAAGTCGCAATTTACTTTTTTCATTTGGCCCTTTTAAATTCTTTCATAATCTACCAAAAATCCACAGAAACACCCACCACCTTCATAGAGTTTATTTAAGACATTGTCACTGCCCTTATTTATCAGCAAGTATCCCCCCCAGAAAGCGTTCGCTCTGATTCTGTCAGCAGACTACATGAGCATCATTTCCCGGACCATATTCCACCAACAGGATCCGGAAGACGACGCCAAAAACAATGTCGGGTGTGCACCAAAAAAGGAATTAGGAAAGATACCAGCTTCCATTGTACCGACTGTCCCTCCCAACCTGGCCTTTGCATTGGAGAAGGCTTCAGGCGATATCACACTCTGGAAAATTATTAGTCCATATTTCTAATACTGCCATTTCCCTGTTTTTAATTTCTGTCCTGAATATTTCCCTTCCTCAACCAACCATATCATTGCCTTTCATGTGACCCGATCCTGGCTTGTTTCTCAACTATGCCTCTGCCTACCATCTGCATTGTTTTTCCGCCATGTTTTTGCCTTTCACGTGAACTGACCCTGGACTGTATCGACTATGCCTCTGCCTACCGTCTATTTCTGCCTTTTACCTGCACTGACCTCGGCCTGTTGACCATGTTTTTACCTGCCCCTTGGATTGATCTTTCACCCTGCTACACAGGGGTCTCACATATGTGAGGGGCTCCAGAATAGTGTTCGGAGTTCAGAAAACCAGTTTTTGGTTTTCTGTGTTCCCATAACAGGGTCTGGTTGCCCGGATGCTTCAAAGCGATTTGGGTGGGAGAAGCCTCTACCCCTGTCCCCATTCTTTCCTGACCAATGCCCTAAGCTTGATGGTACTGCCTGCTCCCTGGACAAATACTCTGTCTGTGCTGACCATACCTCTGCCTGCTGCATGTACTAACTATGGACAGTATTCCTGCCTGCTGCATGGACGATCCTTTGATACTTTTGCTGCTGCTGACCACATCCCTGCCTGCTATCTGGACTAATGCTTTGGCTGTGCTGACATCTCTACCTGTACTGACTATTCCTGCCTGCTGCCTGTTTTGCTGTCGCTGTCCACGTTCCTGCCTGCTGCCTGGACCGATGCTCTTCTCTGTGGCACACTGCACTACTAAAACTGCAGGTAATCTTTTCTGTACCCTTTACTCAGCAGAATATTTTGGTTTGTAATTGGTATGTACAGTACATGCTATGTGTTAGAAATATGAAGGGCCTTCAACAATGTGATAGGTTGGCAGGAATTTGTGTGTAATGTATGCTCCTAGAACAACTGACAGTGCTACTTGGATGTTGGGCCTCTGTATGTGGCCAGGCTGTGTAAAAGTCTTACACATTTGGTATCGCCACACTCAGGTGGAGTAGCAGAATGTATTTTGGGGTGTCATTTTTGCTATGTACATGCTATGTGTTGGAAATATCTTATGAATGGACAACTTTGTGTAAAAAAAATGCGTTTTCATTTTTTTTCCACAGTTTCCAAAAACTTCGGGAAAAAAATGAACCATTCAAAAGACTAATTATGCCTCATAGATTATACGTTGGGGTGTTAGCTTTCCAAAATGGGGTCATTTTGTGGGCGTTTCCATTGTCCTGGTGCTCCAGGGCCTTCAAAATTGTAATAGGTGGTTGAGAAATGAGATGTGTAATTTATGCTCCTAGAATGCCTGAAGCTGCTACTTCAATGTTGGGCCTCTGTATGTGGCCAGGCTGTGTAAAAGTCTCACACATTTGGTATCGCCATACTCAGGAGGAGTAGTAGAATCTATTTTGGGGTGTCATTTTTGCTATGTACATGCTATGTGTTGGAAATATCTTATGAATGGACAACTTTGTGTAAAAAAAAATGCGTTTTCATTTTTTTTCTACAGTTTCCAAAAACTTCAGGAAAAAAATGAACCATTCAAAAGACTAATTATGCCTCATAGATTATACGTTGGGGTGTTAGCTTTCCAAAATGGGGTCATTTTGTGGGTGTTTCCATTGTCCTGGTGCTCCAGGGCCTTCAAAATTGTAATAGGTGGTTGAGAAATGAGATGTGTAATTTATGCTCCTAGAATGCCTGAAGCTGCTACTTCAATGTTGGGCCTCTGTATGTGGCCAGGCTGTGTAAAAGTCTCACACATTTGGTATCGCCATACTCAGGAGGAGTAGCAGAATCTATTTTGGGGTGTCATTTTTGCTATGTACATGCTATGTGTTGGAAATATCTTATGAATGGACAACTTTGTGTAAAAAAAAATACGTTTTCATTTTTTTTCTACAGTTTCCAAAAACTTCAGGAAAAAAATGAACCATTCAAAAGACTAATTATGCCTCATAGATTATACGTTGGGGTGTTAGCTTTCCAAAATGGGGTCATTTTGTGGGCGTTTCCATTGTCCTGGTGCTCCAGGGCCTTCAAAATTGTAATAGGTGGTTGAGAAATGAGATGTGTAATTTATGCTCCTAGAATGCCTGAAGCTGCTACTTCAATGTTGGGCCTCTGTATGTGGCCAGGCTGTGTAAAAGTCTCACACATTTGGTATCGCCATACTCATGAGGAGTAGCAGAATGTATTTTGGGGTGTCATTTTTGCTATGTACATGCTATGTGTTGGAAATATCTTATGAATGGACAACTTTGTGTAAAAAAAAATGCATTTTCATTTTTTTCCCACAGTTTCCAAAAACTTTGGGAAAAAAATGAACCATTCAAAAGACTAATTATGCCTCATAGATTATACGTTGGGGTGTTAGCTTTCCAAAATGGGGTCATTTTGTGGGCGTTTCCATTGACCTGGTGCTCCAGGGCCTTCAAAACTGTGATAGGTTGTCATCATATGAGATGTGCAATTTATGCTTGTAAAACGCCTGACGGTGCTAGTTGGGTGTTAGACCTCTGTATGTGGCCAGGCTGTGTAAAAGTCTCACACATGTGGTATCACTATACTCAGGAGGAGTAGCAGACTGTATTTTGGGGTGTCATTGCAAGTATGCATGTGCTGTGTGAGAAATATAACTTGTTATTATGACAATTTTGTGCAAAAAAAAAAAAAAATTTCCAAGAATTGTGGGAAAAAATTACAACTTCAAAAAACTCACCATGCCTCTTACTAAATACCTTGGAATGTCTGCTTTCCAAAAAGGGGTCATTTGGGGGGTATTTGTACTTTCCTGGCTTGTTAGGGCCTCAAGAAATGAGATAGGCCTTCAGGACATCAGGTGTGATCAGATGTGATCATTTTTCAATGATTTGCACCATAGCTTGTAGACTCTATAACTTTCACAGAGACCAAATAATATACACTAATTTGGGTTATTTTTACTAAAGATTTGTAGCAATATATATTTTGGCCCAAATTTATGAAGAAAAATTACTTACCGTATTTGCAAAATTTTACAATAGAAACTAAGTGTTTTTTTTTCAAAAAACGTCTCTCTTTTTTCGCTTATATTGCAAAAAATAAAAAAACAGCAGTGATTAAATACCACCAAAAGAAAGCTATGTTTGTGAGAAAAAAATGATACAAATTTGGTTTGGGTACAGTGTAGCATGACTGAGTAATTGTCATTCAAAGTGTGAGAGCGCTGAAAGCTAAAATTTGGTCTGGGAAGGAAGGGTGTATAAAAGCCCTGTATTGAAGTGGTTAAATATAGTGCCTAGGGGGTCCCCTTAATCTGCATGTAAAGTGGCCCATCTGTAGCATGCATAAAACATGCTACAGCAAAAATTATATTTCTAAAGAAAAAAGAAACAAGTCAAATCCCATTTGAAATGACTTGTGGTTTACAATTGCTGGCACCCGCCTATTAAAAGACTAAAGAAAAAATGGCATGGGGTCCCCCCCAGTCTATACCAGGCCCTTCGGGTCTGCTATAGATTTGGGGGGACCCCACGCTGGTTTTTTTCATTTTGGCGTGAGGCCCCCCCCAAAATCCATACTAGACCCTTACCTGAGCATGCAGCCCAGCAGGTTAGGAAAGTGGAGGGGATGCGTGAGCGCCCACCCCCCTCCTGAACCATACTAGGCCACATGCCAGCACCTTGCCCCCATGTTGGTAAAAACAAGGGCCTCATCCCAACAACCCTGGGCTGTGGTTGTCAGGGTCTCCAGGTGAGGGGCTTATTGGATTCTGAAGATCCTGCCCACCCATGTGGGTATCGGGTCAGGTGGCCCCACCCCTAGCCTATATAAAAACTGTCAAAGTGCAGAGGAGGCAGATGGCAGGAGGCCTCACAGGGGGTCGAGCACTTTTTTCTTTCTATTTTTCAAGTCCGGCGTCATGATTGACTATGGTTATACATCTAGGGACACTATTTTTTAATTTTTTAATATAGGACTTGTCAAAAACAGTTTCTTGTGGTTATTACTTTTTGACACTTTTTTGGTGAATGGGCAGGGGTACGATGTACCCCTACCCATCCACATAGGGGGGGGGGTGGGATCTGGGAGCCCCCTTCCAGATTCCAATAAGCCCCCTGCCCACAGACTCTGAAAACCAAAGCCCAGCTTTGTTGGGAAGAGACCTTTATCCCCATCAACATGGTGACAAGGTGCTTTGGGGTGGAGGGGGCAGAGCCCCCCCGCCCCAAAGCACCCACCCCCCCATGTTGAGGGCATGTGGCCTGGTATGGTTCAGGAGGGGGGTGCTTGCTCGTCCCCTCCCCTTTCTTGACCTCCAGACTGCATGCTCGGATAAGGGTCTGGTACAGATTTTGGGGGGACCACACGCCTTTTCTCTTTTAACATTTTGGTGGGGGGTTCCCCTTAAAATCTATTCCAGACTTGAAAGGCCTGGTATGACCTGGGGGGGTATGCCATTTTTTTTCTTTATTTTTCTGCCAGCACTTTAATTTTTATTATTCAGCTGTCAGCAGGGAAACCCATTGACAGCTGATGACTCATTGGTTGTTAAGGATGCCCTGGCCGGCTTCCCGGCCCGGCTCCTTAACAACCAGGTTACACTACTCCCTGATCGGGCAAAGCTTTGCGCAGAATGCACTGTGCAGCGCTCAGTGCATTGCAGGGTGTTCATCAGGGCGAACATCCGGTGAATATCCTGCAAATTCGGGTGAACGGACGAAAAAAGGCAAATGTTTGTCCCGAACAGGGTCATGCTTGGCCGAACCATTTGCCCATCCCTATTTATAAATAACTTTTCATTTATTTAAACTTGCTGGGGGCTATTGGCATGCACTGAATGGATTCCCATTAGATATTGTAGATCTACTTTTTTTCTTACTTGCCACTACATGACCTCTCTGTGATGATTTTTTGTCATTTTACAAAGTGTTGGCTCCTCTGATAGGTGTGCGTCAGTTTTTCAGGCAGACCCAATTGGACCCTCCAGTTTCCTCTATGAAGTGTTTGACTGGTGGATCAGATCAGATGGCAGTCGGGTGTAAATGGACAGGCATTCCATTTACATCCAACTGTAATATATATATATACTACACGGTATATATATAGTGTACACTACACTGACTACACTGTATACAGTATACTGTGTATATGTATATATATACTAAACTGCCTGCACGCCACTAACTAACCTGCCTCTAGCTAACTTCTCTCATTCATAGATACTATATACGGCCACTGTGTAAGCAGCCTTAAATAATGTGGGGCGTGGACTTAGCCCCCTGAGCCATGATTGGCTAAAGGCACCCTGTCTTTGGCCAATCATGACTCTCACAGCATAGTGCGCTGTGATTGGTAAAGCATGCAGGTCAGATGCGTCTTGAAAAAAGACTGAAATAATGACAAGATTCAGTTCAAATAGACTTCAATGGGGTTCAGGTGTTATGTTCAAGGTTTAGAGATATCCCACTGGGTTCAGCAAACATCGAGCAGGCAGAACACTGCTCGGTTTGCTCATCCCTAATGACTTGGTATATAACTGACTGTAAATGTATGACTGTACATCTGCAGCTATCCCTTCTTTCAAACACTGCATTGTTCTCATATGCTGTCATACTTGCTTTTGTAATGTAGCGTTTCCCTTGTTTAATTTTCACCAAAGCTATGCTATCAGTAAGGTGCTTCTGTTAACAATCCCTTAAAGCCGGGTACACACATATTGAAATTCAGTAGGTCCAGCAGCCCTCCCTGTATAGCCCTCTCTGTTCAATAGAGTTCAGTCATTAGATCAACTTCTGTCAAACAATGAATGCAGCACTAATCAATGTATTTTAAAGAGCTGGGAGTCCCCGCTGTCAGAACACTATAGCAGAGAAGGGGAGATCCCTGCATCCACATCCCTGTGTGGATACAGGAATCTGTGTTTTTTTTTATTCTTAACTTTTTTTTACTATTCATACTCATTCACATGGGGGGCCCTGTATCTGGGAGCCCCCTTGTTAAAGGGGGCTTCTAGATTCCGATAAGCCCCCTCGCCCACAGACCCCCACAACCACCGGCCAGGGTTGTGGGGAAGAGTCCCCTCTCCCCATGAACATGGGGACAAGGTGGTTTGGGGGACAGAGCCTCCCTCACAGAAAGCACCCCCCATGTTTAGGGCATATGGCATGGTATGGTTCAGGAAGGGGGGTGTGCGCTCACCCCCCCACTTTTCTGACCTGCTGGGCTCCATGCTCAGATAAGGGTCTTGTATGGATTTGGGGGGTCTAGGCCATTTTTTTTCTTAATGTTTCATTCTTTTTTTTACATTCAGCTGTCAGCAGGGAACCCCAGCTGAGGACACATTGGCCACCCGCTCCTTAACAACCATGTTATTTACTTGTTGTTATGGATGCCAGCGGCCGCCCGCTCCTTAACAACTAGTACACATTCCATAAACACCTCATGTCTTGATCACTATTTTTTTTACAGCGTGCGTTTAATTATTTATTTCCCTCTGTGAATAGAGTTTGATGCCTGTTCATGTGGTATTTATCGAGCGTTTTCAGCATTTCGTGGTAAATACTGCAGAACAGTATAGTCAATTGACAGTTTCAGGATTGCACGTGTTATTTAGGGAAAATGTGTCTGGACACCTACATACCACATGCGAGATGCTTTTGTGAATGGAGCCCACTATTACCTGCAGTGAATATTTAAAGAATGTCAGAATCACTGCTTCAAAGTTAAAACAACACTTCATTTAAAAAACAAAAATGCCTCACAATTTGCTATTGGATTAGCATAGGGATTTTTAAAACAAGTGTTAAGTGGCTGTACCCAAGTTATAAAATGTAGTTAAGAATGCAGTTTAAAAACCTTTTTTGCCAAACAATTACTTGAAAAATAGTAAACTATATTTTAAATTACTGGTCAACTTAACCGCATCTTTTACCTAGATTGGCTTCCCTCTCTTTTCCCTCCATTCGTCAGATTCTGATCTACTGCATCAATAGCATGGCATTTCAAGACATCCCCTCACAGCCCTGAGGAACTGTGCAGGAGTGCACATCTGGTAAGAGCAGCGGTCTCATATTTGAAGATCTTAAAGTTCTTAACATTAATGTAGAATTCCAGGTAACCCTAACTAATTTTTAAAATCTCCTCCCCCAACACCTCTGCTTGCTAACCTGTGTAAGAAAGATGCATATATTCATGCCACCTTTGTCCAGTTATGTTATCTGTGTCAGCCAGTGCTTGCTACTGGGGAGAGGTGAGAGGGTGCTTTACAATGGGTGGTAATGCCTGTGTGGTGATTTCACCCATAGGCTTACTATGGGGCAACCATTGTTGGTGCTTTCTCCTCGTCCCTGTAGAAGTGCTGGCTGATACAGTGAATCTGGATCAAGTGACTGGACTGGAGTGACGTAAAAATAGGTAGGTATAAGCTTCTTTTTTCACACAGGTTAGTAAGCATATGTGTTGGGGGGAGGGAGTATTTTTAGGGTTAGTTAGGGTTATCCCAGAATTCTTCTTTAAAGTAGCCACAGTTGCTTTGTTTAAATTTTTGTAGCAATCCCAAGCCAAGTGATTGCACTATTATGGCAGCAGTCATGCTGCCTTTGCTGGGAGCCTGCACACCGGTTACAGTGAATATGTGGGATTACAAGCTCTCATGGTCCTCCTAACCTTGTCTTGAATTGTATTGTCTGTATGCAGTCTTTCTTTATTCTGTAAAGAACTGCACAAACTGTTAATGCTATATAAATCCTATAATAAAAACAGAAATAAGTAATGTAAGTAAAAATAAATAAGACGACATCTCTAAAGTTGACCATACACTGGTAGAATTTTGATCAAAAATTTTCATTTTTGGAATGTTCATTTGTTTTTCTAATGGTTCATGGGGTCACACCAGCATTAATTTATCACTGTAGTGATGAGAACTTCAAGCTTTTCACTAAGGCCACAAACAGCACCACCTTCAAAAAAAAAATGGCCTACATCGTTAAATGCTTATGTTTGCAAACTTTAGCTTAAGCTAACTTACTGAATTGTTCTAGTATAGACAAACATTTGTCTAGAATATTATCTGAGGCATCATATGATGGTTTCTGGCTGCTTATCCAGTGATAAAAACACCTTTGTTCTTAAATTTTGCAGTCAAATAAATCCTTAAGATAACCACAATAAATGCGTTTAGTCTCTTTTGGGTAATTATTAACAGCAGTAACATACACTGGTTAGTCTGCTGTCATCATACCAGGGGTCATGCTGCAATAAAGTTAATAAAATAGTTAGAGAGCTAACTAAGAATTAACCTCTCCTTATTATTTATTGATCCTTAATCGCCACTCATTTGTTTAAACACTCTTGTAAATCCACTAGTAAACATTACATGACCATGTTGGTGAGAAAACACATACAATTATATTAAAATAATTAGCTCCCATGGGCAATGTATATTACCCAAGGCAGAAAATGATCATAGTATTTCATTTAAAATGTCAAGATATCTTTAGGCAAGATCACTGTTACAAATTAAATTGCAGATTTCTAAAAATAGTTAATATTTAGTTATTAACATGGAATTATCTAATAAAATGATAGTAAAATGTACTTATTTAGAATACAATGATATGGTTATTGGTGCTGGGGTATATACGATATGGTTCAATAAAAGCAAGCAATGCAGCAGATTCAAGCATTGTAAAGACCTGATCTTTAGAGGTTAGAGCCAGAGAGGAACTTTAAATACTTCTTATTGGAAACAATCATTTTCCTAACTGTTGGAAAATCTCTGCACAATAAATTCTAAATCATTCCTTTCTCTGTGCAAAAAAAAAAAAATGAATTAACATTTTACTGGCCATACACCATCTGCTGGGGATAGTACTATTGTCACAGAATTTGTCATTTTGGACAAGAGCATTTGTCATCATGTAACCATCTTGGTGCAGAATCGGTATGTCTGGTACCACCTACAAAGCAAAATGACAACTTTTGGAATGTGGTTAGCTAGCACCATCACGTTGGCCTGTGAAAAAAACAGCAGCATAGCAACAACAGAGGTTGCTTGCTTAAGACCTGATTATTATACTGGCAGGAAAGATTCATAGTGGTTTTTTATTCTGTGTATATATACAGTATATTACCAAATATTTTGGAATGCCTGCTTTTACACGCACATGAACTTTAATGGCTTTCCCGTCTTATTCTGTAGGGTTCAGCATTGAGTTGGCCCACCCTTTGCAGCCATTAGGACTTCAACTCTTCTAGGAAGGCTGTCCACAAGGTTTAGGAGTGTGTCTAAGGGAATGTTTGACCATTCTTTCATAAGCGCATTTGTGAGGTCAGGCACTGAAGTGGATGAGAAGGCCTGGCTCACAGTCTTCTCACTAATTAATCCCAAAGATATCCTATCAGGTTGAGGTCAGGACAGTCAAGTTCCTCCAACCCAAACTCACTCATCCATGTATTTATGGACATTGCTTTGTGCACTGGTCCAAATCATATGGTGGAGGGGGATTATGGTGTGGGGTTGTTTTTCAGGGGTTGGGCTTGGCCCCCTAGTGTCAGTAAAGGGAACTCTTAAGGCATCAGCATACCAGGACATTTTGGACAATTTCATGCTCCCAACTTTGTGGGAACAGTTTGGGGATGGCCTCTTCCTATTCCAACATGACTGCACACCCCTCATGATTTTGTAAATATTTTATTAGATCTTTTCATGTGACAACACTGAAGAAATGACACTTTGCTACAATGTAAAGTAGTGAGTGTACAGCTGGTATAACAGTGTAAATTTGCTGTCCCCTCAAAATAATTCAGCACACAGCCATTACTGTCTAAACCGCTGGCAAATGTCCAAATTGGGCCCAATTAACCATTTTTCCTCCCCGGTGTCATGTGACTCATTAATGTTACAAGGTCTCAGGTGTGCATGGGGAGCAGGTGTGTTAAATTTGGTGTTATCGCTCTCACTCTCTCATACTGGTCACTGGATGTTCAACATGGTACTTCATGGCAAAGAACTCTCTGAGGATCTGAAAAAAAGAATTGATGCTCTACATAAAGATAGCCTAGGCTAAAGAAGATTGCCAAGACCCTGAAACTGAGCTACAGCACGGTGGCCAAGACCATACAGAGGTTTAACAGGACAGGTTCCACTCAGAACAGGCCTCGCTGTGGTTGACAAAGGAAGTTGAGTGCACATGCTCAGCGTCATATCCAGAGGTTGTCTTTGGGAAATAGACGTATGAGTGCCAGCATTGCTGCAGAGGTTGAAGCGGTGGGGGGTAGACATGTACAATTAGTTTTGTACAAATATTTTCATATGAATTTCCGAAAATTCATACATTCGTACGAATCCAAAATACGGATTTTTATGCATACGAATTCTGTACGAAATACGAAATTTCATTTACAAATTTCGGATCCAAATTCATAACGAACATTCGTAATTGTTACGAAAAGTTAACGAACCTAAAAGTTAAAAACCCAGAAAGTCAGCACAGCACAGGGATGGTGGAAGCCCCTCATAATGATTAATTCATTATAACGAAAATTTGTAACTGTTCCGAAAAGTTAAAAACCCAGGAAGTCAGCACAGCACAGGGACGGTGGAAACCCCTCATAATGGGCACAGCGGGTGTACACTCAGACCCGGGAATTCAGCACAGGGATGGTGGGAACCCCTCATAATGGACACAGCGGGTGTACACTCAGACCCGGGAATTCAGCACAGGGATGGTGGGAACCCCTCATAATGGACACAGCAGGTGTACAGACCTGGGAACTCAGCACAGGGATGGTGGGAACCCCTCATAATGACAAATTCATCATAATGAAAATTTGTAATTGTTACGAAAAGTTAACAAACCTAAAAGTTAAAACCCCTTAGGAAGTCAGCACAGCACAGCACAGAGATGGTGGGAACCCCTCATAATGGGCACAGCGGGTGTACACTCAGACCCGGGAATTCAGCACAGGGATGGTGGGAACCCCTCATAATGGATACAGCAGGTGTACAGACCTGGGAACTCAGCACAGGGATGGTGGGAACCCTATGGGAATTTCTATGCTTACAAATTTTATACGAAATACGAAATTTCATTAACGAATTTCGGATCCATATTCCGTTACAACAGAAACGTGACTGGTGTTTTGTTCATTAATCAGGGGAAGTCAGCACAGGGATAGTGGGAACCCCTCATAATGATAAATTCATCATAACGAACATTTGTTATTTTTACAAAAAGTTAACGAACATAAAGGTTAAAAACCCAGAAAGTCAGCACAGCACAGGGATGGTGGGAGCCCCTCATAATGATAAATTCATCATAACAAACTTTCATTATTTCGCGAAAAATGTATGAATCTAATGAAAATTCGTATTTAGTACCAATCCGAATTGAATTTTGGACACGAAATACGAAACACAAATTAATTTTCGTATGAAACGAAACAAATTTATTGACATCGCACATGTCTAGGGGGGTCAGCCTGTCAGTGCTCAGACCACATGTCGCACACTGCATCAAATTGGTCTGCATAGCTGTTGTCCCAGATGGAAGCCTCTTCTAAAGATGATGCACAAGAAAGCCTGTAAACAGTTTGCTGAAGACAAGTGGACTAAGGACATGGATTATTGGAACCATGTCCTGTGGTCTGATGAGACCAAGATAAACGTATTTGGTTAGGATAGTGTCAAGCATGTGTGGCGGCAAGCAGATGACGAATACAAAGACAAGTCTTTCCTACTGTCAAGCATGGTGGTGAGAGTGTTGCTGGCACTGGGGAGCTACAGTTCATTGAGGGAACCATGAATGCCAACATGTACTGTGACATACTGAAGCAAAGCATGATCCCCTCCCTTCGGAGACTGGGCTGCAGGGCAGTATTCCAACATGATAACGACCCCAAACACACCTCCAGGATGACATCTGCCTTGCTAAAGAAACTGAGGGTAAAGGTAATGGACTGGCCAAGCATGTCTCCAGACCTAAACCCTATTGAGCATCTGTGGGGAATCCTCAAACAGAAGGTGGAGGAGCGCAAGGTCTCTAACATCCGTTACCTGATGTTGTCATGGAGGAGTGGAAGAGGACTCCAGTGGCAACCCATGAAGCTTTGGTGAACTCCATGACCAAGAGGGTTAAGGCAGTGCTGGAAAAGAATGGTGGCCACACAAAATATTAACACTTTTGGCCCAATTTGGACATTTTCACTGAGGGGTGTACTCACTTTTGTTGCCAGCGGTTTAGACAATAATGGCTGTGTGTTGAGTTATTTTGAGGGGACAGCAAATTTACACTGTTATACCAGCTGTACACTCACTACTTTACACTGTAGCAAAGTGTAATTTCTTCAGTGTTGTCACATGGAAAGATAGAATAAAATATTTACAAAAATGTGAGGGGTGTACTCACTTTTGTCAGATACTGTGTATATATATATATATATATATATATATATATATATATATATATATATGGAAAGAGAGAGAGAGAGAGAGAGAGAGAGAGAGACTTTATTTTTGTTTTTTCTAGGTAAATTATTCTTGTAGCTATTTTGTAGTATTTTAGCCAGCAGGTGGAACTCCAGGCTCCTTTTATTGACCTTTCTCCCTGCAACATATTGTCTACCAAGGTTGAGAGATTAAGATGAAACGTGCACATAGAACTTACAGTGATAATTTATACCTCATTCAACAACTCAATACAAAGATTCAGTGATAGACATCTGTAAAGAAAAGTTAGCTACTTCTGCTGTGTGGTCTTTTAGGCTAACCCATTGTGCTTTGTCAATCTGTTGTCATAAATTAAATGTTTATTTGTAAATCAAAGATTATATACAAATACTAAAGTCACATTAAAAAAAAAACATCCTGTGTGGTGGCCCTGCCCCCACACATTCCTAGTAGTGCATTGGTATGATGGCCGACCTCACTGGTAAATATGAATATATGGAAGAATTAGGAGGGCGGGCAAGCTTTGGCTATGAGGAAGTGCTTAAGATTTCCCTGATCAGAACATCCCAGCAGAGGACCCCGAAAGCTTCTGCATGTATGTGCATGTACCCTATGTGCACCATATTTCATACTTGTCAGCAGCTTTCAGTATTTTTAAAGCAAAAAATACTTTTGAAAAATCTGTAAATAAAAATGACCTGAATAAACCATGATAGTTGTAGCAGAGCGTCCCAAAGAGATCCGGGAAAAGTCCTGTTTGGGTTTATATGTCTCCCAGGCTCCTCTCATACATTAGTGTGAAAAAACTGCACTATTTCTAAAAGGACAAAAGCTGCAACTCAGGACGTTATACGACGCCAGACAGAAATAGTACAAAATGGAGCTGCTCTAAAATTAGATGTAGAAAAACCTGCAACAAATGAGTATGCTGGTTTTTCTACATCGAATTTTAGCGCAGCTCCTCTCATACATGTTCAGGGATCTCTGATCCATTGTCCAGTTCGGATTTTGGTCCTCTCCCCAGGCCAATTTAAACTCACCTGTGACAGACAGCCAGTGCTCTCTGCCTAGGAAATACAGACAACACTGGTCTGTGAGAGCGAAAGGTTGGTAAAAAGCTGTTAAACTATATCTGTAGAAGCTGACAAGCTGTAGGCTTGCTCAGCCTGGTAGTTATTTTTTTTCTGGAACACTGTACAGCACCTGCATATAGACTTGTATATAACACAAATAAACACCGCACTGTTTGTCACTAGGGATGGGCTGTCTATTGGGGTTGAACATGAGTTCGACTCGAACATTGGCTGTTCGCCCGTTCGCCGAATAGCGAACAATTTGGGGTGTTCGTGGCAAATTCGAAAGCGGCAGGACATCCTTTAAAAGTCTATGGGAGAAATCAAAAGTGCTCATTTTTAAAAGTTAATATGCAAGTTATTGTCATAAAAAGTGTTTGAGGACCTGGGTCCTGCCAGGGGACATGTATCAATGCAAATTTTTTTTTTTTAAATGCCCGTTTTTTCGGGAGCAGTGATTTTAATAATGCTTAAAGTGAAACAATAACAGTGAAATTTTCCTTTAAATTTCGTACCTGGGGGGTGTCTATAGTATGCCTGTAAAGTGGCATGTGTTTCCCGTGTTTACAACAGTCGGAGAGCAAAATGACATTTCTAAAGGAACTAGCGGTAGTGCCGGCAGCTATAATAAATTGTCGGGTCTCTGCAATACTCATAAAAGTCATTGAAAAAAATGGCCTGGGATTCCCCCACAGTGCATTACCAGGCCCTTTGGGTCTGGTATGAATACTAAGAGGAACCCCGAACCAAAATGTAAATAAAAAATGTGTGGGGGTCTCCCCAAATTCCGTACCAGGCCCTTCAGGTCTGGTATGGCTATTAAGGGGAACCCCGTGCCACAATTTTAAAAAAAATAGCGTGGGGGTCCCCCTCAAAATCTCAAAATCCATACCAGACCCTTCAGGTCTGGTATGAATCCATACCAAACCCTTCAGGTCTGGTATGGATTTTAAGGGGAAACCTGTGGCAAAATTTTAAAAAATAATGGCGTGGGCCTCCCCCTAAAAATCCATATCAGACCCTTATCCGAGCACGCAACCTGGCAGGCCACAAGAAAAGAGGGGGGACGAGAGCGAGGGCCCCCCTCCTAAAACGTACCAGGCCACATGCCCTCAACATGGGGAGGATGTCCCCATGTTGATGGGGACAAGGTCCTCATCCCCACATCCCTTGCCCGGTGGTTGTGGGGGTCTGCGGGCGGGGGGCTTATTGGAATCTGGAAGCCCCCTTTAACAAGGGGACCCCCAGATCCTGCCCCCCTGTGTGAAATTGTAATGGGGTACAAATGTACCCCTACCTTTTCACAAAAAAGTGTAAAAAATGTTAAAAAAGACAAGAGATGGTTTTTGACAATTCCTTTATTAATGTCTTCTTCTTTCCCCGCTTCTTCTTCCATCTTCTTCTGGTCTTCATTTGGTTTTCTTCCTCCATCTTGTTCTTCCCCCGCTTCTTCCTCTTCTTCCTCCAATCCTCTGCTTCTTCTTTCGGTCTTCTCATCCGCATCTTCCTCCGGTGTCTTCTTCCCCGCTTCATTCTCCGGATGATCCACATTCATGGGAGGTTCCCGCTGTGTGACGCTTCTGCTCTTCTCACAGTTCTTATATAACTGAGGGAGGGGCCACCCGGTGACCCCGCCCCCCTCTGACACATGGGGACCTCACAGGGACTTTCCTATGGCTTTCCCCATGATGTCAGAGGGTGGTGGGGTCACTGGGTGGCCCCGTTCTCAGTTATATTAGAACTGTTGGAAGAACAGAAGCCATGCCTGCTATAGCTCTTAAAGGAGCCGCCGTACATATACAGCAATTTGCTTAGAAGAGCCATCCTGCCACCATATATGTACAGGAGCTGGTCAGGAAGGGGTTAAAGAGCATGTTAAAAAAGGTTGTTGACAAGGATGGGAAAAACTGGGACTTCCTGATTACATACTTGATTTTTGCAATCAGGGAGGCTCCCCAGTCTTCTACGGGGTACTCTGCATTTGAGTTGCTTTATGGGAGACACCCTAAGGGGACTCTTATGCCGTGTACACACGGCCAGACTTTCCGATGGGAAATGTTTGATGTGAGCTTGCTGTCGGAAAGTCCGACCGTGTGTATGCTCCATCGAACATTTGTTGTCGGAATTTCCGGCCACAAATGTTTGAGAGCAGGTTCGCAAATTTTCCAACAACTTCATTTGTTGTTGGAAAATCCAATCGTGTGTACACATGTCTGTCACACAAAAGCTCACGCATGCTCGAAATCAAGCAGAAGGAGCCGCACTGGCTATTGAACTTCCCTTTTCTTGGCTCGTCGTACGTCTTGTACGTCACCGCGTTCTTGACATTCGGAATTTCCGACAACATTTGTGTGACTTTGTATATGCAAAACAAGTTTGAGCCAACATCCTTCGGAAAAAAATCCACGGTTTTGTTGTCAGAAAATCCGATCATGTGTACGTGGCATTAGACATAGCCATGGAAACCTGGGAGGGGGAGCAGACACCCCACAAAAGTGTCATTGAGCATATCGCTCAAATGCAGCACAGGATTGCAGCAATCATTCCTATGGTAAAAGAACACTTACTGCAGACCCAAGCAGCCCAACAGAGAATATACAATGGAGGGCCCATATCTGTGTTTTCTCAAGTGGTGATAGGGTCCCGGTGTTAGTTCCCACTGTTGAAAGCAAGTTCCTGGCTAAGTGGCAGGGTCCCTTCAAAATAATTGAAAGAGTTGGGGAGGTCAATTACAAAGTATATCAACCAGGTAAAAGGAAGCCCAAACAGATTTACCACATAAACCTGTTAAAGCCCTGGAAGGATAGACTGGCATTAACTGCGAGGTCCCTCCCGGTAATACCTAAGGGCACTGAGTCCCCTCTGATCCCTGAGGTCACAATTCCAGACACCCTGTCGTATTCCCAAAAACAGGAAGCTAGAGTTCCTGATAAGGAATAGAGAGAAATCTTCAGAGTTACCTGGCACGACTTCAGCAGTTCAGCATGATATGGTTACTGAACCTGGGGTCCATGTCAAGCTCAAACTGTACCAAATTCCCAAAGCTAGAAGAAAGGACATCAGTGATGAAGTTAAAAGGTTGTTGGAGCTAGATGTCATTGAGGAATTCAATAGTGACTGGTCTAGCCTCATCGTGTTAGTCCCAAAACCGGATAGCACTTGGAGATTCTGTAACAACTTCAGAGAGCTTAATGCAGTGACAAAGTTTGACATATACCCAATGCCCAGAGTAGATGAACTTATAGACCGACTTGGCAAGGCCTCCTATCTGACCACTTTGGACCACAGTATGCAGCAGCCTATCTAGATAACATAGTGGTACATAGCACTGACTGGGAGTCTCACTTGCCCCCTGTCCAGGCTGTCCTTGATTCCCTCTTCAAAGAAGGTTTTACGGCAAATCCAAAAAAAGTGCCATTGGTTTAGAGGAGCCAGGTATTTGGGCTACACTATTGGCCGTGGTGTCATAAAACCTCAAGTGAATAAAATAGAAGCCATTCAGGAGTGGCCACATCCTGCAAACAAGAAGCAGGTCAGGGCCTTTCTTGGGATCGTGGGGTATTAAACAAGATTTATCCCGAATTTTACAACTATAGCTGCCCCACTGTCGGACCTTACGAAAGGGAAAGACTTTGTAATGGTGAAATGGTCCCCAGTAGCAGAGGAATCTTTTCAAGTCTTGAAGAAGGCTCTTTGTGCACAGCCAGTGTTGTACTTCCCTTATTTCTCCAAAGATTTTTTTGTTTAGATGGATGCGTTTGATGTAGGTATCGGGGCAGTATTGTCACAGGTACACAAAGAGCACCCTGTGGTGTACTTAAGCAAAAAGCTCAATGACCATGAGAAAAAGTATGCAGTCATTGAAAAGGAATGTTTAGCCATAAAGTGGCTTGTGGATGCACTAAGGTACTATTTGTTAGGGCGCCAGTTTGATTTAATAACTGACCATGCTGGACTGAAATGGATGGCCCAAAAGAAGGAGACTAAAAGACGGATAAATTGGTGGTTTCTGGCTCTACAGGATTACTCCTTCACTTTAAAACACAGGCCAGGTGTTGAGATGGGAAATTTAGATGCCCTGTCCCGTGTTCACTCCTGTTGGGCCACAGGTGTTCCAACCCTGGGGTTGAAACAAGGGGGGAAGATATGTAGCAGAGCATCCCAGAGAGAGCCAGGAAAGTCTTATTCCAGGTTTTTTACGTCTCCCAGGCTCCTCTCATACACATTCAGGTATCTCTGATCCATGGTCCAGTTCAGATCTTGGTCCTCTCCCCCAGGCCAATTTAAACTCACTAGTGACAGACAGCCAGTGCTCTCTGCCTGGGAAACACAGACAACACTGGTCTGTGAGAGCGAAAGGTTGGTAAAAAGCTGTTAAACTGTATCTGTGGAAGCTGACAAGCTGTAGGCATGCTCAGCCTGGAAGTTAGAGCCTGTATATATTGTGTAGTTAGTGCCGAGACACGGGTAGGTTTTTGTTTTGCTATTTTGTTTTTCTGGAACACTGTACAGCACCTGTATATAGACTTGTATATAACACAAATAAACACCGCACTGTTTGTTACTACCTCACTGGAGTTGGTATCTGTGCCTGAAAGACTGCTCATCCCAGGGAGCTTTGTACCTGCTACCTGTCCTCCAGGTTACAGTTACAGTTTTTTAACCACTTCAGCCCCGGAAGGATTTACCCCCTTAATGACCAGGCCATTTTTTGCGATACGGCACCGCGTTACTTTAACTGACAACTGCGCGGGCGCTCGACGCTGTACCCAAATGAAATTGGTGTACTCCCCCCCCCCAAATAGAGCTTTCTTTTGGTGGTATTTGATCACCTCTGTGGTTTTTATTTTTGCTCTATAAACAAAAATTGACTGACAATTTTGAAAAAAAACAATATTTTTTACTTTTTGCTATAATACATATCCAATAAAAAAAATGTAAAAAAACAAATGTATTCATCAGTTTAAGCCAATATGTATTCTTCTATTATTACATTGATCAGAGCTAAAAATATGCACTAACATTTATGACTACAATACATGGCTGTTCATAATGCACCCAAAACCCAGGGTTCATGTGAGAGCATGACGTTTTGATTAAAGATTGTTTTCATTGAACAAGATTGCTGACCTATCTCTTTTTGGTCTTTCTCTTGTATTTAAAGTGGTAGGAAACCTCAGACATGAAATATGAACAAAGCATATCCCCCTATAGTGTGTACTTCTCTCAATCCAGAGTCCTAATGCCGCGTACACACGAGCGGACTTTACGGCAGACTTTGCCCGGCGGACTTTTCGACGTACTTTACGACGGACTTTCTGAATGAACGGACTTGCCTACACACAATCCACCAAAGCCCGACGAATTTGTACGTGATGACGTACGACCGGACTAAAACAAGGAAGTTCATAGCCAGTAGCCAATAGCTGCCCTAGTGTGGCTTTTTATCCGTCGAACTAGCATACAGTCGAGCGGACTTTTCGACCGGACTCGATTTCAACAGATTGATTTAAAACATATTTCAAATCTAATGCCGCATACACACGAGCAGACTTTACGACAGACTTTGCCCGGCGGACTGGATTTCGTCAGACAATTTGATCGTGTGTGGGCTCCAGCGGACTTTGTTTTCTCAAAAGTTGGACGGACTTAGATTTCAAACATGTTTTAAATTAATCCGTCGAAATCGAGTCTATGCGGCATAAGTCCGTCCAACTTTTAAGCAAACAAAGTCCGCTGGAACCCACACACGATTGAATTGTCCGACGAAATCCAGTACGCCGGACCAAGTCTGCCGTAAAGTCCGCTCGTGTGTACGCGGCATAAGAGTCATTTCTCTCTGTTGCGTCATTCCTTTGCTATCAGCATAAATCACTTCTGACAAGTTTTCTTGACACCAAGAGAAAAATGGAGGGACTTCCAGCTGACTGACAGCCATAGTTATGTTCCTGTGAGCTGTGTGAAGGGGTGTCTCTGCCCTCCAATCAGCTCTCATAACTCTGCTCACTTTGTTCTGCACAGTGTAATCTCTTTTTTTTTTTTTTTAACATAGAAGTTTTTTTTAAATTTTCACAACAGAAACAATTCACTTCGTAGTAGATTTAAGTACAGATGGCATGTATAAAAACCGTTACATGATCTGGTATATGTGAGATTCAATTATCACAGTAATTATCTATTTCAGAAGGAAATATTAGTACACACGTTAAGGATAACAATACATGTCGTAAGTGCAAGGGGTCCCACCTTCCATCTAAGAGTATTCTAGCCTATACATATATAGTTTGGAGAATCCTGGGGGTAGGTCAACTCCATTCCCAAGGGGCTCGAACCCAACATTTCATTCAATAGTTAAGTGTTTTGCTTTCACCCATGCTGCCCAAATTTTCTCGAATTTTTTTGGACAATTTCTTCCCATATATGTCATTTTATATAATGAGAGCGCCTTATTTACCAGAGATTGCCAGAGTTGTTTGGTGGGTGATTGGGACTGATTCCAATGCAGTAAATTTGCTTTTATAGCATATAGTGTGGTGTAGAAGATGAATAGTTTCTTCCCCCATGTGACTTCAAGAAAGTCACAGATACCTAGTAGAAGGGGTATTGGGCTATATGGGACTTGCAGTCCCCCTATAGAGTTGATGTCAGCAAGTATATTCTTCCAAAATTCCACCACTCCAGGGCAGGACCAGACCACATGGAAGAAATCGGCTTCCCCTGACCCACATCTAGGGCACCTCGCTATTCTATCAGGGTATATCCTTGCCAGGCGTATTGGAGAATAGTAGGCCCTATGTATGAATTTCAGCTGCATAAATCTGTCCCTTGCTGAGATTGTCAAGGGTAAATACTGTTGAATTCCCTCTTCCCAGTCCCCATCCGTCAACTCCGGAACATCCACCCTCCATCGCTCACATAACTGGGAGACTTTAGATGTATCTTGAGTCACAAGTAGGTTATAGACGACGGATAATGTTCTTCCGCCCTCTTGGTTTTTTAATACATTTTCTATCGGTGTCTCCTCCAGAGTCAACGGGCCGGGGAACTGGGACCGGAACGCATGTCTCACTTGGAGGAACCTGAAGAACATATGATTGGGTAGATCCTTTTCACTTTTTAAAGCATCAAAGGTGATTAGTTGTCCCTGGGCAACTATATCTCCCAGGGTTGTGACTCCATATCTGGCCCACACAACCGGGTCAGGAATGGAGTGAAAATGGGGCAGGCGGGGGTTACCCCATAGAGGAGTTGCTGGGGACCAGTTACCAGGTCCCAGAAATAGCTTATTGACAGTATCCCATACCTTAAGGGTTGTCTTCATTGGGCAGGTCACATCCGCATTTGATCTAGGGCCTCTATGCACCAAATTTCTCAACTCTGCATAGGAGCCGATCAACGCCGCCTCCAAGGAAGCAGCAGGATTAGCCGGCTCCTCCGAGAGCCACCATTTAACTGTTACCAACACCGCTCCCCAATAGTATTTTAGGAAGCATGGTAAGGCCAGACCTCCCAGGGTCCCTGGAAGTTGCAAAGTTGCCCTGGCTATTCTAGGAGCCTTCCCATTCCAAATAAATGAGGTCATAATGCTGTCTAAGTGTCGAAAGAAGGTTATTGATATAGGGATCGGGGTTTGTCGGAATAGGTATATAAATTTGGGTAGAATTGACATTTTAATTAGGTTGACACGGCCAACCGGAGTTAGTGGTAGGTATCTCCATGTGTTACATCTTTGGGATAGGTGGTGAACCACCGGGTTTAAGCTTAGGCTGATATATTTTTTCAAGTCTTGGTGTATTTCTACCCCTAGGTACCTAAACTGGGAAACCCTACTAAGTTGTCCATCCGTCTGCGAGGGAGTAGACCCCGCCCGCAGAGGAAACAGGATCGATTTTCCCCAGTTAATACATATGCCAGAGAATTTCCCAAATCTATTAATTACCGAGAGGGCCTCCTGTAGGGAAGTGCCGTCATCCTTAAGGTAGAGTAAGGTGTCGTCAGCATATAACGACACCTTTTCCTGTAGAGGACCTCTCGTAATTCCCCTCACCCCGGGTGTGGCCCTGAGAAGGACAGCCATAGGCTCTATCGCCAGGGCAAAAAGACCCGGCGATAGCGGGCACCCTTGTCTAGTTCCCCTACCCAAAAGAAAAGTAGGGGAGAGTACTGTACCTGTACGAACTCTGGCTGTGGGGGCCTTGTATACCATCCTGGCCCAGGAGATAAAGACCGGTCCAAACCCGAACCTGCGGAGGACCTCCCATAGGTAGCCCCACTCCACAGAGTCGAAGGCCTTTTCCGCGTCTAGAGAGGCCACTATTTCGTCTCGGGCATCTTCCTCCCCAGAGGCCAGGATAGCATACAACCTATGAATGTTTATGTCCCTTTTCAGGCATAAAACCTGTTTTATCTTCATGAATTAGATCCAATATTATTTCGTTTTACCGCTGGGCCAAAATTTTGGTTAAAATCTTCGCGTCCGAATTAAGTAAAGATATAGGTCGATATAAGGGCATAGTTGGAGGTCTTTTCCGGGCTTTGGCAGGACAACTATAATGGCTTGTGACATGGAAAGCGGTATTTCCCCAGTACGTAGGGTCTCTGTAAGCATTGTGTGCATCCTAGGTGCCACCTCGCCCATATACAGTTTATAAAATTCAGGGGGTAGGCCGTCTATTCCCGGTGTCTTCCCTGTTTGTAGGGAGCCTAGAGCCCGTTGGACCTCTTCCAGGGTTATTGGAGCCTCGAGGCTCTCTCGTGCTGCAGCCGTGAGGGTCGGAAGCGTTATTTCGTCTAGGAAGTCCAGGAGTTCCTTCGTTGAGTATTGTGCCCTAGAAGAGTATAGGGACGAGTAATACTCAGCAAAGCATGCGTTAATCTTCGCAGGATCTGATACTAGGGTCCCGTCATTCTTTCGGATACGAGCTATTGTGGATATAGGGGATTGCTCTCTGGACAACCAGGCCAGAAGCCTACCTGTTTTTTCCCCTTGCTCAAATATTCTTTGAGTTTGGGCCAGTTGGCGTTTGTTCGCCTTGGCCACCCTCAGTAGCATTACCTCCCGATAGGCAACCTTCATGTCTTGTGCTATAATAGGGTTGGCCGTGAGGGTGTATCGGGTCTCTAAGTCCCGGGCTCTAGTCTCTGCCTCCTCCAACAACATCTGATTATTCCTACGCTCTCTAGCTATGGATGACATATAGCAGCCTCTAATGTAGGCTTTAAACGTGTCCCATACCATCCCCGGGGCAGAGGAGCCCGCGTTAGCCAACCAAAATAGTTTTATCTCTTTTACTATCTCAATTTCTATAGTAGGATGTTCAATCCAAAATCTGGAAAGTCGCCAAATTCTGTCCGCCTGTGGAGTGGAAGTTTGCAGTGTGCATAGTAGTGGGGAGTGGTCAGAAATACCCCTCGGCAACGTTTCAATGTTTATAACTTTGGGAAGCATGGGTGAGCTTGCGTATAGAAGGTCAATACTTGACAAAGTGTTATAAGATGATGAGTGTTATGTGTACACGCGTTCTGTTGGATGTTTCCAGTGCCATACATCCTCCAATCCCAATACCTGCGCCCATCTATTTAACGCAGAATCTGTGGCTGGGTCCGGGGACATTTTATCTAGTGAAGGGTTAGGCATGATATTGAAATCTCCTGTAAGAATTACATAGTCCGTGGGGAATTGCGCTATTGTAGTAGTGATCTTCTGCAGAAGGGAGATGTTAGCCGGCGGGGGCAGATACCCCCACTATAACCATAGCCAGTGTTTCAATATTAGCATGGATTATTACGTATCTACCCTCTGGGTCAATGAGAATATCGAGGGGTTCAAAATTGAGCGATTTGTGGATCAGTACACTAACCCCCCTGGCGTAATTAGTGTAGGTAGCATGGTAATGGTGTCCCACCCACGGTTTCTTTATCCCCAACACTCTGCCTCCCACCAGGTGTGTCTCCTGAAAAATGCAAATACTGGGTGTGTATTTCTTAAGATATTCAAAAACTAGTGTGCGTTTAATTTTGTGGTTAAGACCCCTCACATTCCATGATAATATTTTCAGCTGAGCCATATTTCAAAGTGGTATATATTTCTTCCGGAAAACCATATATGATTAAAGTATATAAATAACTCCTTCTTGTCCCTCCCCCCTCCCGCTAAATGACCCACCTTCCCCCAAAGGGCATTAACCATTCTGTTAGCCTGAAGCATGTAGCCTATACCTTTGCTATTTTTAAGCCATCTATATGAGTCCTTCCTTGAGTGATGAAGCGAAAAACAAAGAACAAAATTTTTGAACAACCTAAACAAAACATCCCTCCCATCCCACCCCACACCCCATTAAGTAAACCTCGGGGTGTTTGAGTACCCATAACAACCAGAAAACAAGAAAAAGCAAAAAAAAACAGGAGAAGCCTCCTGGGGGGCGGCGTGCAACAATTGGCACACCTAGGACCTAGTTATCTTAATGTGAGATCAGAGACCGCACTACTCACTGCATCTGCAGGCCTTTACTGATATTAAACTAAAAGAGGGGAAGGGAAAATAAATACTTATTCCCTATAAAAAAAAAAAAAAAAAGAGGGGGGGGGGAAGAAAATCTTAGTAATTGGGGGGGGGGGAACCTCCCCCATAACCATGGCCCCTCCCCTCTATGTGGACCCGGGCAACCTATCTGCGCTAGAGCAGCCGTTAACACTTAGATATTTCTAAGGGTACATTCTTTGTTACAAACAATAGTAGTCTCTTAAAACTTGTAGAACGTGAAAGAAATTGGTTAGACAGTAAAAACAGTCGTTGAAAGTCCTCCCGAAGAGTCAAACCAGTTAACAGAATTCCACCATTAACCTCTCCCTCCACCACCCATCTTTAATAACAGGAAGAGCACTGGTTGAGCAGGGCCTCGTGTCTTGCACTCTCCCCCTCTTTGTCTTTACCCCTGGGGCCAATAAATACAGCAACAAAGTTCCATAACTCCACACTGTTGGTCAGGACCGTCTAGATCCGAATAGTCCCTTCGTGGGTAGAATAAGTCCCAGGAAGAAGAGGAAAAACAGAAATGTGTGATTGGCTGGTTCGGCCATATCCCCATCAGGCAGCTAGGCCTCTCAGGATTTATGTATTCCCTAGTTCCCAGATATTGTGCCAGTCACCAATAGGGGTAGGGGTTATTAGAGATAACAAGTTGTAGATCTTACCACCCGTCGTCACCAGGTAGATAGAGGGCTAGTCGTGGTGTACTCCATACTTCGGATCAATGATTACGTGGCAGGGATTCAAGCCATCTGGCTGCTTCCTCCGGAGAGGTGAAAAATTTAGTGGTTTCTCCATCAACCACCCTGAGTCATGCAGGGAACAGCATGCTGTACTTTAGTCCCTTAGCACGCATTTGGGCCTTTACCTGATCGAATGTCCTGCGTTGCCTCTGTGTTTCCACTGAGTAGTCTGGGAATAGCATTATCTTCGCGTTCTCAGTGCGCAGCTCTCCCACCTTTCGTGCCTCCCTTAAGATCAGATCTCTATCTCTAAAGTTCAGTAAACGAAATATGAAGGTGCGTGGGGGAGCTCCCGGTGGGCCCCGAGTTGACGGCATCCTGTGGGCTCGCTCCACCGCGAAGTGTGCAGAGAATGGTGCTTGTGGGAGAAGGTTTCGCAGTAGCTGCTCCGTGTATGCCTCCGGGTCTCTTCCCTCCACTCCTTCCGGGAGTCCCACCAGGCGCAGATTGTTCCTGCGGTTTCTGTTTTCCTGATCTTCCGCACGCGATTCCAGTGTCTTCATTTTAACTTGTAGTATACGGATGGAGGCGCCATGGTCTCGTAATTCATCTTCATTCTCCCCTACCCTCCTTTCAGCCTCCGTCAGCCTGTCTCTGTATTTGTCCATATCCCTTCTTATTAGGCCCATTTCTGACTGTATTTGCTCTATTTTGGTAGTTAGGGTAGTTTGACAACCCGTGATGGCCTGCATGAGTGCTTGAAACTGATCTTCTCCCATTTGGGAAGACTCAGCCTGAATGTCTGTGTGGTCTGTCTGTGAAGCCATGTTTAAACACACTGCTCCCCGTGGGCCCCGGGCTGGTGGTGATGTTGTTGTAGGGGCCTTTTGCTTCTGCTTCTGGGCACCACACGTTCTTCTTCTCATGCCCAGGTTTGTTCCCAGACTTCCAGCTATTATGTGACAGGCAGGGGTCCCCCAGCAACCAGGTTATAATCTATATCTTCTGCCCGCCGTATAATCCTGTCTCCCTCACCTACCAGCGGGTCCTGTTTCTGTTCCCTCCGTCACTCACCCTCAGGTAGCACCACCGTGGGACATGCAGCGGCCCTGCGTCTGTCGGCCGTGCCACCCGAGGCCGGGGATTACGGAGGCCTCGTAGGCCTCAAGATGGTGGATCCCCTCCGGGATGGAGAGCCGGTCGCAGGCCTCTGAGGTGGCGTGGATATCTTCTCTTGTCCGCTCCGGATCCCCCAGCGGCGACAGCTGTAGCGGATGGTACGTTGCGGCCCCTTCACGGCCGATTGCGGCACCCGAGGCCGGGGATCGCGAGGCCGCACAGGCCGCAAGATGGCGGATCGTCACCGCGAGATAGAGCCGGGGCCTCCGAGGCGGCCTAGACAGCTCCTCTCGTCCGCTCCGGGTCCCCCAGCAGCGACAGCCGCAGCGGATGGCGCGCCGCGGCCCCCCCACGGCCGATTACTACACCCGAGGCCGGGGATCGCGAGGCCGCACAGGTCGCAAGATGGCGGATCTTCAATGGGAGACGGAGCCGGCCGAGGGCCTACATCAGCCGCATCCAGCGGTCCCCGCCTGCAATACTCCTTTGTTTTTAATGTAGTACAACACCCCCAGGTAAGTTAGAAGGGGGATTTCACAGGGTGGAGGCAGGATTCCTGCGGATGCAGCAGGGGGCCGGCGGAGCTCCCTCAGATCACTGATCCTGCAGCAGGGCACTATAATCAGGCTCCAGCTTTCCTCCTCTCAGTGCCCGATTACAGCCACCTCTCCACGGTGTAGTGAAGTTGGCTTTTAGTCCACGAAACAGCGGATTAGGAGGCCTGTTTTATGCAGAGCTCTGTCTCAACCTTCCTACCAGGTCGCCATCTTGACCACACCCCCGCACAGTGTAATCTCAGCTTGCTTGTCTGAACTCTCAGACAAGCTTTATAAATTCTGCACATCGAACAGATGTAGAGAAGAGAAGACTGCAGATAAACAGGTATAACTTATGTAGGATGGTTTGTTTCATCTCTGTGTATCATCTGAAGCCAGTTACTTCACTAGGTATATGTAATGCCCCGTACACACGGTCGGACATTGATCGGACATTCCGACAACAAAATCCTAGGATTTTTTCCGATGGATGTTGGCTCAAACTTATCTTGCATACTCACGGTCACACAAAGTTTTCATAAAAACCAATCATTCTGAATGCGGTGACGTAAAACGTGTATGTCGGGACTATAAATGGGGCAGTAGCCAATAGCTTTCATCTCTTTATTTATTCTGAGCATGCGTGGCACTTTGTGCGTCGGATTTGTGTACACACGATCGGAAATTCCGACAACGGATTTTGTTGTCAGAAAATTTTATAGCCTGCTCTCAAACTTTGTGTGTCTGAAAATCCAATGGAAAATGTGTGATGGAGCCTATACAGGGTCAGAATTTCCGACAACAAGGTCCTATCACACATTTTCCGTCGGAAAATCCGACCGTGTGTACGGGGCATTAGGGTTTACAACCACTTTAAGATTCCTTGTGCTATACTGAAGAGAGCTGCAGGATCATCATGTTAATTTCTTCAGGAAGTTCATCATCAACTGTTTACTTGAACTGTGCCCACCTCAAACTGCAGAGTGTGGATGGGATAAATAACATTTCACTCGTTGTTTTCTTGTGACCCTGCATGAAATTTGCATTGCATGTGTTAACTGAATCTGTTATCAAGTATATGTATAATTGGAAAATGTTTCTACCATATTACCTCAATATTTAACTTTAGCTTGCTCAGCTAGTTTCAGAATTGGGAACCATTGTCATATACACACAACATTTTGGAGCCAGACATTACACAATCCATTTTTTCCATAAAATGTAATTACATAACAGTTAAGTATCAAAATGACTATGGAAGAGTAGACTATGATACATACATTTTGTATTGTTTTTGCATATACAGTGCCTTGAAAAAGTATTCATACCCCTTAGAATTTTACACATTTTGTCATGCTACAACCAAAAATTGGGATTTTATGTGATAAACTAACACAAAGTGGCACATAATTGTGAAGTGGCAGGAAAATGATAAATGGTTTTCAAAATTTCTTACACATAAATATGTGAAAAGTGTGGTGTGCATTTGTATTCAGCCCCCCTGAGTCAATACTATGTAGAACCACCCTTTTCTGCAATTACAGCTGCCTTTCAGGGTATGTCATCTAGAGAGTGACATGTTTGCCCATCCTTCTTTGCAAAATAGCTCAAGCTCTGTCAGATTGGATGGAGAGTGTCTGTGAACAGCATTTTTTAAGTCTTGCAACAGATTCTCAATAGGATTTAGGTCTGGACTTTGAATGGGCCATTCCAACACATGAATATGCTTTGATCCAAACCATTCCATTGTAGCTCTGGCTATATAATTAGGGTTGTTGTCATGCTGGAAGGTGAACCTCCGCACCAGTCTCAAGTCTTTTGCAGACTCTAACAGGTTTTCTTTCAAGATTGCCCTGTATTTGGCTCCATACATCTTCCCATTGACTCTGACCAGCTTCCCTGTCCCTGCTGAAGAAAAGCATCCCCATAAAATGATGCTGCCACCACCATGTTTCACAGTGGGGATGGTGTGTTCTGGGTGATGTGCAGTGTTAGTTTTCCGCCACACATAGCTTTTTGCAGAGTACCTTCTTCCACATGTTTGCTGTGTCCCCCACATTGCTTCTCGCAAACTGCAAACAGGACTTATTTTGGCTTTCCTTCAACAATGGCTTTCTTCTTGCCACTCTTCCATAAAGGCCAGATTTGTGGTGTGCATGGCTAATAGTTGTCCTGTGGACAGATTCTCTCACCTGAGTTGTGGATTTCTGCAGCTCCTCCAGAGTTACCATGGGCCTCTTGGCTGCTTCTTTGATTAAAGCTCTCCTTGCCCAGCCTGTCAGTTTAAGTGGATGGCCATGTCTTGGTAGGTTTGCAGTTGTGCCATGCTTTTTCCATCTTTGGATGATGGATTGAACAGTGCTCTGTGAGATGTTCAAAGCTTGGGGTATTATTTTATAACCTAACCCTGCTTTAAACTTCTCCACAACATTATCTTACACCTGTCTGGTGTGTTCCTTGGCCTTCATTATGCTGTTTGTTCACTAAGGTTCTCTAACAAACCTCTGAGGGCTTCACAGAACAGCTGTATTTATACTGAGATTAAGTTACACACAGGTGGAATCTATTTACTAATTATGTGATTTCTAAAGACAATTGGTTCCACTAGATTTTAGTTAGGGGTATCAGAGTAAAGGGGGCTGAATACAAATGCACGCTACACTTTTCAGATATTTATTTGTAAATAATTTGGAAAACCATTTATCATTTTCCTTCCACTTCCCAATTATGTGCCACTTTGTGTTGGTCTATCACATAAAATCCCAATAAAATACATTCATGTTTTTGGTTGTAACATGACAAAATGTGGACAATTTCAAGGGGAATGAATACTTTTTCAAGGCACTGTATTACACAGCTTAAGGTGATCTGTCACTGCTTTCAATTGCACTTTGATCAGTGGTAATATTTTAGATCATAATCATCCTGACTTCTTAATAATCTCATTCTAGAAAACAACCTTCTGCAGAAAAAGATTTTTTTAAATATTGGAAAATTATTTTGAAATTACTTTTATCTGTTCTAAGGGATCATTTTTGTTCTAGGAATTTTACAGAAGTCATTTGTGTTTATCAAATTGTAGAAAAATATGGCCCTGAGTAGTGCTACCTCTAGGCATGCAAAAAACAATCATTTCACATGAAGGAAGATTAGTAAGATTTTTGCTTCAGTGTTTTCAAGGCAGGAAATAATAAATCACTAGTACAATTTACAAAGCAGTATGAACTACATATCTGGAAAATGACTAAAAATGTTAGCATTGTAACCTGAACACCCCTATGAAATTAAAACTGTATTTGTGGATATAACTTTAAAAGGTACACACTTTAAAATGTTCATAGAAAGATAATTCCATTAAAAAAAAAACATTATAGGGGTGTATAGCAAATTACTATATAGTCTGATTTGTTAAAGATTATGACTTACTCTGATAAAGTAGTAATGACTAGTGAGGGCATATATATCTCATATTTTATAGTAAGTTGAAAAAAAATATAATGTATATGAGAGTTAAAGGGGTTGGTAAGGCAATGCACACAATCACTGCCAGCCCCTCTGCTAGGATAACATATACTATATAGTGTATGCCGTTTTGTAAAATTCTTATTTACATCTTCTAAATACCTTATTCCTTCTCCCCGATCAACGGTCACGTGACCACCGGTCGCTCTCTTCCTCCGATGTATGTGCTACAGAGGGAGGGCCCGAGATCTCCCTCTGACGTTTGCTGGGCGGTCATGTGATCTCCCTCTAAAGTACATAAATCGGATGAAAAGAGCAACGGGCGGACACATGACCGCTGATCAGGGAGAAGGAATAAGTTTTTTAGAAGATGAATTTTACAAATCGACATACACTATATACTACAGGTTATCCTAGCAGGGGGGTTGGCAGTGCTTGTGTGCAGTAATGTTTGCACTGCTCGGAACAGTGCTAGAAGGGGAGGGGAGTGGCTTCTCACACACAGAGCTGACAGGCAGGGAGGGGAGGGGGAGGAGGAAACAGGAGAGCACAGAGGGGGAAAAGGACGGGGGAGAGCAGAGAGGAGAGCTGTGTATGACAGAGGCACGTAAACTGACTACGGTGTCAGGGCTCAGCAGCCATGATTAACCGTGGTCAGTTTACAGGGGGGAGGACATAGCCAGGCAGGATCAGCCAGGTTTTTTAGGTGATACAGGGGGCCAAATTATACAACACAAGCGCTGTGCTATTTTTCATGCTTTAAAGGAATAGGGTCTTTTTTTAAGGTAATAAATGCTTTAAGTGATGTCCTCTTTGAATGTATCAATATCCCTAGTATTAAAAAGTTCAAATACACTTATTACATCCATAAGTTCTTTTTTTTTACCATTTACTTTTTATTAGGATCAAAAATATAATTCTTGCCTAAAATGCATATTGATTCCAGCAACAGATACTTTATAACTTTAATGCACTGCCACACATACAAAATGTATAAACCAGTGTGCACATTTGCAGGCAGAGTCAGTGATTCATGTTTCAATAGAATGACACAAGTTCAGGATATGGGCTTAATTGTACTAAATTTTTCATATAAATTTACTGACCAGAGTTTATGTTTGTACCAGTATGACTGAAAAGGTCAAATGTGGATTATATAATTGAAATGGACTGTCTCTGTCCAAAAAATGGATTTAAAAACTCCAACTAAAACTTTATTTTTATTTGATTTACTTGTAGATAGAAAAGGAATACTGTGTCAGGTGTTTTTGTTTGTATTTGTTCACACTGAAGGACTTTAAATTCACATATGGTTGTGTTATCAGGAACATATGCGTCAGTTTTTTCTTGTGTCCCGTATTAGATTTCCTTGCTTCATGTACTATCAAGACAGGAAAACTGCCCAAAAAGAGACAGCAATTAAAAGCCTGGCTGAGTTGCTCAATCTTCCCCACAATTTTCAAAGCAAAAAATACCAGTGATTCTGACACTCGTGTCCTCTCTCCTCAAACTCTCTTACCTTCACCACCCCTCTCCACCCGCCTGCTTATACATATCACCCTGCCTTCTGTCCTCTCCTTACTACTGCTCCTACCAACTCTTGCTCATTCTACATCCATATACTGATAAAACCTCCAGTACTCTGAGACATGTCCCTTAACATAAATCACATTCCTACATTACCTCCCTCACCCTCCTGCTTCTCCTAACCTCTGTGACATATCTCCAAACCCTGGGCCACCATCATCTGCCTTTGCCCAACGTTCCCATCCCCCTACATCCTCTGGCAGGAGCCGCAACCCACAGAACTTGGTCTCTATTCCTCTTTCCAAAACCAGCCCCCCTTTTCCTGTGCCCTTTGGAATCCACGCTCTGTCTGTAACAAACTCACCGCCCTTCATGACCTCTTTATCACAAATTCCTTTAACCTACTTGCCAATACTGAAACCTGGCTTCATGAATCAGATTCTACTTAGTTACATAGTTACATAGTTACATAGTAGGTGAGGTTGAAAAAAGACACAAGTCCACCAAGTCCAACCTATGTGTGTGATTATGTGTCAATATTACATTACATATCCCTGTATGTTGCGATCATTCAGGTGATTATCTAATAGTTTCTTGAAGCTATCAATGCTCCCCGATGAGACCACTGCCTGTGGAAGGGAATTCCACATCCTTGCTGCTCTTACAGTAAAGAACCCTCTACGTAGTTTAAGGTTAAACCTCTTTTCTTCTAATTGTAATGAGTGGCCACGAGTCTTATTAAACTCTCTTCTACGAAAAAGTTTTATCCCTATTGTGGGGTCACCAGTACAGTATTTGTAAATTGAAATCATATCCCCTCTCAAGCGTCTCTTTTCCAGAGAGAATAAGTTCAGTGCTTGCAACCTTTCCTCATAACTAAGATCCTCCAGACCCTTTATTAGCTTTGTTGCCCTTCTTTGTACTCGCTCCATTTCCAGTACATCCCTCCTGAGGACTGGTGCCCAGAACTGGACAGCATACTCCAGGTGCGGCCGGACCAGAGTCTTGTAGAGCGGGAGAATGATCGTTTTATCTCTGGAGTTGATCCCCCTTTTAATGCATGCCAATATTCTGTTTGCTTTATTAGCAGCAGCTTGGCATTGCATGCCATTGCTGAGCCTATCATCTACTAGGACCCACAGGTCCTTTTCCATCCTAGCTTCCCCCAGAGGTTCTCCAACCAGTGTATAGATTGCATTCATATTTTTGCCACCCAAATGCTTTATTTTACATTTTTCTACATTGAACCTCATTTGCCATGTAGTCGCCCACCCCATTAATTTGTTCAGGTCTTTTTGCAAGGTTTCCACATCCTGCGGAGAAGTTATTGCCCTGCTTAGCTTAGTATCGTCTGCAAATACAGAGATTGAACTGTTTATCCCATCCTCCAGGTCGTTTATAAACAAATTAAATAGGATTGGTCCCAGCACTTCTCCTGCTTCCCTCTCCCATGGGGGCCTTCTCTGGACTCATTCCCCCAGACCAAATGGACGGAAGGGAGGTGGAGTGGGAATCCTTCTAGCCCCATGCAGCACCTATCAGGTACTTCACCCACCTCCCTCTCTGACACTCTCCTCTTTTGAGGCAGATTGCATTCATCTATTCTCTCCCATTTCTCTAAGAATTGCTGTCATCTACTGGCCCCCTGGACCAGTATCAGCCTTCCTTGATGACTTCTCTGCCTGGCTACCCTACTTTCTCTCTTCTGAAATCCCCACAATTACACAATTATTCTCAGTGACTTCAACATCCTTGTTAACACTAACACTACTATTACTTCTAAACTTCTCAGTCTAACCTCATAGATTGACCTGAAGCAATGGATACAGGCTCCTACTCACTCCAACGGCAACACCTTTGACCTTGTCTTCTCCTATCTGTGCACTCTGTGCAACCTTTCCAACAATCCTCTCTCACTCTCTGATCACCACCTTATTCGTTTTGCTCTCTCCCTGTCTTCCACCTCCTCTCCCTCCAACTGCCTAACAGTTACAGGTAGAAACCTTCGCCACCTCAACCCTTCTCTTCTCTACTCTGCTACTGATCACCTCTATGACAAAATCTCACCTCTGTCCTGCCCCAACCTAGCCACTTTCATTTACAAAAGCTCACTGTCTTACTCCCTAGACAAGCTTTCCCCCCTCACTACACGCAGAATTAGGCCCCTACTGCTACAACCCTGGCAAACAGATGACACCAGAAGTCTCAGAAAACGTAGCCGCGCTCTTGAGCGCCTGTGGCATAAGACTAAGATCCAGGAAGACTGCACACAATATAAATCTGCCCTCCTAAAATACTAATACTGCCTTCACACTGCCATACAGACCTACTTTATCACACTCATTAACACCTTCTCATCCAGTCCACATCAACTCTTCTCTACCTTCAACACTCTACTCTGTCTTCCACTGCCTCCACCCACAAACTCACTCACTGCCCAGGAGATCGCCAATCACTTCAAAACTAAGATTGATACACTTCATGAGCAGATCGCTAATGCACAAATACCTCCCCCATGTCCACAGATACAATCATTACTTCCCTCATTCAACCCTGCTACTATTACTGAGGTTGCTAAACTTTTATCTAACACTCATCTAACCACCTGCCCCCTGGATCCTGCTCCCTCGCAAATGCTACACTCACCCTCTGACTCAATTCTACACTCTCTAACTCACATTTTCAACCTCTCCCTCTCTTGTGTCATCTTCCCAAACTCTCTAAAACATGCGCTAGTCACCCCCATACTTAAAAAGCCCTCACTGGACCCCACCAATCTCAACAACCTACGTCCTATCTCCTTACTCGCCTTCTCCTCAAAACTTCTTGAAAGACTGGTCTACAACTGACTAAGCGACCATCTGACCATGAATAAACTTCTTGATCCCCTTCAGTCTGCATTTTGCCCTCAACACTCCACGGAAACTGCTCTCCTTAAACTCTCAAATTACCTACTAAGGGCTAAAACCAGTGGACACTATTCTGTACTACTTCTCCTCGATCTCTCTGCTGCCTTTGACACAGTGGACCACCCCCTCCTCCTCAATAAACTCCACTCCTTTGGTCTCCATGACTGTACTCTTAGCTGGTTCTCATCCTACCTATCCCACCACTCCTTCAGTGTCACTTGCAACTCTACTTCCTCCTCTCCCCTTCCTTTCTCCGTTGGGGTCCCCCAAGGTTCTGTCCTTGGACCTCTCCTTTTCTCAATCTACACCACCTCCCTGGGTCAGTTGATTGCCTCCTACGGCTTTAAATATCATCTCTACACTGATGACACCCAAATCTATCTCTCCACCCCCGAGGTCTCTCCATCTGTCTCCTCACGCATTACCAACTTACTAGCAGACATATCAGCCTGGATGTCACATCACTTCCTCAAACTCAACCTATCCAAAACCGAGCTCATGATATTTCCTCCCTCAGGTGCCACTTCCCCTGATTTCTCTGTCAATATCAACGGCTCAACTATCAACCCATCTGCCCACGTCAAGGTCCTAGGTGTAATCCTGGACTCTGAACTAACCTTTCGACCCCACATTCTATCACTATCCAAAATTTGCCACCTCAATCTCCGCAACATCTCCAAGATACGCCCCTTCCTAACCAATGTCACCACAAAGCTTCTAATACACTCCCTGGTCATCTCCCGCCTTGACTACTGCAACTCCCTCCTCATTGGCTTACCTCTAAATAGGCTATCCCCACCTCAGTCCATCATGAACACTGCTGCCAGGCTCATCCACCTCACAAACCGCTCAGCGTCTGCTATACCCCTCTGCCAATCCCTCCATTGGCTGCCGCTCAGTCACCAAATTAAATTCAAGATACTAACCATAACTTACAAAGCCATCCACAACCTGGCCCCCAGCTACATCTCTAACCTAGTCTCAAAATACCAACCTAATTGTTCTCTTCGCTCCTCCCAAGACCTCCTGCTCTCAAACTCCCTGGTCACCTCATCCCATGCTCGCCTTCAGGACTTCTCCAGAGCCTCTCCCATCCTCTGGAATGCTCTACCCTAATCCATCTAATTTTCTCCTACTTTATCCACTTTCAGACGATCCCTGAAAACTCATCTTTTCAGAGAAGCCTATCTGGGCCCCACCTAACAACTGTACATTTATTTTCTCAATCATTTATTTTATCATTTACTTAGTCAATGGAGGCAATTTCATTCCCTATCACAAACTTTCTAGGAAAGAAATATTTTGTGTTATTAGAATAGTGGACACACTTTCTATAATTTTATACAACAGTGGAATTAAACTGCATAGTGGGCCATAAAGATGATGCCTCCCCATTTCTTCTGTTTTGTATTATTTTTATGAAAACTGATTATATGATCTTCCAGTGGAAAACACTAACTTTTTTGTTCCAAGATCCCAGTGCATAAAAGCATTAGAGACTTAAGCTGGTTACACATGGATTGAAATGTGTCCAGTTCAACAGGGACTTGCCAAATGTTGATCCATGTATGGCCTAGCTAGTGACACACAGGTCATCTATCGATCGACTTGTATACAGTCAGCCTGTTGGGTTTTTCCTCAAAGATCAGTGCCGTCGGCTATAGCTGGCAACACTGATCATTTTACACTCCCGGTAGGAAAGGCTTCCCACTGACAGAATGCAATAGCTCAGTGGGAGTGATTCCCCCATCCACTTTAAATGTGTGGATGGGGGAATCGGTTCTTTTTTTTTTTCAACCTGCTGGTTGAAAAAAAAATGAATCATGTATAGCCTGCTTTATTTAGACTTTTTAGACTGTTTAGCAAAACAGTGTTTGTGTGTTTGTGTGTGTAGGTGTGTTACATTGTTACTCCCAACCATTATAAATAAAAGAAGAAAATATGTACACAACAAAATCACTAAAGATATTCTTTAAGAAATTAGAATAAACTATTATAGAAGAATGATTATTTTTGCATATAGTAATATGACATCATAATAAAGTTTGGAAGTCCTCCTATTGGATTGTTTGCACCCTAGGTCTTTCCATTCCTGATATCTGATTCCAATGTTTTTAACTGAGTCAACTCAGTCCCTTTTGACAACATACTTTTGTTTGTTCTGCTTTTTAGGATCAATATGATGAACTGCCTGCTGCCTCTGATACTTGCCATATTCTTCATGTTGCTTTCAGAGCAGTTGGGATTTGTAAAGAGCTAAAATGCTTACAAACAGCAGGGGTGTTTGAATAACATAAAAATGTATCAGACTAGCATGATCATACGGAAAAAGATCCCTTTCTTTAGCCAGTGTGTCTGTAGATATTCAAGAAATAGGCATGTTACGTCTGTGGTCAAATATGGAAGAAGAATGCAGGCATTAATTGGAATTAAATATTTAATCATATCTAGCAATATTCATGACCATACGTTTCAGTAACATGATGAATGAAGATTGACCTTGCTTAGCGCTACATATCAATTTCCAGATCAAACAGAGGGAAAAAATTAAAAAGCTTCAATACATCTGTCCACCAAGCAAGCCAAAACACACCCAGTTACTGCCTAAACTCAAGCATTTTGAGCCAAGTTTCCACAACTACAAAAAGCCTAATTAATCTCAGGAACTTTTGTCACTTTTGCAAATTAGGAGAGAAACAGCTCAAAAAAAGAATACATGTATGAAAATAATAATAATAGTAATCATAATAATAAAGTACATACAGACAGTATATAGAACAAGATTAGGAACTAATTTGAACTAGGCAATATAAAGAAATAAAATTATCATCTTAGGGTTATACGCTGCCAATTCCTCTGAAAAAACATACAGTACCTGAAAAGTTAGACTTGTTTATGAAAGCGTCTAAATTAGCACATGAGTTGCCCATTTCCTATTGTAGGTTTGAATCTGATTAGTTCCTATGTTGCAGCACAGACAATTATTATTTCATATATTTGTTGTTGCGTACTCACATCATTTTGTGACATAATATAAAATGTTACACCTATGACTTTCCATAGGACCTTACTACAAGCTGGTCAGGATGTTGGGAATGTGGATCCTGGTTATCCAGGATCAGAGTGTTGGTAGACATGGATTTCAGTTAGCCAAAGCAAAGGTAGTAATCAGAGCTCTGGTATAAAGATAACTAATTTGCTGGAGGTATCGCAGGAGATCATTGATGAAAGAAACTGCATGCTGCTGAACACAAGATGGAGAACTCAAGAAGATTCTAACAGTAAAAGGTATAACTAAACTACTAAGAGGGTATCACTAACCTACTGATAACAGGGTGTACTGATTATGTATGAGTTACTTTAACTGCATTCAGTATTATAGCTTATAATGAATAATACTCAATTTGCATATATAAATATGCCGTAGTGTGTAATTATTATTTCTTTGCATCCAATGAAATCCTAAATTCCCCACAAATTGACATTTTTCTTGTGAAATTGTATTTATCTTCATCTTAAACTGTTCCATTGTCTGCTCTCCCGAGTGTACAACTCCTGTGTGCCCAAGAGATGCCTGAATTAGAAGCTTAAGCAGCCCATAGTTTCAATTCAAGATTCAATTTTCTTTCCTTCCACCATGGGTGGAAAAAAAAGAAAAAAAGAAAATCTTTTGATTCCCCCATCAACACAGTCAGAGTTGATGGAGAAATGGCTCACACAGTTCTATTGTGTTCTGCCAGCAAGGAAGCCTTTCCAGGCAGCAGCAGAACACAATGATTACTGCTAGTGGCTAAAGCCCCCTGTAGTTATTGCATGTAAAAAAGTCTGACAGGCTGGCTGTACCCAAGTCAATCAATTGATCGACTTGGATACAATCAGCAAGCCCATAGTTGGATTGAATTTTGGCCTGTCTCTGCTGAACGGGACAAATTTCTGTCGATGTATCGCTGGCTTTAGTCTAGTCTAGCAGAAGACTTTTTTTGGTTTGATGTGATAGTATTACAGCATATTTTACTATAATGCAGGAAAGTTCTGGATATAAACAAGGTGCTAATTTGTAACTATAATTGACACTTTAACCGGTTTGGCTCCAGAGCATTTTTTTTTTCACATACATGTAAAAATTAAAATTTTTCACAATAAAATTAATCAACCCCCCAGAATATGATATATTTTCTGAAAGCAGGGGCCCTGTAAAATGAAAAAAGGTGATATATGCAATTTTTTTTCACATGATATTTGTTAAACTCAAATTTTTAGGAAAAAATATAATAAAATTAATTTTAGTGGAAGACCACACCATATAATTCCCATTTTTGGTTAAAATATAAAAGATAAGGTTGCATTGAGTAAATAGATACCAAACATTCCATGTCTTAAAATTGTGTGCGCCCACAATATCGCCAAAAACAATGGTGCCCAAAAATCCCCATAGGTGACACTTTAAAAGCCTTTACGGCTCATAAGTTTAGAGTTCGCTAGTAGCTTATGCTAGAAATATTCTTCTCACTCTGATGTTTGTGGCAATATGTCACATGTGTGGTGCAACCGCGGTTTACATGCGCAAGCACACCCTGGGCTCACGTTTGCGTTTGCACAGATGTGCGGAGCTATGGGGGTTTTCGGCATTTTTTTAATTTTAATATATTTATTTATCATCCTGCGATGTCTCCACGCTGTGTGTGCGAGCCGTCCTCCGCTCGATGTATCACAGTGCCAGGCTCCGTTCCCTGTGAGTGTTGCAACGCACGGGGACGGAGCACGGCACCAAATTCAAAAAGCGAAACACACACTATACATACAGTACACTGTAATCTTACAGATTACATTACTGTATCAAATCTGTATCAAATCATTTTACATCCCTTTTGTCCCTAGTGGTTTGTCCAGTGCCCTGCATGTAGTTTTATAAATACTGTTCTTTCTGCCTGGAAACTGGAGATTGTCCATAGCAAACAAAACCATCCCTTTACATCAAAAGCGGGTTTAGACCAGCTAGAAAACAGTGATAATAAATTACAATCACTTGCAGAATTGAGCGATAGTGATTTGTGGGGAAATCCGTCATCAAACACTGAAAAGTAATGACAGCGACAATTCTGCAACTGAGCAAATTTCAGTGTTTTTGATTTGATTACATTATTTAATAATTTATTATTATTATATTTTTATTTGTTATAATTATTTAGAGTTATTTATTATAATATAATTCATGATTTTGTGTTTCAAACTTTATCATACCCCGGATGTCTACTAGACTCTTGTTTGGACAGATTTAAGTGTGTTATTACTAATAATTACAGGCCTACAATATAAAACGCCAAATTTCCATGCAAAACAATTGTACCGCTTTGAGCATCAAAAATCTGAAATAATCATACCGCCAGGGAGGTTAATAAAAAACTATACTAGTCTACTAAGTCCACCCTCCCCAGCTTCATAATCTAAATTAACCTAGAACACCCCACCCATCTGCCTTATATAAAATACCGTACATCTAAACTCAAAAACAAAAATGTAATACAGTGCAGCTTACCAGTTCTTAGAAGCAGTAGTTGCATTTATATATATTTTACTGTATGTAATTGGCATATTAATGGATAACTGTGAAAACGGCTAGATTGTCATTTATTTGAACCGTTGATATTGTAGTTTTGCTGGACACACTCATTAGAGTTGGCAGTTAAGGTGTTAATAGTATAGGTGCTTAATGACACAATGAATTACCCCAGATATGATAAGATAATTAGGGGTTATAAGCCCAGACGGGTAAAAAGCTCAAATCATCACTATATTGTAGCCGTATCAGAGAAGCTAATGACCTTCGAAGGGTTAAGGATGTGGAGGAGGAGGATAGAAACATGGGACTACCGCAACATGTAACCACCCCTTGTAACAAAGTTGGATATGATGAAACGTGACGGTACGCTCACTTTAAGGGATTCAATTTTTGATTGAATTTGTTATTGAATTTGTATATACTGAACCTTTTATGTTCAGATTTTGAAAAGTTGGCTTGCACTAGACATGTGCAATTTTTTTCATAACGAATCAAAATTCGACCAAAGTTTGCATCTTTCGGACATACAGATGCATCTCAATGTCCGAATAAAGAAATAATGAATTTCAACTAATACGAAAGAAATTATAGGGAAAAAAACATATGAATTCAACATGATTTCTTAATTCATTAAAGGTCTAATGAAACAAAAGGTCAACGCGGAGTAAATCTTACAGTTCAATCAGCTCATTTTGTGCTGTAAGTTTGATTACTGGCAAAGTGCATTCCCGAGAACTGAGTGAGAAGGGTGTTGTATTGTATTTGAGCAGAGATATTGTCACTGTGTGTGTTAATGGATTCAATAAACTTTCCGAACTATGAATCGTTAACTAGAATATATATACATACATAAATATCGAATTATCCAACAATGAATCGATTTGTTATAATGAATATCGATACTCTACAGAAATAACAAATTATCCGAAAACTAATTAATGTAACATAACGAATATAACAGAATGAAATTATGTATTTTACGAATGGAAATGAAATGAAATGAAACAACATTTTCCATTGTGCACAAGTCTACTTTGCGCTACTGTAGATTATTATTAGTAGTGTGTCATTGATGATCATTTCATTTTTTTTATAGTGGTTGCATTAGTTTTCATTTTTCAGGCTAGGAACATTTTTAGTAAGTATAGGAAAACCTACTGATCATGCCAGTAATGGATTGTGCTTATCACTTTCTGTTAGCTAATAAGGAAAGCACAAAACACCTTATGTTGCTTGTGTAAACTACTAGTCCTTTCAATTAACCATGTGACTGAGATGAATAAAATCTATCCTGTTTTAAAACCATAGATACAATGAAAAAATGAGTGTTGACATTAAAGTGGTACTTAACCCTCCCCATGTTGGAATGAACAAATTGCATTTTTGGAGTTAAGTTTGACTTTAAGAGACAGGAAGTGTGTCACATGCAGCATTACTTGGTGAAAAAAAAGGATGAAAATGAAAACTAATGTAGCCACCACATTTACATAAATTACCCATTTAAAATCAGCAAAAAATACTTAGAACCCACAAACATTATATATTTTCTGAAAGCAGAAGCCCTGGAGAATAAAATTGTGGTTGTGCAATTTTTTTTATGTCACATTTGTACAGGCCTTTATGAAATGTACATTCTAATAAAAAAATACACTAAAATTAATTTTAGTGTATATAAATAATTTGTGGTAAAATATAAAAGATGATGTTGCCTCAAGTAAATAGGTACCAAACATGTCAAAGCTCAATGTTGCGGGTGCCTGACAAACTACAATATCTAAAATAAAAATTTTCATTGGGGATGCCTTAAAAGCTTTTACAGGTTATCAGTATAGAGGTAATCATAAATGATGGCCCTAGAATTGTTGCTTTTACTCTGACGTTTGCAGCGATAACTCACATGTGTGGTGCAATCACTGTTTGCATGTACTGTACATGCAGGACCTACGCATGAATTTGCATGTATGCGTGGGGCAGGGGAAGTGGGTGCTTTTAATTTTTTTTAATTATATTTATTTTAAACACTTTTAAAAAAAAAACATTTCCAATGTCTCCTCAGTGTTTAGCAATCCTGTCAGTTTACTGTGGTCCCAGGCTCCCCAGAAGAATGGGAAAGCCCAGAAACCACCACAGGTAGTGGCAAGATGGGGGAAGCCCTTCTCATTGCCGTAAAAGTGATTGGATGGCTGTAGAGCCACCCAAATTATTTTTACTAAACAGCCGATTGTTGCCTTTAAAAAAAAAAAAAAGTGCTCAGCAATTGGTTAAAGAAAATCTTTGGGATTATGTAAGGAAAGAACTGTATGGGATAAATGCAGTCCATTATTTACACATTCTTGTGTCTTTCTGTTTTTCTTTTTTTTTGTTTACATATAAAGTGCTGCAAAAACACAACCAACTATTTCTGATTTCTGTGCATTATTTGAACAGAAATAGCCTCATAGACTTCTATTGCACTGACAGCTTCAATTCAATTAATGTACAGGAACCAGGTCTTTTGTAACAGTATCATTTTCATTGCAAGTAAAAATTCTAATAATAAAAGTTACCTAACAGTTACTGTAATATGCTATGTTAACCTCAGGAAGTGGAAAAGGAGCATACAGCAATACTGGACAATTTGGATGAGCATCTAGAGAATAAATTATTGCTCACCAGATGACCTGGGCAGCAGCACACTTCACTAATCTGGGAAAGGTTTGTTTTCTCAGCTTTGCTATGGATGGTGGTGTTTTGTGGTTCGAGCTCCCTGCAGTGCATGGGAGCATAAGGCAAGCGCAGATACCATCATCACAGGCCGTTTCAACTCACAAGCCTGATACTTTGGGAAAGAAAAAATAATAGCTTGTTAAAACATAAATTAGTGATGCAGGTCCTTTTTTCAACAGGCTCCCTATGAGATCCACAGAGATGGCTTTTGGACTGTTAATGAGGCTTTCTTTTCAACTCAGGGTGGGGTGATTGTGTTGTGACAGATGAAGTGGATCTGAAACAGTTCAAGAGGAATATTTCCTCACAGGTGCGATCCTTAGCCAAATAAAAACGAACTCTTCCATCACATTACCATGAGTCAGCAGACACATTACACAACCATTCCCACATGGAACTGACGGCAGTAGGTGAAACTACTCTGATAAAACCAAGCATAATCTCGAAAGTACGTGTGTGTGATCTGAACATCAAACTTCAAAGAAATCTAAGCAAAGTTGATCCCACATTTGTCTTCTGTCAGGTTCCTCATACATTTGTCACATGTCTTTTATTCTTTTTCCACCTGCAAGAATAAACAACACCCACACTATGCATCATCCATGAAATCCAATGATAGCAATACTAAGATCTCCAGGATCCTAACATGAAGGAAGAATACCAGCCACAATTTAATTCCCTCATTCCCTTATCAAATAAAGCATCTTATAATATCAGTGGGTGAGGACTAGGGATGGGCGAATGGTTCGCCCTGAGCATAGGTTCGGGCCTAATTGTTCGACGAACAGCCGAACAAACGGGTTATTCGACCGCTTGTTCGCCCCCCCCGAACCGACCACAATGCATTGCGGCTTTGAACAGTGAATTGCAAGCCCTGATTGGCTGAAGCAGTGAAATCTTCAGCCAATCAGGGCACAGAGCACTGTCAGAGTCATGATTGGACACTGTCATCATGACTTTATCCAATCATGGCTCATTCCCGCCCCACAGTATAAAAAGTATTCTTCCAATGGCAGCCATTTTCAATGTGATTTTGTCGTGGAGAGAGATAGAACAGGGCTCTCTTCAGTGCTATTAGTTAGTTTGTGTGCTATACTGTGCTACTTTGCTTCAATTGTTAGTGTAGAATATTAGTTTAGTGTCTGGCTAGGGATAGTGTGAGTGTAGTGAGGAGGAGCATCATTCAGCTTTGAGAGTGTGCAGCTAGAGTAGGGACAGCTCAGATAGTTTCACTGTAGTGTAGTGAGACCATGTCATTCACACATACATTAGTGTAGAGTAAAGACAGCTCAGATAGTTTCAGTGTAGTTTAGTGAGACCGTGTCAGTAATCTTTACATTAGTGTATGGCTAGAGTAGGGACAGTTTAGACAGCATCAGTGTAGTGACGGTTGATTGCATTACTGCCAGTTTAATGCCATTTACTTCTGTGTGTGGTACTGCCAGTTTAACTCCATATAGTTTTGTGTGCATTACTGGCAGTTTAATGCCATATAGTTCTGTGTGCGTTACTGCCAGTTTAACAGCATATAGTTTTGTGTGCGTTACTGCCAGTTTAATGCCATATAGTTCTGTGTGCATTACTGCCAGTTTAATGCCATATAGTTTTGTATGCTACTGCCAGTTTAACGCCATATGGTTTTGTGTGCATTATTGCCAGTTTAACGCCATATAGTTCTGTGTGTGTTACTGCCAGTTTAACGCCATATAGTTCTGTTATTTGTTATTCGTGGTTCGTTATTCGGGTCCGAACTTTTGCTGTGTTTGGGGGTCTGTTCAGCCCATCCCTAGTGAGGACTTTGGACTGATGAAAGAATTGACTGACAAACACAATTATTTTACTAAAGGCTTAATTAAGATAGATGAGCTATTATAACACCACTATTTATTCCATCTCATAATAATTTTACCTAAAAAAAATTAAATTAACAAACATAAATGTCTTCAAAATGTGTAATCTTTATTTTTCCATATACAGTATCTCACAAAAGTGAGTACAGCCCTCACATTTTTGTAAATATTTTATCATATCTTTTCATGTGACAACACTGAAAAAATTACACTTTGCTACAATGTAAAGTAGTGAGTGTACAGCTTGTATAACAGTGTAAATTTGCTGTCCCCTCAAAATAACTCAACACACAGCCATTAATGTCTAAACCACTGGTAACAAAAGTGAGTACACCCCTAAGTGAAAATGTCCAAATTGGGCCCAATTAGCCATTTTCCCTCCCCGGTGTCATGTGACTCATTAGTGTTACAAGGTCTCAGGTGTGAATGGGGAGCAGGTGTGTTAAATTTGGTGTTATCGCTCTCACTCTCTCATACTGGTCACTGGAAGTTCAACATGGCACCTCATGGCAAAGAACTCTCTGAGAATCTGAAAAAAAGAATTGTTGCTCTACATAAAGATGGCCTAGGCTATAAGAAGATTGCCATGACCCTGAAACTGAGCTGCAGCATGGTGGCCAAGACCATACATCGGTTTAACAGGACAGGTTCCACTCAGAACAGGCCTCGCCATGGTTGACCAAAGAAGTTGAGTGCTCGTGCTCAGCATTATATCTAGAGGTTGTCTTTAGGAAATAGACATATGAGTGCTACCGGCATTGCTGCAGAGGTTGAAGGGGTGGGGGGGTCAGTCTGTCAGTGCTCACACCATACACCACACACTGCAACAAATTGGTCTGCATGGCTGTCATCCCAGAAGGAAGCCTCTTCTAAGGAAGATATACAAGAAAGCCCGCAAACAGTTTGCTGAAGACAAGCAGACTAAGGACATGGAACCATGTCCTGGGGTCTGATGAGACCAAAATAAATGTATTTGGTTAAGATGGTGTCAAGCGTGTGTGGTGGCAACCAGGTAAAGAGTACAAAGACAAGTGTGTTTTGCCTCCAGTCAAGCATGGTGGTGGGAGTGTCATGGTCTGGGGCTGCATGAGTGCTGCCGGGACTGGGGAGCTACAGTTCATTGAAGGAACCATGAATGCCACATTTACTGTGACATACTGAAGCAGAGCATGATTCCCTCTCTTCGGATACTGGGCTGCAGGGCAGTATTCCAACATGATAACGACCCCAAACACACCTCCAAGACGGCCACTGCCTTGTTAATGAAGCTGAGGGTAAAGGTGATGGCCTGGTCAATCATGTCTCCAGACCTAAACCCTATTGAGCATCTGTGGGGCATCTTAAAACGGAAGGTGGAGGAGTGCAAGTTCTCTAACATTCACCAGCTCCTTGATGTCATTATGGAAGAGTGGAAGAGGACTCCAGTGGCAACCTGTGATGCCTTTGGTGAACTCCATGCCCAAGAGGGTTTAGGCAGTGCTGGAAAATAATGGTGGCCACACAAAATATTGACATTTTGGGCCCAATTTGGACATATTAACTTAGGGGTGTACTCACGTTTGTTGCCAGTGGTTTAGAAATTAATGGCTGTGTTTTGAGTTATTTTGAGGGGACAGCAAATTTACACTGTTATACAAGCTGTACACTCACTACTTTACATTGTAGCAAAGTGTTGTTTCTTCAGTGTTGTCACATGAAAAGATATAGCAAAATATTTACAAAAATGTTAGGAGTGTACTCACTTTTGTGAGAAATGCATAGGGCTTTATTGATGCTTATTTTATGCCGGTACATGCTGGGTATTATTGATGTCTGCATTATGTTTACATACTTCCCTGTCCACATGTATGTACATTTTATCATCTTATTTTGTATGTGTACTTACTGACCCAGCAATTTTCAAGTTTTATTGTTGCTCATTGATGTATAACATTTGTAATAAATCTTTGTATATTTACGTTCATCTGTGTTGTGTACATTGGCTATTATGCCTGGTAACTCACAATAATTGTTGTTACCACTCAGTTACATAACATTTTGAAATGAATAAATTGATTTTGTCTCAGTGTTCATTGTGGACATTGGCTAAACCTCTCTCACCTCATCTAAAGTCCCAGGGCTATTTTTCTTGTACTTTTGTGAGATACTGTACATGTTTTTTTCAATCAGTTTTATTAGGTTTTATAGATAATAAATAGATAACAAACAGGTATTAGTTTACTAGTTTGATTCAATTATGCCTGGGATAAACATAGATTAATAAGCAGACAAAGAAGTTAAACATATTTAATAAATAAACAAAAAACATGAAACAAAATGGCTCGATGGCCACTTGGTCTTTTTATTCCATCACTCTTCTCTGTATCTGCCATTAGAGTATCAATGTCAATTTAAAAAACAAAATGTGATAATAAAAGATATAGTAATACATGTAACAGTGTTGTCTTTCATAAATCCACATCTATAAGTCTATAAACACGTTACTTAAATATTGTATGTCAACACTGATGCTTCTTATCTGTGCCAATTAACCACTTGAGCCCCGGACCATTATGCTGCCTAAGGACCAGAGGTCTTTTTCCAATTTGGCACTGCGTCGCTTTAACTGCTAATTGCGCGGTCATGCAATGCTGTACCCAAACGAAATTTGCGTCCTTTTCTTCCCACAAATAGAGCTTTCTTTTGATGGTATTTGATCACCTCTGCGGTTTTTATTTTTTGCGCTATAAACGGAAAAAGACCGAAAATTTTGAAAAAAAATGATATTTTCTACTTTTTGTTATAAAAAAAATCCAATAAACTCAATTTTAGTCATACATTTAGGCCAAAATGTATTCGGCCACATGTCTTTGGTAAAAAAAATGTCAATAAGCGTATATTTATTGGTTTGCGCAAAAGTTATAGCGTCTACAAACTAGGGTACATTTTCTGGAATTTACACAGCTTTTAGTTTATGACTGCCTATGTCATTTCTTGAGGTGCTAAAATGGCAGGGCAGTACAAAACCCCCCCAAATGACCCCATTTTGGAAAGTAGACACCCCAAGGAAATTGCTGAGAGGCATGTTGAACCCATTGAATATTTATTTTTTTTGTCCCAAGTGATTGAAAAATGACAAAAAAAAAAAAAAAAAAAAATATTTACAAAAAGTCGTCACTAAATGATATATTGCTCACACAGGCCATGGGCCTATGTGGAATTGCACCCCAAAATACATTTAGCTGCTTCTCCTGAGTATGGGGATACCACATGTGTGGGACTTTTTGGGAGCCTAGCCGCGTACGGGGCCCCGAAAACCAATCACCGCCTTCAGGATTTCTAAGGGTGTAAATTTTTGCTTTCACTCTTCACTGCCTATCACAGTTTCGGAGGCCATGGAATGCCCAGGTGGCACAAAACCCCCCAAAATGACCCCATTTTGGAAAGTAGACACCCCAAGCTATTTGCTGAGAGGCATATTGAGTCCATGGAATATTTTATATTTTGACACAAGTTGCGGGAAAGTGACACTTTTTTTTTTTTTTTTTTTTTTTTTTCATAAAGTTGTCACTAAATGATATATTGCTCACACAGGCCATGGGCATATGTGGAATTGCACCCCAAAATACATTTAGCTGCTTCTCCTGAGTATGGGGATACCACATGTGTGGGACTTTTTGGGAGCCTAGCCGCGTACTGGACCCCGAAAACCAATCACTGCCTTCAGGATTTCTAAGGGTGAAAATTTTTGATTTCACTCTTTACTGCCTATCACAGTTTCGGAAGCCATGGAATGCCCAGGTGGCACAAAACCCCCCCAAATGACCCCATTTTGGAAAGTAGACACCCCAAGCTATTTGCTGAAAGGCATGGTGAGTATTTTGCAGCTCTCATTTGTTTTTGAAAATGAAGAAAGACAAGAAAAAACATTTTTTTTTTCTTTTTTCAATTTTCAAAACTTTGTGACAAAAAGTGAGGTCTGCAAAATACTCACTATACCTCTCAGCAAATAGCTTGGGGTGTCTACTTTCCAAAATGGGGTCATTTGGGGGGGTTTTGTGCCACCTGGGCATTCCATGGCCTCCGAAACTGTGATAGGCAGTGAAGAGTGAAATCAAAAATTCACGCCCTTAGAAAGCCTGAAGGCGGTGCTTGGTTTTCGGGGTCCCGTACGCGGCTAGGCTCCCAAAAAGTCTCACACATGTGGTATCCCCGTACTCAGGAGAAGCAGCAGAATGTATTTTGGGGTGTAATTTCACATATTTCCATGGCATGTTTGAGCAATATATCATTTAGTGACAACTTTGTGCAAAAAAAAAAAAAAAATTTGTCTCTTTCCCGCAACTTGTGTCGCAATATAAAATATTCCATGGACTCGACATGCCTCTCAGCAAATAGCTTGGGGTGTCTACTTTCCAAAATGGGGTCATTTGGGGGGGTTTTGAACTGTCCTGGCATTTTATGCACAACATCTAGAAGCTTATGTCACACATCACCCACTCTTCTAACCACTTGAAGACAAAGCCCTTTCTGACACTTATTGTTTACATGAAAAAGTTTTTTTTTTTGCAAAAAAATTACTTTGAACCCCCAAACATTATATATTTTTTTAAAGCAAATGCCCTACAGATTAAAATGGTGGGTGTTTCATTTTTTTTTTTTCACACAGTAATTGCGCAGCGATTTTTCAAACGCATTTTTTGGGGAAAAAACACACTTTTTTTAATTTTAATGCACTAAAACACGCTATATTGCCCAAATGTTTGATGAAATAAAAAAGATGATCTTAGGCCGAGTACATGGATACCAAACATGACATGCTTTAAAATTGCGCACAAACGTGCAGTGGCAACAAAATAAATACATGTTTAAAAGCCTTCAAAAGCCTTTACAGGTTACCACTTTAGATTTACAGAGGAGGTCTACTGGAAAAATTACTGCACTCGATCTGGCCTTCGCGGTGATACCTCACATGCATGGTGCAATTGCTGTTTACGTTTGACGACAGACCGCCGCTTGCGTTTGCCTTAGCGCGAGAGCAGGGGGCGACAGGGGTGTTTTTTTTTTTTTGTTTTTTTTTCTTTATTATTTTTTTGCTTTTTTAATCTTACTTTTAAACTGTTCCTTTCATATTTTTTTTTTTAATCATTTTTATTGTTATCTCGGGGAATGTAAATATCCCCTATGATAGCAATAGGTAGTGACAGGTACTCTTTTTTGAAAAAATTGTGGTCTATTAGACCCTAGATCTCTCCTCTGCCCTCAAAGCATCTGACCACACCAAGATCGGTGTGATAAAATGCTTCCCCAATTTCCCAATGGCGCTATTTACATCCGGCGAAATCTAAGTCATGAAATACTCATAGCTTCCAGTTTCTTAGGCCATAGAGATGTTTGGAGCCACTCTGGTCTCTGATCAGCTCTATGGTCAGCTGGCTGAATCACCGGCTGCATTCTCAGGTTCCCTGTTGAGACAGGAGAGCCAGAGAAAAACACGGAAGACGGTGGGGGGGGGGGAGGCATTCCCTCCCACGGCTTGTAAAAGCAGTCTAGAGGCTAATTAGCCGCTAGGATTGCTTTTACATGAAAGCCGACCGCTGGCTGAAAAGAATGATACCAAGATGATACCTAAACCTGCAGGCATCATTCTGGTATAACCACTCAAAGTCGTGAATGGCGTACCTGAAGACAAAAAAATGGTTAACAATGGTTAACAATAAAGCACAGTAAAGTGTAAATAATTACACACCTGAAAAACAAACATGATAAAACATAATAACAATAACAATAACAATAACAATAACAATAACAATAAAACATTGCAGAATAGAATACAGTAAAAAAGAGCAGAACAGAGCAGAATAGAGAGAGAGAATAGAGAGAGAGAGAACAATAAAACAACAACTATTTTTTTTTATTTCATATTTTTTTTTTTTTTACACTTTTTTTGTAACTAACTTTTATAACGGTAACCGGTTCCAGGTTCGGGTCTCTCAAAATGCGATGGCATCTTGGGAGACCCTGTGAAAGTGTGCCTAGTCTGTGCAATGCTGTACCCTACGCTAATACTCAACTAGTGAATGGTAGCGTTCAAAACATTCACCAATGCAAAGACCAGGATTGTCAGGACAGGAGGGACAATAATAGCGGGTGTCACGCCTATATCCGCGCTTGCTGCAGACACGACATCTTTTTTGGGGGGGTTCGTTGGGTAGGGGTACTCGGGAGGACATAAAAATGCCTCTCATGCAGCCGACTGCATTTGGTTGGGGATGTGAATGGGGGAAGTACGGGCGCTGCAGAAGCGGTGGGTTCCCAATTAGGATTGGCGAATGCAGCAGGAAGGGCACTATGGGCACGACGGGCCTGTGTTTGTCTTTTTGTTGGCAGCGGGACACTACTTGTGCTTGCCACCTCACCAGCTTCAACTGCACTTATGGGACTCGCCACGTCACCACGTGTTACTGCAGTGCTGGTTTGACTACGACCGGGGTGTACTAGGCCGCTGGCGCTTGCCAGTTCACCAAAACGCTACCAAAAAACTGTTAGCGATCGCAGGGATCAGGCCTGACTCTGCGAACGCTGCAGTTATGCGTTTAGTGTTTTGTAAGTGACAGTGATCGATCGATACTGCACTTGGGTGGGCTGGGCCGGGCCGGGCGGAGGGGCAAAACGCAGGTGCTAGCAGGTATCTGGGCTGATCCTGCTAACACTGCGTTTTTGGGAACCCTAAACTGCTGGTGACGCTAGTATAGATCTGATCGGATCAGATATTGATGCGATCAGATACTATACCACTAAGGGAGGTGTACAGTGCGTGCGTGGGTGTTAGCGGTACTGGCGCTAATCTGACGCTGCCTGGGGCTGGTGCTTGCCAGTTCACCAAAACGCTACAAAAAAAACTGTTAGCGATCGCAGGGATCAGGCCTGACTCTGCGAACGCTGCAGTTATGCGTTTAGTGTTTTGTAAGTGACAGTGATCGATCGATACTGCACTTGGGTGGGGTGGGCTGGGCCGGGCGGAGGGGCAAAACGTAGGTGCTAGCAGGTATCTGGGCTGATTCCGCTAACACTGCGTTTTTGGGAACCCTAAACTGCTGGGGACGCTAGTATAGATCTGATCGGATCAGATATTGATCCGTTCAGATACTATACCACTAAGGGAGGTGTATGGTGCGTGCGTGGGTGTTAGCGGTACTGGCGCTAATCTGACGCCTGGGGCTGGTGCTTGCTTGCCAGTTCACCAAAATGCTACCAAAAAAACTGTTAGCGATCGCAGGGATCAGGCCTGACTCTGCGAACGCTGCAGTTATGCGTTTAGTGCCTTGTAAGTGACAGTGATCGATCGATACTGCACTTGGGTGGGCTGGGCGGAGGCACAAAACGCAGGTGCTAGCGAGTATCTGGGCTGATCCCGCTAACACTGCGTTTTTGGGAACCCTAAACTGCTGGGGACGCTAGTATAGATCTGATCGGATCAGATATTGATCCGATCAGATACTATACCACTAAGGGAGGCGCATGCTGCGTGCGTGGGTGTTAGCGGTACTGGCGCTAATCTGACGCTGCCTGGGGCGACGCATATCACCGCCGGGCGATCGGGGGGCTAAACCTTTATTTGGTAATAAACGGCGGGTGCCCTGACACTATAAAAAATAAACGAACTAACCAGCGTCAACCGTAACGGTTATACGGTGATCAGTGGTGAAAGGGTTAACTAGGGGGCAATCAAGGGGTTAAAACATTTATTAGGTAGTATATGGGGGTCCCTGACGCTATAAAACGCTGACGGCGAACCTAAATATTTACCTCACTAACTAGCGTCACCAGCGACACTAATACAGCGATCAGAAAAATGATCGCTTAGCGACACTGGTGACAGGGGGTGATCAAGGGGTTAAAACTTTATTAGGGGGGGTTAGGGGGGTACCCTAGACCTAAAGGGGGGTAATACTCACTGTCCCAACACAGTAACTGTCACAAACTGACACTATGCAGTAATCAGAAAAAAAAAAAAAAAAAAAAACTGCTGGTGTCAGTTTGTGACAGGGGGGGGGTGATTGGGGGGGGATCGGGGGCGATCGGGGGGGGATCGGGGTGTTTTGTGTGCCTGGCATGTTCTACTGTGTGTGTGTGTGTTGGTGCACTCACATAGATGTCGTCTCTCCTCGGGCCGGAACGGAAAATACCGACCCGAGGGGAGATGACATCACTTCCTTTGCTGCTGTTTAGCATACAGCAGCAAAGGAGTGTTCTCATTGGCCGGCGGCGATCGCGAGGGGGGGGCCACGAACGGATGGTCTCCCCCTCATCACCGATCGCCGCTGGACAAAAGACGACCGCCTCGGGCACCGGGGGGGGTCCGATTGGACCCCCCACCCGCGGAAGGCAAATCACGTACCCTGTACGTGATTTTGCCTGTCCGTGCCACTTTGCCGACGTACATCGGCGTGAGGCGGTCGTCAAGTGGTTAATGTCATTGCAGATGGGCTGATTGTTACGGTGGGGTTGACTTACTAAAACTGGAGAGTGAAAAATCTGGTGCAGCTCTGCATAGAAACCAATCGACTTCCAGGTTTTATTGTCAAAGCTTAATTGAACAAGCTGAAGTTAGAAGCTCATAGAAAAAAATAGTGAAGCACAATACTACTCTCTACAGAATCAATACACCTAGAATCAAATTACGTAATCATCAATAATAGATTCAAAATATTAGAATCAATAATAATACATTAAAGTCCAGTACTAATAATGTATAGCAACTTTCCAGTGCTCATTAAGTGATGAAAAATAGTAAACCCAAGTGTCTTCACTATTTCTTTACATTCCTGTGCACATTCTGTCACCAGGTAAAAAACATGCTCAGCTCCAGGGGATAGAAAACGCACATATCTCAGTATTCCCCACAGATATGAGTCCTATGAAAAAAGCTCCTTAATTCCTCCAGTCTGTAAAGAGTGGCCACCTTCTTCACTATATCCGACAAGCTCATAGTCTCATATATGGATCATAAAAAAATAGAAAGCACGGACATAATGTACACTGCTAAAGCACTTTTATTTTCCCCACACAGAAGTAACACTTACTAAAATCAATTTACACAACACAAAAGTCATCTTGTCAACCACTGACTCACCACCTCGACAGGCAAGTATCATGACTTCACAAGCTCCTCCCTCCTAGATGCATTGTGCCCTATGATTGAGCTTCTATAGTAGGCCACTATAGTGTGAAAGTTGCTATACATTATTGTTACTAGACTTTAATATATTATTATTAATTCTAACATTTTAAATGTATTATCCACAATTAAGTAAGCTGTTTCTAGGTTTATTGATTCTATAGAGAGTAGTGTTGCGCTTCACTATTTTTTCTATGTACTTAATTATATTGGTGGTGTGAAATCACCTTTTAGTGTTACAACCAGCAACACATATCATGAGAATTCTCAATTTATGTAATGTTTTTATATATTTTTTTTAGTTATATTAATTGCTCTGATTGTCTTTGGGTTTTTGAAGTTAGAAGCTGATTGGCTACCATGCACAGGTGTTCCAGATTCTAAGTGCTCCAGTTTTAGAAAATCAACCCCATCTCACAATCAGGTTACTAAAGAAGGCCCTACCTTGTACATAAGTAGGCTCATCCCCGCTGCTTAGAGTAGGGATTCATCTAATGCTGGGTATGCACTGGCCGAAAATTGCCCGAAAACGGTTGGTTCGGTAGGAAACATACTAGGCTTAAGAGACAAAAGAGACAAAGGACAACCATAGATGGTTTGTATCTCGGCTGGTTTAGCAGGAATATATGGGCAAGGTAAATGTAAACAAATTGATCAATCAATCAACTTGGGTACAACCAGCCTGCCAGATTTTACATTTACAATTATCTCTAGCAGCTGTTAGCTAGCTTGCTCGGTGGGAGAGATTCCCCTGTCAACACTGTTTTTGTTTGTTTTGAGCAAATTTCTTTTCTGCAATCTGTGGTTGCAGGAAAAAAAATTGCTTCATGGCTGGAATAAGGCTGGCGGGCCCTTACAATATATAGTTTAGCCTGGGTTCATACTGCTGTGAATCTGGAGCGGTTTAGATGCAGTTAGGGAGCCCACGATTCGCATGTCACTTGAATAGAATGGATATCTATGTGTTTGGTTCACAAAATCAGCGTTGCAAATTTGATGCGAGGGAAAAAATAGACTCCCGTGCTTCATTGGTGCAGGTGCAATGCAAACTTCTATGCTGCAATTCAAATTTGTTCATACCTCCACACCGCAAATCGCAATGTAAATTCACACCTCACCCTGGACAAAAACCTGCACCAAATTCGCACCAAATCACAGTGGAGCAGTGTGAACCCAGGTTGAAGGTAAATCTAACGGAAGTTGAATAAAAAAAAATGTGTAATATGTGGCAGTGTAAAGGAGGATGGTATGAGAGAAGAAAAGGTTTCCATATGAAATGAACATACTTTTGTTGTCTGATAAATCGTTATTTTATTCTGTGAAGTGTAATCTTATCTACACCTCCTCTTCTCCTCCCCAGAAAGTTATCACCAGCCTGAAGCTGGTGTTATTTTAAGGTGTGATAACCTGTGTAATGTTTGTGAATAATGACGTTTACATTGATTTTATCATAAGAGTCACAAGAATAACACTGGCAGTGTTATAAAAGCAACCTAGCACCTCTACACACAGAGCAGCCTACATAAAGTATGTTATACAGTACATCTTTGTGAATTAAGATTGAAGAGATATGAAGTACATGAGGTGTACTATACAGAAAAAATAAAAGGCAAACAAGAAAAACAACAGCTTTGTGAATTCAGCTCCGTTTCTAGTAACACTGTTGCAGTGATAAATAATCTATAATTTATGACCCACTCTTATAAACTACTGAAATATTTTTCCATTAGGGATATTAAATGGATGTTATCTGTATAGGATGTGATTGAAACAAAAAAGACCTTGAATTCTAAACAGCAGTCACCAAGAATTACCTTTTTAGTTGTTTTTGTTTTTTGTTTTTTTAGAAAAAAAATGATCATAGGATGTGGTATGTGTGAGCACAGAGACGTGTGTTCTAACATATGGTTAAGGGCTACCTGAACCAAAACAAATATATTGTCTGCTATTGCTGACATGTTCTGTAAACTCTTATGGCCTGGATGTCATGATGATCCAATGGCTATAATGCTATTTGACCTGGAACAAGTATTCAAATCAGCAATGGCAGCCTCTATCATTCTCCAAGAACAGGTTTCTTTATCCATGGATGCCAAATTTGAAAAAAGATACTGTTATGTATTATGTTTGATATGTTTAATTAGTACCCTATTGTTCGACATTTCATGGTGTTGTTGTACAGGATGTTCATCTGTTAATTGTGTACAGGATTCTCAAGTAAAATACACTGAACAATGTAAATAAATATATAGTTAGTTTAGGATTATTAGGATTACATGTATACTAATAGTAACTAGTAACCCAACTACATATTAATAGAATATGATAATGTGCTTTCTTTGTAATGCTAAATAACTAGAAGTCAGACTGGTATTTCAACACAATTTTCTATTTAGAATACTCCTGTAAGAGCGTTCATGATGTGTGTTTATTAAAACACATTATTCAATTCCTTCCACTTGTACACACATTTGTTTACAATGTTTTGAGGTATTTTTTGTTAATTTTTGTGTAACCTGTTTACATTTTCTTTTATGTTTAATAATCTTGGCTTAATTTCCAAAGCTTTAACACAAGCATGAGTATTTTTTTTTAGTCATGTGACTGTAATTTTCAGATCTTTTCAGATTTTTAGTTCCAAAACATCTGGGGTGCCAAGGTTTGCCATCACTGCACTATAAAATCTAATTGTAAAATCTCTTTTAGAAGTGCCATCAACTATGTAGTATAAAGGCCTGCCTGATATGATATTTGATACTAACAAAATTAATTCTTTAGATTTGTCCTCATTATGCTAGCTTTGGTAAAGCTAACAAAGTGTGTAGACAGATTGTACAGTCAGATTGTATAGCGTATGAACAGCTTAAAGTGGACATTTAGCAGATATTCATACTGCATGGAGCCGGTGACATCACTGGCCCATGCGCTCTGAAGGGACGGTATACCCATGCCGTCCCTTCAGAGCTCCATGCCACAGTAGGTGACTCCTGTGCAAATGTTTGGGAGTGACGTCATCGCAGATCAGCCAATTAGACGGCTGGAGGATGCAAACCCAGAACGAAGACCAGGTGAAGATGGAAGCACCTGCCAAGGGTGACAGCGCACGCTAAAGGATTTCCTTCTTAGGTAAGTATTTCATAATATGCAAATATGTGATTCTTAACCTTGCATGGTTTATCAATAAAAACCTGACAGTGGTTCTAGCCCCTCATCACTATAATCAAATCATATAAATACTGCTATGCCTTTAGTAATTCTTTATTTTCTACTACAATCCAATTTTTTTTTAATATTAATAACTTTAAATATTTGTTTTCTAAATTCTGTAGGTTTGTCCAAAATAGGAAAGCAACATAAGTCCAGCTACTGACCAAATCATAGCATGCACAAATGTACTCATGTAAAGACTGATAAGAAAATCTCCAAAAATGACTCTGATGAGCAAAAGTATCTTAACAAACTTGTGTTATGTTATGTTCTGCTATGTTCAAACTACTAGATAAACAATAAACAGGTATTAGTCTCTAAAAACAGATGATTCATTCTAACTACCATCTAGATGCTGTCAATCAACATTTGATGTCAAAATAAGTGCAATATAAATCAAGTTACCATGTTTGTCATTTATAAATCACCACCTCCCATTAGAATAGTGAAAGATAAACAGCTGGAAACCTGTGTATCTATGCTAGTTCCCTTCTCCTCATTGTTATTTTGTTTTTAAAGAACTAATTAGCTGACATATGCAGTTGGAAGAAAAGGGTATTCCATGGTACTGTGCGAGAAATATATATATCTTTATTGTCACGCTTTTTGTTGTGATATGTGTTTCCCCATTTTAGCAATTTGGTTGTTGAATGAACCTTTCAAAACATATACTTAGAGCATAATTAGCATTTGTTTAAGACAAAAAAATCTATACTTGAGCTAGGTGTTTTTATTTGAGCTCGGAGGCTCTAAATTAGGAAATTGTGTCATTTTGTTTTTTCTTTTTAGGCATTTGAAATTTTTACCACTTAAACCAATAACCCACAAGATTAGCAAAAGACTCTGGAATAGTTTTCTTAAAATGTTTATTTTTCAAATTCTATCATGTTTATATTCCATTACTGATAAAACTGTATGCACATATACAAGAGAATTTTCAAAGTTCCATTTGCATGCAGATCTTTCATTCTTTTTTAGATATTGAATCCCTAGAGTTTATGATTTCCCTTGAGTTCATTTTTGTGCTAATATTTGCTTGTACATGTCTCAGTTTTTCAACAATGAAAAGTGTCTTTCTATCAATACAGCAGCTGTCTTTGAGCAGACCTATAGTCTTTTCAAAGGGTTTTACCTGAAAATGTAACTGCCATTAGCTTAAGGAAAACAGTTATGTAAATAGTCTTACTAGTGTCAGATAACGATTTATAAATATCTTTTCTATTTGTAATTCATTCTTACATAGATCCATAGGACAGCCATTTTGACTGATTATGTATAGTGTTTGTGCTTCTGCATTTATAATGCTGCACAGTGATTTTATTTTACAATCTGTTCACACTGATAACAATACACTCATAATGCTCAGTTCAATAAAATATAACAATCTTTGTTTTTAGCAATGACAGCTGAAAATAACAACAATATAACCAGAAATAAAGATCGTTGTCATAAATAACATATTATACAATGCTAATTAAGCAAATTATAGGATTTACCCCATAACTGATTATATTTCAGCCATTGTTCTGCAGGGATTATGAATGGCAGGTCTGATATATAAAAAATATCTAATGGGAGAATTTATAAACTGGTATATAATAAAAATCAATATGAATAATAAGAGCAGCACGTTAGTATCAACTATAAATGTAACAAAAATGTCCAGTAAAAGTTACAGTGCTAGCTTTATATTCATTGTTTTAATTTAATTTAATATATACGTATTCCCTTCATACTCCACCCATGTCCAAGTTTTTATTAGTTATAAAAAATAAATTTTAAACCCCTGTTTTTTTACCTGAAACCAAAGCCCCTCAAAGGTTGGATCATTCATGCATTGCTCATGTCGATTCCTGGTGTTGAGGACACTGTTTTAGCTGAAAGAAATGTCCTTTATATAGTCCTCACAGGATCCTCAGCGAATTTCTAGTCTTAAAGAAGCAGTACCATTACATTATAATGCATAGGGCAGTAACAGGAGCAGTAACCGGCTACATGAAGAACAGCTATTGATCACTAGGCTCAATTACTGGAAGAGGTGCCAAGAATAGTCATTTGATTTCAGATTTGAGTAAGGGATTTGGGGGTCTTAGAAACGTTTTTTTTAATATATAGAATAGCCAGAAGGGAGTAGGGTATTTATTTATTTATTTTGACCATCTTTAAAAATTCATCTTTAAAAATTCTGGTTCTGTTCTTTTGATGTCAAGCTAAACAAAGTCACTTGCAGACAGCAAATCACAGCCAGACAATGGGCCTTATTTACTAAAACTAGAGACTGCAAAATCTGGGGGAGCTGTGCATAGAAACCAATTAGCTTCCAGTTTTTATTGTCAAAGCTTAATTTAACAAGCTAAAGTTAGAAGCTGATTGGCTACCATGCACAGCCGCGCCAGATTTTGCACTCTCTAGTTTAAGTAAATTTACCCCATTGACTCCTGCTTTAAAGTGTATGTCCTGTCATTACTCAGATTTATCCCCAAACCTCCCTTTCCCCATCTAACTCATGTCCCAGCATTATTTTATTATGCAAACTTTGTTCTTATATCAAGAAACATCTTTTATTACTCCCTGTGATGTCATTAACCAGGCTTTCAGAAACTGCTGTTTGTAGGATGTTGATATAGGCATGGCCCCAGAACTACATCTACCAAAAGCAATTTACTGACAATAATGGTTTCAGTGACATAATAGCACGGCTAGCAGAAATTTAGGAGCACATGGTATTTCTTGAAAATCAACATTTATTTTTCTTTGTGTCCAGCTTTCTTTTTACTGACAAAGACTTTCGGAAATGTAAACAAATCATATACATACTACTGTCAGAGCCTGCTCAGTTCAAAATTCAGTTTTCTGTTTTTTTCTGAAGAGAATGGTGCCACTTTTTTAACAATAAATGAAATGCATAAAAGATAAAGGAAATGGTAATGGTTCATGTTATAGGGCGTACACACGGTCGGACTTTGTTCGGACATTCCGACAACAAAATCTTAGGATTTTTTCCGACGGATGTTGGCTCAAACTTGTTTTGCCTACACACGGTCGCACAAAGTTGTCGGAATTTCCGATCGACAACCATGCGGTCACGTACACCACGTACGACGAGACTAGAAAAGGCCGGTTCAGAACCAAGCGCGGCACCCTTTGGGCTCCTTTTGCTAATCTCGTGTTAGTAAAAGTTTGGTGAGAGACGATTCGCGCTTTTTCAGACTCGTGGCTTTCAGATCGTTTTCTGCCGTTCAGTTTGTGCTTGTGGGTTTGTATCTGCTCTTCAGTGCGTGCAGTCAGTTCGTATCAGAGTTTTCTGTGTGATCTTGCCTGCTCGTTGCTGTTTTTCAAGTCGCTCTTCACAGGCCTTGCCGTTCTTCAGTGTGTTCTGTTACTTCGTTCTGAGCAGCCGACCGTTTTCTAGCCATGTTTCGTATGCGTACTCCTTGTAGAGTTCGTGCTGTGCGGGGGCTTGGTGTTGGGGTCCTGACCTTGACACAAGTCCAGTCCATGAACAGGGTGGGGAGGAGTTCATGGACCAAGAATTGGTTGCTTCAGCGTGACCAGTTCTCTCATATGCCTTTGCTCCGTGAGATCCGTGAGAATAATCCTGATGATTTCAGGAACTTTCTCAGGATGACGGACCCCGTGTTTCACCGTCTGTTGGCTTCGCTGACCCCCGATATCAGCAGGCAGGACACCTGCATGAGGCAAGCCATCACTCCGGAGCAGAGGTTGGTCGCTACCTTGCAGTATTTGGCCACAGGGAGAAGTCTGCAGGACTTAAAGTTCTCGACAGGCATCTCCCCCCAGGCTCTGGGTATCATTATCCCAGAGACCTGTTCTGCCATCATTCAGGTCCTGCAGAAGGAGTATATGAAGGTAAGATTTTTATCCTTTTATATCACATTTTATTGTCTTTAATGTTTGATAATATATTGTATTTCTTTCCTCATTCCCTAATTACCATGATTGTAATATGCTGTGAATGTCCCCTTTGTCCTCATGCATGCTGGATTTTTATGTAATTATTATTTTATGTCCTTCATACATGTTTGCCCTTCAATAACCTCCCCAGCATGGTGTCTCCTGCCCTATATTCACCTCATGTAGTCACTTAACAATGTATTTTATCAGCTCCATAGTAGTGCTTTACCCCAAACACCCCCTAAAATGTTTGGTAATGTTATTTTTGTTTTAAACTCAGGCAGAGTGCCAGAGGCTTTTTTTGTGGTGTCCCCAAATAATTTTTAGTAACCCTCCCTCCCCCAACTGCTAAGTCAGCTGATCACAATTCTCTATCCTCAATCATCTATCTGCTGACAAACCCATACACACTATACCCATCTCTTTACTGGTCAGATTTATGGATGAATTCCCCAAAGCATGTAGTGCAAGGGCCTGCCTGTATACTTTCCAATGGTACTGTTTAAAGTTTTTGTTTCCTATTATTATCTTGATAGGTAATAGCAGAATGTTCAAATGTGCTCAAATGTGTACAGTGTGTATTTATATCTTTGTATTATGACACTTCTTACCTTTCCAGTGGTCTGCCAATAGTGTAACTAAGGAGGGGCTGTTCCAAGTAATACCCATTATTTAGGCATTCATCTCTCAATGAAGTGAAGAGGGTTACCTGTCCAAGAGTTCCCCCCCTATAATGTTAGAAATGGCCCATGAGAGGGGGGGAGGGGGAATATGATAGGTGTATCTTATACTTTGTTGTTGTTAAATTCCCCTTAATAAATGCTATCTGGAGGTTACCCCATAATGTTTGTGTCTAATCTGCTTGCCATGTTTCTGTGAAAAAATAGTAATGTTTATTGTTTTTTCCTCAACAGTTTCCTTCAACGCCACAGGAATGTCAGACTGTGGCCTCCCACTTTGCCCAGCGGTGGGACTTTCCTAACTGCAGAGGGGCAATTGATGGGAAACACGTCCACATTGTCCCACCACCCAACTCGGGGTCGTACTATTATAATTACAAGGGGTTTAATAGTATAGTGATGTTGGCGGTGGTGTCGGCTGATTATGAGTTCCTGTATGTGGACGTGGGGAAGAATGGCCGGATGTCCGATGGTGGAGTCATCGCCCAGACGGAGTTCTACAGGCGTCTCCAAAATGGCAGCTTGGACTTGCCAGCTCCAGAGGACAATGTTGAAGGTCTCCCATTTGTGTTCGTTGCTGATGAAGCATTTGCGCTGGGGGACCACCTGATGTGGCCATTCCCGATGAGGACCCTCACCCCGGAACAGAGGGTTTTTAATTACCGGCTGGCCAGAGCCGAAGAGTGGTGGAGAACACATTTGGAATCCTGGCCAGCCGGTTCCGATTATTTCTGACACCCATCCATATGGCGGAGTATAAACTGAACCATATAATACTTGCCTGCTGTGTTCTCCATAATTTTTTAAGAAAACATTCAGCCAACTATGCTGGCTCAGTTGGGCCTGAGGCCGGAATCCCAAATCCATCAACACTGACGGCGCTTGAAAGTGGCCGTCCTGGCTTGCCCTCCCTGAGTGCCCGTGATGTCCGGTTACGATACCTGGAGTTCTTTGCGGGTAGGGGGGCTATCAATATGCCAGACAATATGTGAAACCTTTTTCAAATAAAAAACAAGCAAAAGAAATTCTTTGTGGACATTTACTGCTTGTGTTTGTTTTAGCTGACCCTGACAGAAATGTGTTGAGTGCAGAAAATGTCGTGATTGGGTAACCTTATAAAAAACAGTGTTGGCTGGTACTTCCTAAATGCAAAAACACATTTCACTACAAGTGCACTTGCAACTGCACTGAACCTGCACTTGTAGTGCAAAGTGTATTTGCCCTTAGGAAATAACCCCCATTTTTGCATAAAACAGCAATTACATCACCCCAAAAGTGTTGTAGTGTTGAGACAATAATCCACACATTCTTGAGTAAGCCACTTTTGTATACCTGCACAATCACATGTGCATTTACCAAAGGTTTTTAAAACAAACCAACATGTTTGTTGTATAACAATTTTTGCAGTAGCATTATCAAAAATCGAAATATCCATTTCAGATAAAACAGGCCTGTGTAAAACCAACAAGAAAGCCAAAAAACTTGAACTTACAAAGTTCACATATGGTAAAACCTGAAGGCTATATCAGACATCAGTATTTAGGAACTGGGTTTGATATAGCGTTCAGATGGGGGGAAATCACCCCTGGAAAAGCCAAATTTGGAAAATGCACACCAATTTACGAATGTCAACATGTGCTATCTGCCATCAGGGGGGATCAAGGGACGTGTTTTGGGGGAGCAAGCCCTTCCTCACCGCGACTTTATAATTGAGGAAGGGGTTGCACCCCCAAAACGCCTCCATTGATCTCCCGTGATGGCAGATAGCACATGTTGGCACACTGTGTGCATCCTCCAAATTTGGCTTTTAAAAAAATTGAAAAAATTTTTATAAGATTGGACCACAATAAAACAGGTGATTTTGTGGGGTTTAAATTCGCCCCAAAACATCAATGATGTTATTATTTTTTTTAATAACATCACTGATTTGTTGCTGTATGTTGTGCAATTCGAGATTACACCCCATGATCTCCCCGATCAGGATCTGGGCACTTTCAGAAGTAAAGCGTTCTCTATCCCTCACATCACGATCACCTAAAAAGAGATAAAGAACAAAAAAAAAGGTCTCAAAAATCTGCCACCATCCATCTCTTTTACCTGAGCCTGTGGTCGCAGACACTCACCTGTTGTGGTGCCAATCTCCACCACATCTTCTTCTTCCTCTTGCTCTTCTTCTTGTGTTGGTGGTATTTCACCTTCTTCCATAGGTGGGGGTCTGTGTTCTCCTGAGATGAGGGGTGTCCTCCGAGTCTTTTCTCCCCTATGTAAAACAAAAATGGTATAATTAGCACACAGATATTTGATGGCAGAACTAGAAATAGGAAACATTGCTTGGAAGTGGGGTACAATTGTCTATTTTAGCCGAGTTCCGAGATGTATATTTTTGATTGCCCTTTGTCAAGCTGCAATACTTTACCTGTTGAGTACAAGCTTCACAGATGTAGCCCCCCCTATAGTATACACTGGAGCACCTGTGTGCCCCCCCTAATAAAAATGGTGTTCTGGGGTCCCACACTAGTGCTCCAGTGTCCAGATGTGAAAACAGCTGGTCAGTGTCCTCTCCTTACACACAATCTAGTTGGCATTTCATTCTAGTAACAAACCCATCTACACAAACAAATATTTGGCATCCAAGTAGGCCCCAAAAAATGTGTGAAAATGCATATGGCCTAAACAATGGTGTTCTAGAGGCCGAAAGAAAAATGTTTGATACGAACGAATAATGGGCCCATGAACATTAAAGTTGCCCTTTTAAACGTTACAATTAATAAAAGCATATGGAGCAGAACGAACGGAATAAAGACAGAAAGAATAGGAACACAGCACAACTACTTACTTTTTTGCAGCACTCTCCGGATCTTTCGGTACTGCTCTGGCTCTCTCAACTTCAGGTCTGACCACCGCTTCCTGAGCTGATCTTTAGATCTTCATACCCCGAAATTCCTGTGAAGGCTTTTGATCACTTTAGCAATGATTTTTGCCTTTTGGATGTTGGGGTGTGGGTAAGGCCCATATTTTCCGTCATAGTCGGACTTCCTCATGATGTCGACCATCTCCAACATCTCCCCAAAGGACATATTTGTGGCCTTAAAACATCTCCTTCTGGATCGGGACGTGCCTGGATCCGGGCTTTCCTCCTCCTCCTCCTTGTTGCTATAATTAGCACACACCTGCTCTAAATCCGCCATCATGCTCTTCACCCACTGCGCCGAACGAAAAGGGGCGGGGAATAGACTAGAAAGAACGTCAGGGGCGGGCGGAGTTACACGCATGCGCAGTGTGTATAAAACGTAACACGCGTGCGTATTACGTACGATCTGTGAGCGGAGGAAGGAGCATTGGACGTGACGATCGTAAGAACGAAGGTAAGAGACAAACTTGTGTCTATACTGCTTCTAGATTGAGGCCTATATTGTAACAAGATTAGGAGAGTTTTGTCTGACATTAGGCTTTGTCTTGTGTTGTGTCTTGCAGTGAACATGGATATCTTATATCTGGCAGGCCAGACTGAACCCAGGCCATCCCTCTCAAGTCTTCCTTCCACGCTTCCTTCCCCCCCGGCTGAGGCTTCTGACACCCAACCTGGGCCTTCCAGGCCACATGTGGAGGAGCCCAGATTGAGCCAGGTATAGCATTCCTCTAAATATTTCTGCTTGTACAATCAATGATGTTAACTAGATGTTAGTTGGGAGTAGTAATTTAGGATTGTGATTGATGAAGCAACAACTAAAACCATGTCCCTTTTTCATACACAGGGAAGTCTCAGCCAGGAGGTGGCCGGGCCGAGCCGGCTGGCTGATCTGCAGGTCCCTCCACCCCCCTGAAAACAGAAAGTGGCAGTAGGAGGAGTACCCTAGAGGAGGCTGCTATAGGATTCTTTTGGAGGGCTACAGAGGTCCTGGGAGCACCACACACTATGGAGGAGAACATTGCTGCCTTCATAGCATATAAAATGCAGAGGATGGAGAAGGGCCAAAAAGTAATGTGTGAGGCCCTCATATCGGAGGCTCTGGAGAAAGGTATGAGGGGCCAAATTACACCTCAGACACACCTTCGCGTTGGTCCTCCTCCTGCAGGTCCTCCTCCTCGTCCTCCCTCTCCTCCAGGTCCTCCCAGTCCTCCTCCAGGTCCCCCCAGTCCTCCTCCAGGTCCTCCCAGTCCTCCTCCTCCTCCAGGTCCAACTCCTCCTCCTGCCACATCTCCAACTGCACAGCCACAGCCCGAAAGGAAGCGTGGAAGGAAGACCAGACAGTGATTGCCCTGGGTTCAGTCTGGTCTGCCAAAAAATGCAGCCTCTTGTGGTACCACAGCCTGGGGACACAGATGTCATCTGCTGCTTTACAGATCTCTGCGAATCCCGGACCAGACTGCCCTCCCTTACATATGGACTCCTCAGGCCACCAATTTTGATGTTGAAGAATTGATGTCTGCCGTGGGGGTCCCAGGCTTCGCTAATTTCTCCTGTTGATCCAGTGTTGCCTTCCTCTTTGTTTGGTTCTGAGCCCTTAATAAAGGATTTTTGTTTTGAATTATACTCTCCTATGTGTTTTACTTAAAAAATGACAGTTGGTTTGTGAGGATTCAGGTACATTTCAAATATACAATGTGAAATGAACAAGGGACACCAACAACAAACAATCTCCTGGAGATTAAATAATAAAAGATATCAGTGGTGTTGGGGTAACTTGACACACAAAACACACACAAAAATATTCTGGAGTAAAAATAAAAATAACATTGAACAAAGATCAGCCTTGGAAAAAATCCAAACATTAAAGAAAAAAAAGGCTTAAAACCCCCCCCCAAAAAAAAAAAACTAATATAAAACTGTCAGATGGGACAACTAATAACAATATATTCAGGGAATCCCACTAAAAAAACACAAATAAAAGTTTGTGAGAAGTGTGTGTGAATATGAGCAGCAAAACTACTTAATTCTTGTCACATTATAAAGAAGAAGAGAGTGCGCTGCATTAAACCATTTTTAACATTGCAGCGTGACGAAAGTGCTGTATCCATTGCGTACGCTAAGTTTACCAGAACGAGCTGTCCCGTCTCGGAATTTCTTCCGAGCATACGTGGCACTTTGTGCGTCGGAACAGGCCACACACGGTCGGAATTGACGCGATCGGATTTTGTTGTCGGAAAATTTTATCTCCTGCTCTCCAACTTTGTGTGTCAGAAAATCCGATGGAAAATGTCCGATGGCGCTCCGATCAGACATTGTCCATCGGAAAATCCGACCGTGTGTACAGGGCATTAGTGTTATTACATTTATTAACTTGCTAAAATGTTTGTGCATAGTTATTCAAAATCCAAGGGGTATTAACATTCTCATTAGGAATTATTAAAGCAACAGAAAATCCACTTTTTTTTGGAGACATACAGTATGTTTACAAGAAAATATATTTTGACATATTTTTATTGATTCACAGCTTCTATGTATTACTGTGTGTTCACTAATGATCAACTAATGATTGGCTAAGCATTTCTAGCCTACTTAACTGACATCTTTGTGGTGATAAAATCCCAGAGTGTTGAATGAAAAAAAAAAAACTGAGGAGCTCCAGAGGAGCTTTCTGTCTCTGCCAATTCCCCCACTGGCTTCCACTCACCCAACAAATTCAATTAAAAAAAACTAACAATATCTTACAAAGCCATCCACAACTTGGCCCCCAGCTACATCACTAACCTAGTCTCAAAATACCACCCAAATTGTTCTTTTCATTCTTCCCAAGACCTCTTGCTGTCCCTTGTCACCTCATGCCACGCCCACCTTCTAGACTTCTCCTGAGCCTCTCCCATCCTCTGGAACTCTCTACCCCAATCTGTCTGACTATCTCCTACTCTGTCCACTTTCAGATGATCCCTGAAAACTCTCTTCAGAGAAGCCTATCTGGTCCCCACCGAACTGTATGTTTATTTTCTTCATCAGCCCATCCCCACAGTTATTACCTCTTGTATATCTTGACCCTCCCTCTTAGATTGTAAGCTTTAATGAGCAGGGCCCTCTGATTCCCACTATATTCAATTGTATTGGAATTGTACTGTCTTCCCTCATTTTGTAAAGTGTAAACTTTCGGCGCTATATAAATCCTGCATTATAATAATAATAATATTAATAATACTAGCTATGTGATGTTAGTACAGCAATATCCTCACCGAGATATTGTGTTCTAACAGGGGGACTTCCCCGCCAGAACACATCAGTTAATGTTTTCAGCCATTGGCTGGTTTTCCAGCATGCAGGTTGTCCAACTGGCATCTGTCGGACAGGTTGATGAACACATGGGTTGAGTGTTGGCCGGTTTCTGTTGAACGCGATATTCGGCCCTAGTATTCCAGCCTCTTCTACATTCAAGGCAAGGTTAATAGCTCTGCATTGTATGTGATGATGCCAAAGGACTGCTCACAGAGGGAGAGGAGGAAAGTGCTGGAGCCAACTGGACTAGGGGTAAGATGACTGTTACAGTCCTTGTAATAAGGAGCATTTAACCTATGCAGTGCAGGGGCCTCCACTGCAAGGGCAGGTTTAATAAATTCCCTGAGTTGGGATTTATTATAATAGTACCTAAAAAGATAACTATAAAATTAAACAAATAGAACACGTACTGGCATAGTGTAAAATCCTTAATAAAACTTTATTTCATAAAAGTATTGTATTCACAAAAATCTTGATGGACTCGCATACCATAAACTCCAATGTGTCTCCAACGATCAGGCATAGCTCTCCAACCATCAGAAACTAATACAGTAATTGCCAACATAGGCATAGCCTCAAAGTTGCATCATGGCTTATGTGTTTCATTGGCCTACCCTCTTTATTAGAGCCCTGAATGAAGAGTGTGTGCCCTCAAAACTCGTAAGTCATGATGCAGCTTTGTTGCTGCCTTTATTGGCAATTTATGTCCTGATGCTCGAAGAGCTATGCTTGATGGTTGGAGAGATCTGATTTTCTGATGAGAAAGTTTGTCTAGCTTATTTATGAGTACAATACTTTTACAAAATAAAGTTTTCTTGAGGATTTTACACTATGCCAGTGTGATCCCTGTTGGTTGAATTTTATAGTGTTTACTAAGGATTTCCCACCCTGGAGAGAACCGCGAGGCTATGAATCCCACTTCATATTCAGTTGCTTTTAGAAAAAATCTTTTTCCTGGATATAATTGATTGCAACATTTGGAATCTTTTCTATACGGAGACTCTTTGGTTGTTTTCTTTTTAAAATAACATTCATACATGTTGTCTGTTGTGGTTGACATGCTATTCTAACAACCCAACCCAACCTATGTTATTTTTTTTTATTTCTGTGTCATCATTTCTTAAATTCAAGTCCCTCTTTAAAGTTGGCCACAATTGAATGAAAAAAAATGACCCACTATCACTTCCACTGAGTTATTGTGTCCTGACGGTGGGCACACTTTCCCACCATTAGAACACCCAAATCAACACTTATGACTATAGCTGGGGGTGCTGGCCGAGAAGCATTTATCTGACAGGGTGGCTGTACAGAAGTTGATTGGTAGATCGACTTCTGTACAAGCAGGGTGTCCATACATGGATCAAAATTTGACCAGTCCCTGCTGCACCAGGCACATGCAATGCCTGTATGGCCGGCTCTTTGCAGGGTATAGATTTATTTTATTTATTTTATGTATTATTTACAAACAGCTGTGAAACAAATAATTACGAAACTCTAAAAACTGAAACAAACAATTACAGCTGAATGTTACTGTTTTAGAACTGCAAATAAAACCTGGTTAGCTATCAGTAATCTTTGTAAAAAGGATTGCCTTCATTCAGCATTTGTTTGTAATGTAAAACTCACACAGCTCTTTTTATACATACATAGAGGTATACAGACCTCATAAATGGCTTAACATTCTTGTCAGTTCTGTCCAGCTGACATATAGCCATCCTTATCTTTTCCTTACTCTACACTAACAATCAGGTACCAAATGACTATGTCTAGATTAAAGAGTGCCTATTAGTAAAAATGAAAGAAGACATATCATAACACTACTCCACCAAAATTGCATATGAGGCACCCTCTGATGCCTCAGAGAACTCCATCATAAACCTTTTTTCTAGTTTCAGAGAGGGGAAGGTATAGAACCTCTTTCAGATATAATTTTGGATGATTTTCCCCAGCCTCTGAGATTCAATGTAAAGTGAGTGAACATCTCCCCTAAATGAAGGGAAATCCAACATCTGACAGTTGTCACCAAAGTAAATGTCATTGAGAAACCCCTATTCTTCTCTTAGGATGACAACTGCAAGATCTGGATTTCCTTCCGTTTTTGGTTCCATTAAAAACAGTTACCAGGACAGAATGTAAGAGTACTTCTTTTAAACAAGAACATGAACCGCAAAAAAAAAAAAAAAAAGAGTGTTTCCAGCCTTTCCTCACTCTATCCAAAATTACAACAAAAGTGCTATATGGAGTTCTTCTTTAACCTACTATTGTTGGCATTGCCTGCTGCCCTAATCCCTGTTGCCATGCACACTAAATTCTGATGTAAATATAATTTATACCTGATGTTTAACACCTACATTTGGGTCTGGTTTTTGGATGCTCAGGCACCTAGAACTGCATGGGAAGCAGAGAAAGTATTATGTGTACTACACCAGGGATCCTTGCAGCTGGTGGCAGAGTGAATAGTAATTGAAAGCCCAAAAAAAGTCACACAAATATTTTTTCAGAAAGAAAGTTTGATGGATTTTGTACATATCAGATAGATATTGTGCTGCCTCCATTTTCACGTCTTCCTCCTTTCTATTGCATTTGTTTAATGTGTCTAAATAAGACTTGATTAATACAATGATCAAGGCCTTGTGTCCTAATATTAGGAACTAAGGTATTTGAGGAACACAGGCATCAATTTTAAGACAAATATAGGTATTTACAGGCTCCATAAGATTTTCTCCATTTTAGGCCAGGTCAGGCTTACCTTAACTTTTTTTCATTCCGTATAACATTTATAATGTTACCTTTTATTCAGTTTACAATTGTTCCTATTATTTGATTATATTCATTTGCAACCTAATTTAATTTTTTAATAAAAAATAAAAAAAAATGCAAATATAATGTAATAAAGCACTTATGCTTATGAAAGCATTTGTTTTTTGTGAGCTGCTCTAGTGGCGGAACATTTTGTTAAAAAAATTCAACATAATAAAATATTTAAAAATGTTATCATTGAAAATCGGCATTTAGTAATACACTTGTCATCTTTTGAACGTCATTGGCTGTTTTTAACCAGCAAAATGTAATATCAATAAAACTACCATTCCCAAAAGTAGCATAAGATATAATTACACTTCGGGGTTTTGCAAATAAGGAAATCCTTGCTGAGCATTTGACATTACACCTAAGCATTCAATACCAATAAGACACAAAAATGAGTTAAAAACATTGTGGGATTTAAAAAATATTATTTACCTAGGCAAAATGTTTGTGTTTTACATTTATAAATATGTCTCTCAGTCTAGAAAACCCTTTAAAAATGAATAATCACAAGCTTCAATTTGCCACTGCTCATAATCAGACAACAGCACAGGAATGTCACAATTTGCAGTTTATGAATTCCTGAATTACATACAAATTTAGAATATGACATAAAAACAAGCATGCAGTTTCAACTGAACTAATTTGCATATGAATATTTTCCTAAAATATACACAGCGCTTCATTTGTTTTCATAATTATAGGGAGGAGTACCAAGAACTGGCCTCACCTTGGTTCGTCAGTAAACAATGTGATTGTGAAAGAACTTGCCACACATTTTAAAACTGGAATACAGTTTGAAAGTGACGTTTTTAATATATCATGTTAACCTGTTTATATACAATAAGTTATTTTATCAACTTTAGAAAACAGAAAATAATTACAAGCACTATACTGGAGGTTCATTGAGCAAAAAATCATAAAGACACATCATTCTTTGACTTGGTAGATAAACATTGGAGGGTTGTTTCATTTTTTTGTTGACTTTACAGGTTGGGTCCTGTAAATGGGAAATTTACATGCACAATATTAATGTATATTCACACCCAACAGCAAATTTCAAGTCAAACTCTGGACTTGTTTTATCTAAACGATAAACAAGGTGAAACACCTTATCTCTCACACCCACAGGCTTGCTCCTCTTTGCAAACCAAAGCCTTTAACCCTTGCAATACAGGGCAGCCTACTGTATTGTTTTTTTTTGCCACTTCAGTTGACCTTTCCGAGGGGCTTCAATCAACTTTACAGTTCATTTTACTTTTATCACCCTCTAATGTCTCATCATCGTGGCACATTGCCATATCAAAAACAGTAAAAACAAGAAATAATAGATTGATTTTGTACCAATACTATACTCCCCTTTTTTATTTATGTTCCCACCCCACCCACATCCTCCCTCACCTACCCCAGGCCCTACCCCACCCCACCCCTCCAAGGTCTATTCTTCTTCTACTCTCCTTCCTTAGTCTAAGGCTTTCAGTTCTTTGGCATAACTCCATGTTTTTTTGAATTTTTTCCAGCACTCCCACTTGTCTACATTAATGCTTCTTGTTTCGTCTAGCATGTTCGCCAAAGTCTCCATTTTGCATATTTCCTCTACTGCATCTATCCACTCCCATGTCTCTGGGCTCTCCCTCCTCTGCCAACTCTTCGGTATCGTTCTCTTTGCAGCAAAAGATGGAGGCCTTTAATGCCTCCCTACTCATCTCAAAGCTATTTCCCAATCCATTCATATAATGACACAGCCTAGGGATTAATATTTCTTTAAATGTTTTATAATAGAGTGGTGTAAGCCCGTCCGGGCCAGGGCTTTTCCCAAGGGCCATTCCTGCTAGTGCTTTTCTTATTTCATCTTCAGAGATTGATCTTTCCAAGAGTTCTCTACCCACCTCTGTAATCTTAGGGAGCGCAGCCTTCTTTAAATTGTCCTATTTTTTAAAAGGATGTCTTGTTTAGTGACTGAGTATAGCTCCTGGTAGTAACTCTTAAAGATATCCGCCACCTTCCTAGATGAATACTCCATATGGCCCTCTTTAGTCTGGATTCTCTCTATGAAATTCCTAATATTCTTCTTTTGTACCATTTTTGCTAAATGTTTGCTGGGCTTATTGCCCCATCTATATCTCTCCCAAGCTATCTTGCTATATGTTACTCTAGACTCTTGCTCCATTGCCGTTTTCAGCTCTGATCTTTTTAATTACCATCTGTTGGTGTATCTCTTGAGGTAGCTGGCCCAGTTGTTTCTTGTGTTTTTGTTCTAATCCAGCAAGGTCTACCATTAATTTTTGGATTTTCTTGCGTCTCTCTTTTCTTCCTCGTCCCCATTTCAATTAGGACCCCTCTGATGTAGGCTTTATGAGCCTCCCACAGAGTGGCCCCTGATACATCCCCGGTATCATTTACCGCAAAATAGTTCTCCAATTCCTTTCTAATTCTATTGATCCCCTCGTCCTCTCTAATCAGCTCCTCGTTTAGACGCCACTGTCCCAAATAAGCCAAGCCTCCACCCATTATCATTTCCATGGTCATTGGTGCATGGTCTGAGTAGGTTATATTTCCTATCCTAGACTCCACCACCTCATGAATCTCACTTTGCTCCACTAATCCCCAATCGATCCGAGAGTATGACCCGTGCACAGGGGAGTAAAACGTATAGTCCCTTTTACCTGGATGTTGGACTCTCCATATATCCACCAATTGGTGGATGGAGAGTTTTTGCTTTATCTCCTTCAATTGTTACGCAATTCTTCCCCTGTGCTCGGGCCGTACTGTTCAATCCCAGATCCAAACAAAAATTGAGATCCCCCTTTAATATCAAATGCCCTTTCCTAAACACCATTATTTTCCCCAAGATGTTTGCCAGGTATTTCATCGGTTTCTTAATAGGTGCATAGATATTGGCTAGTGTGTATTCCCCTTCATTCAATCTGCCTCTGAGAAGTAGGTATCTACCTTCTGGGTCCACCATTCTATCCTCCAGCACAAACCTTGTTTTCTTTGCAAATCCAATAGCTACCCCCCGTGCTCTACTAGAAATAGTATCTCCTTGGTACCAGACCGGATATTCACTTGAAAACAATCTAAGTCTCGATTGATATGAGATATGTGTTTCTTGCAGGAATACCAAATCTGGTCCAAGTAATTTAAGCTAATTAAAGATGTTAAGTCTTTTATTGGAGGTATTTAAACCTTTGACGTTATACGTTGTAAATTTTATTGTGGTCAGAACCATTTTTCCACTCTCCTATATTCACCATTTATCTTAGACCTTGGAGAGGTTTCCCACTTTCTTAATATTGAGGTTGGGAAGAACCCCCTTCCCCTATTCCACGCCCCCCTGCCCCCCACCCCCCCTTCCCTCCCTCCCACCTCCCAATTGGTCCCCTCTGGACCCTTAGGCCAGTGAGGGTCACCTATGTCGTGGCCCTCCATTGGTCTCCACCTCCGAAGGTGGAGCTTTGGGTGTGTCATCCCTCCGGTCCACGTTGCCTTGGTGACCGGGTGTGCTAGACTTCTCCTATTGCTACTTCCATCTCCATTGTTTTCTAATAATATTTATCTTATCCTACCCCTCCCCTCCCCCCCAGAACCCCCCCCGCCCCCGTGGCATTTTACACCAAACCCACACCTAATTCTATCCACCGTTCATTAGACCAGTCCAACAGCGGGGGTACCTGTAGGCCCAGTTTCTCACAGAACTCCTCTAATTCTCCCGGGAATCTTAATTTTGCAGTTCTCCCATCTTTGCTGCCTAAAAGGCAGGCCGGGAATCCCCATGAGTATTTTATATTTTGATTTATCATTTGTTCCAAGAGGGGTTTCAGGTGTCTTTGTCTTGGTCTTTGGCTAGGTCTGCAAATATTTGAATCCTTGCTTCTTCATATTGAAGTGGAGTATGCCCTCTTAGTTTTACCCATATATTTTCCTTGTCCTCGTAGAATCTAAACCTCACGATTATGTCACGACTTCTTTCTGTTCGTCTGGTGTCTAACCTACCTATCCGGTGCACCCGCTCAATTTTTGGAAAATCTTCTCCTCCCAGTCCCAAGAGGGGGCTAAAGATTGCCGCTACAGTCCTCCTCAAATCCTCCCCCCTTTTATCCTGGACCCCCCCCGGATTCCCAGGTTTTGTCTACGGTCTCTGTTTTCCTGATCTTCCATCCTGTAACTTATTTTTATCTGATTTTGTTGGGTTATTTTAAGTTGATCTTTTAATTCAGTGAACTCCCGCTCTTGTTTATCCATTTTGTCTTCAACTTTCTCCACTCTGGTCAGTAGGTTGCCTAGATCTGTCCTCAACATACCAATCTCCACTTTAATTGAAGATTCAAGTGCTTTAATGATTTCTGCCATTTCATTTTTCGAGGGTAGTTGTGACTCCTGTCTATGTTCATCTGATCTAGATATCTCCAGAGTGTTTTCGGCTAATAGATCATCTCTTGAGTGGTCAGGGGTCTGATCTCCCCTATCATTTAGTCCCTTCTTCTTTTTATCTGCCATGGATGATTTTTGGGTCTCCTGATGGGCACTCCCCGGGCTCCCCCCTTTGACCAGATATTGCTTAATTGTGCTCCCAGCAGCACTTCCAGAGAGATTATCTTTTGGGGTTTTCGGTGGTCCCTCCTTCCCAGCTTTGGATGCATTCCTACTCATACTATTTTCCCGTTTACCTGGTCCAGTAGGTTTTTTAGTCACTGTATCTAACAATATTAAAAGTAATCTTAGGTCCAACTCTCGCTGATTGACAATACAGTGGTATTTGGGTGCACAGTGTAAATACTTCAAGTATGACAGTAATATAATATTAGCAGAGTTAAGAGAGCTCTGTACTGATGTATTTGATACCGTGCCTCAGTGTCTAGGAAAGTCGTTTCAGAGGTGTTTTACGGTGCATCAATATTATAATTATAGCAATCTTGACCGTAGTTTATGATGATTTTAGCCGTATATTTATTGGTCTGAGCCTGCCCTCAGATAATGCAGGTGTAAAATCAGCAATGGCAGATTTAGTGTTAATTTACGATGATGTGGTTAACTATGTATACAGGATCCAACCTCTCAACCTCACAGCCCCCAGGGACTTCCCATGCTGTTTATTTAAAGTAGGTGAGATAGGTACTTCAGATGTTACGATCATGCGTTTCTGTGGGTATTAGTGGTAGTTAGGGATGAGCTTCGTGTTCGAGTCGAACCCATGTTCGACTCGAACATCGGCTGTTCGCCCGTTCGCCGAATTGCGAACGATATGGGCCGTTCGCGCCAAATTCGTGTGGCGCGTCACGGCCCATAATTCACTGCGGCATCGCAGTGCATTGCTTCCTGATGATTGGCCAAGCATGCACTATGACCCGCATGCTTGGCCAATCACAGCACCGCCTGAACAGAGAGCCATAATTGGCCAAAGCCAAGGAGGCTTTGGCCAATTATGGCTCAGGGGATTTAGTACACGCCCCACACTATATAAGGCCGCCTGCACGGCGGCCCTGTGTAGTGTGTGTTCTGGCGTTCATTGAGAGAGAGAGAGAGAGAGAGAGACAGACAGTGTCATTTGATTTGAGTTAGATAGATTAGGCAGAACAGTCAGTCAGTTAGCTGCACTTACAGTGTATTGTGTATATATATGCATCCCAGGTGTTGCATATATATATATACACTGTATTCAGTTTAGCTAGATCCGTTCCTGTTATCTTCTAGACTATTTACATTTAGTGCAGTGCATCCTGCTCACAGTGTTCAGCTAGATCCGTTCCTGTTATCTTCTAGACTATTTACATTTAGTGCAGTGCGTCCTGCTCACAGTGTTCAGCTAGATCCGTTCCTGTTATCTTCTAGACTATTTACATTTAGTGCAGTGCGTCCTGCTCACAGTGTTCAGCTAGATCCGTTCCTGTTATCTTCCTACTGACAGGCAGGCTTGTCTGGTTACAGTATATAAAGCTACCTGAAGAAAATTACTGGTGTTCTGTTTGATCCTATTAGTACCACGGTCAGGCAGCTAGACTATTTACATTTAGTACAGTGCGTCCTGCTCACAGTGTTCAGCTAGATCCGTTCCTGTTATCTTCCTACTGACAGGCAGGCTTGTCTGGTTACAGTATATAAAGCTACCTGAAGAAAATTACTGGTGTTCTATTTGATCCTATTAGTACCACGGTCAGGCAGCTAGACTATTTACATTTAGTACAGTGCGTCCTGCTCACAGTGTTCAGCTAGATCCGTTCCTGTTATCTTCCTACTGACAGGCAGGCTTGTCTGGTTACAGTATATAAAGCTACCTGAAGAAAATTACTGGTGTTCTGTTTGATCCTATTAGTACCACGGTCAGGCAGCTAGACTATTTACATTTAGTACAGTGCGTCCTGCTCACAGTGTTCAGCTAGATCCGTTCCTGTTATCTTCCTACTGACAGGCAGGCTTGTCTGGTTACAGTATATAAAGCTACCTGAAGAAAATTACTGGTGTTCTATTTGATCCTATTAGTACCACGGTCAGGCAGCTAGACTATTTACATTTAGTACAGTGTGTCCTGCTCACAGTGTTCAGCTAGATCCGTTCCTGTTATCTTCTAGACTATTTACATTTAGTGCAGTGCGTCCTGCTCACAGTGTTCAGCTAGATCCGTTCCTGTTATCTTCTAGACTATTTACATTTAGTGCAGTGCGTCCTGCTCACAGTGTTCAGCTAGATCCGTTCCTGTTATCTTCCTACTGACAGGCAGGCTTGTCTGGTTACAGTATATAAAGCTACCTGAAGAAAATTACTGGTGTTCTATTTGATCCTATTAGTACCACGGTCAGGCAGCTAGACTATTTACATTTAGTACAGTGCGTCCTGCTCACAGTGTTCAGCTAGATCCGTTCCTGTTATCTTCCTACTGACAGGCAGGCTTGTCTGGTTACAGTATATAAAGCTACCTGAAGAAAATTACTGGTGTTCTATTTGATCCTATTAGTACCACGGTCAGGCAGCTAGACTATTTACATTTAGTACAGTGCGTCCTGCTCACAGTGTTCAGCTAGATCCGTTCCTGTTATCTTCTAGACTATTTACATTTAGTGCAGTGCGTCCTGCTCACAGTGTTCAGCTAGATCCGTTCCTGTTATCTTCTAGACTATTTACATTTAGTGCAGTGCGTCCTGCTCACAGTGTTCAGCTAGATCCGTTCCTGTTATCTTCCTACTGACAGGCAGGCTTGTCTGGTTACAGTATATAAAGCTACCTGAAGAAAATCCTGGTGTTCTGTTTGATCCTATTAGTACCACGGTCAGGCAGCTAGACTATTTACATTTAGTACAGTGCGTCCTGCTCACAGTGTTCAGCTAGATCCGTTCCTGTTATCTTCCTACTGACAGGCAGGCTTGTCTGGTTACAGTATATAAAGCTACCTGAAGAAAATTACTGGTGTTCTATTTGATCCTATTAGTACCACGGTCAGGCAGCTAGACTATTTACATTTAGTACAGTGCGTCCTGCTCACAGTGTTCAGCTAGATCCGTTCCTGTTATCTTCCTACTGACAGGCAGGCTTGTCTGGTTACAGTATATAAAGCTACCTGAAGAAAATTACTGGTGTTCTATTTGATCCTATTAGTACCACGGTCAGGCAGCTAGACTATTTACATTTAGTACAGTGCGTCCTGCTCACAGTGTTCAGCTAGATCCGTTCCTGTTATCTTCCTACTGACAGGCAGGCTTGTCTGGTTACAGTATATAAAGCTACCTGAAGAAAATTACTGGTGTTCTATTTGATCCTATTAGTACCACGGTCAGGCAGCTAGACTATTTACATTTAGTACAGTGCGTCCTGCTCACAGTGTTCAGCTAGATCCGTTCCTGTTATCTTCCTACTGACAGGCAGGCTTGTCTGGTTACAGTATATAAAGCTACCTGAAGAAAATTACTGGTGTTCTATCCCAGCTTAGTGCAGCTACAGGCCATTAGTATGTCTGGAAGGCCAAGAAGGAGAGGCAGACAGTCAAAAGCAAATAAGAGAGGGCAAGCAGGCTCTGTGTCTAGTGCTGGTCGTGGAGACGGTGCATCCTCATCAGCACGTGGCCATGGGACACGCTTGGCCTTTTTTTCGGCAGCTGGCCGTGTTGAGCCGCAACATGCGGAAGACTTGGTCGAGTGGATGACCAAGCCGTCCTCATCCTCTCTCACCCATGCCCAGGGTGCTTTGTCTGGCAAAGCAGCGGCCTCTTCCCTCAGCTCAATGTCATCAGTGACTCCTTCCCTAGCTCCACCATGTCCTCATGAGGATTCCCTCGAACTGTTTGACCACAGTGTTGGGTACATGCTCCAGGAGGATGCCCAGCGTTTGGAAGGCTCTGATGATGATACTGAGCTCGATGAAGGCAGTAACATGAGCACGGACAGAGGGGGTGCCCAAGAAGGACAGCAATCTGGCAGTCATGCTCCCCCTGCTGCAGCATACTGCCAGGTTTGCTCCAGTGATGAGGAGGGAGGGGATGATGAGGTCACCGACTCAACGTGGGTGCCTGATAGGAGAGAGGAGGAGGAGGCGGCACATCACCAACGAGGCAGGATGCCCTCCAGGGGCCAGCCTAAGGGCAGCACATTGACTGCATCACACCCCAAAGCTCCACATGTGCAGGGCGCTGCAGTCTCTGCGCGTTATTCAAAAAGTTCTTTGGTGTGGGCCTTTTTTGAGACGAGTGCATCAGATCGCACCGCTGCTATTTGCAACATATGTCTCAAGCGTATCTCACGTGGCCAAAACATCTCCCGCTTGGGTACCACATGCTTGACCAGACATATGTTGACCTGCCATGCAGTTCGTTGGCAAGCGTATCTAAAAGACCCACACCAAAGAACAAAGAGGATCTCTCCTTGCTCCTCATCAGCTCAGGTTTCCAACCCCACTAGACCTCCAGTCCTCTCTGAGACCTGCAGTGAGAGGAATGAAGGTGTAGAATTAGGTGTGTCACAGCCAAGTACTTGTGGGCAATCTGCTTTTGGTACACCGATGTCAGATTGTACCAGGCAAATTTCCCTGCCCCAGCTGCTGCACCGCCGAAAGAAGTTTGCTCCCAGCCATCCACATGCCCAGCGGTTGAATGCTAGCTTGGCAAAATTGCTAGCACTTCAACTGCTGCCTTTTCAGTTGGTAGACTCTGCCCCCTTCCGTGAGTTTGTGGAATGTGCGGTTCCTCAGTGGCAGGTACCCAAACGCCACTTTTTCTCACGGAAGGCGATTCCGGCTCTCTACCGGCATGTGGAAGGCAATGTCCATGCCTCGCTAGACAGGGCGGTCAGCGGTAAGGTGCATATTACCGCTGACTCATGGTCCAGCAGGCATGGACAGGGACGTTACCTAAGTTTCACGGCACATTGGGTGACTCTGCTGGCAGCTGGGAAGGATGCAGGACAAGGTGCAGTAGTGTTGGAGGTTGTTCCGCCACCACGCCTCCAAAATGCTGATTGTGACACACCTCTCTCCTCCACCCCTCCTCTTCTTCTTCCTCCATGGCCTCTTCCTCGGAACCAGCGGTGCTCCGTAGTCGTTCAAGGGGCTACGCAAGTACGCAGGCCAAAAGATGCCATGCGGTGCTTGAGCTGGTGTGCTTGGGGGACAGGAGCCACACTGGGGCAGAGGTTCTGTCAGCTCTGCAGTGGCAGGTTCAGAGGTGGTTGACGCCACGCCAACTTAAGGCAGGAATGGTGGTTTGCGACAATGGCACCAACCTCCTCTCTGCCCTCCGACAGGGACAAATGACCCATGTGCCCTGTTTGGCTCACGTCCTTAACTTGGTGGTGCAGCGGTTCTTGGGCAGGTACCCGGGCTTACAGGATGTCCTGAGGCAGGCCAGGAAAGTCTGTGTGCATTTCCGTCGGTCATATAATGCCAGTGCTCAGCTGACGGACCTCCAAAAGGAGTTTAACCTGCCCAAGAACCGCCTAATCTGTGACATGCCCACCAGGTGGAACTCAACGTTGGCCATGCTGCAGCGGCTGCACACGCAGCAGAGGGCCATCAATGAGTACCTGTGCGACTATGGCACCAGGACAGGATCAGGGGAACTTGGTTTTTTTTCCCCACGCCAGTGGGCCATGATCAGGGATGCATGCACTGTCCTGTCACCATTTGAGGAGGCCACGAGGATGGTGAGCAGTGACAGTGCATGCATCAGTGACACTGTCCCCCTTGTCCACCTGTTGGAGCACACGCTGCGTGGAATAATGGACAGGGCACTTGAGGCAGAACAGAGGCAGGAAGAGGAGGACTTCCTTAGCTCTCAAGGCCCCCTTTATCCAGACAGTGTTCCTGCGTGCCTGCCGATCACACAGGAAGAGGACGAGGAGGAGGAGGAGGAAGATTGTGTCAGTATGGAGGTGGAGCCTGGCACTCAGCATCAGCAGCAGTCTTTAAGGGATCAGTCCCAAGAAACACATGGACTTGTACGTGGCTGGGAGGAGGTGGCTGCGGACGTTGTCGTCCTTAGTGACCCAGAGGACTCCGGACCGAATGCCTCAGCAAACCTACGCTGCATGGCCTCCCTGATCCTGCAAAGCCTGCGTAAGGATCCTCGTATTCGTGGTATCAAGGAGAAGGACCAATACTGGCTGGCAACCCTCCTTGATCCACGTTACAAGGGTAAGGTTGCGGACCTTATCTTGCCATCGCAGAGGGAGCAGAGGATGAAACATCTTCGGGAGGCCTTGCAGAAAGGTCTGTGCAATGCGTTCCCAGAGACTGGGAGGTTACAAACTCCTGTTTCTGGACAACGTGTTGCTGAGGCTTCGGTCAGTCAAAGAAGGAGCGGTGGAGAAGGTGGCCGTCTGACCGATGCGTTCAGACAATTTTTTGGTCCGCAGCCCCAAGGTATGATCGGTTCCAGCAACCATCGCCAGCGTCTGTTTTACATGGTGCAGGAATACCTAGGGGCAAGATCAGACTTGGACACCTTTCCCACCGAAAAAATCCTCTGGGTTACTGGGTCTTGAGGATGGATCACTGGCCAGAGCTTGCACAGTATGCAATTGAGCTACTGGCCTGTCCTGCATCCAGCGTTCTTTCGGAACGCACATTCAGTGCTGCTGGAGGCGTGGTAACCGATCACAGGGTGCGTCTGTCCACCGACTCGGTCGATCGGCTGACCTTCATAAAAATGAATCAGTCTTGGATCACCACCAGCTACCAAGCACCTGATGCTGATGTAACCGAATAATTTTTTTTGAAATCTCAGATCCCTTCAAAGACTGCCTATGCTGATGCTGAGTGACTATCCCTGAGTAATTATCCTCTTCCTCCTCAATCATCACGCTGATAGCTTGTAAGAACATTTTTGGTTCTGGGCGCCACCACCAGTGCCTAAGGCACAATTTTTCAGCCCCTGTTTAACAGGGGCGTGTAATTACAATTTTTGATGTAATACTTTGCAGCAGGGCTCGTTCCTGCATTCCAACTAGAGTGTCTGTGAGGGGTTGCAGTGTTGTGGCACCAGCACCAGTGCCTAAGGCCCAATTTTTCTGCCCCTGTCTAACAGGGGCGTGTAATTACAATTTTTGATGCAATACTTTGCAGCAGGGCTTGTTCCTGCGTTCCAACTAGAGTGTCTGTGAGGGGTTGCAGTGTTGTGGCACCAGCACCAATGCCTAAGGCCCAATTTTTCTGCCCCTGTCTAACAGGGGCATGTAATTACAATTTTTGATGCAATACTTTGCAGCAGGGCTCGTTCCTGCGTTCCAACTAGAGTGTCTGTTAGGGGTTGCAGTGTTGTGGCACCAGCACCAGTGCCTAAGGCCCAATTTTTCTGCCCCTGTCTAACAGGGGCATGTAATTACAATTTTTGATGCAATACTTTGCAGCAGGGCTCGTTCCTGCGTTCCAACTAGAGTGTCTGTGAGGGGTTGCAGTGTTGTGGCACCAGCACCAGTGCCTAAGGCCCAATTTTTCTGCCCCTGTCTAACAGGGGCGTGTAATTACAATTTTTGATGCAATACTTTGCAGCAGGGCTCCTTCCTGCGTTCCAACTAGAGTGTCTGTGAGGGGTTGCAGTGTTGTGGCTCCAGCACCAGTGCCTAAGGCCTAATTTTTCAGCTCCTGTTCAACAGGGGCATGTAATTACAATTCTTGATCTAATATTTCACAGCAGGGCCCTGTGAGGGCTTACAGTGTTGTGGCCACAGCAACACCTAAGGCCCAAATTTCTGCTGAGTATATAGGGCAGGACCCTACTTTCAAACATCTAACTTACAAACGACTCCTACTTGCAAACGGAAGGAGACAACCGGAAGTGAGATGAAATCTACCCCTAGGAAGGGAAATTCTCTCCTGTAAGAGTTAATATGGGAAAACAATTTCTCCTTTCCACTGATGCTTTCCAATCCTTGTTCCACAAAAAACCCAAATTTTCAAAAAACATTTTTCATTGGGACAAAAAGTGAGGTGAAATCTTCTGAAGAGGAGGAAAGACAGCAAAACAAATGTCACAGGGGTGATAACCCTTCCCTATGTTTTCCAAAAAGCTTAAAAAAGATTTTTTGGCTGGAGCTAAACGCGTTAAAAATGTACCCGTTCAAAATTACAAAGAGATTCTACTTAACAACAAACCTACAGTTCCTGTCTTGTTTGCACCGCCTGTATACTGCTGTTCAGAGTATATAGGGCCTTTCCTTATTTTAATTTGGGTGCGGGGTTCCCCTTAATATCCATACAAGACCCAAAGGGCCTGGTAATGGACTGGGGGGTACCCATGCCGTTTGTCTCACTGATTTTCATCCATATTGCCATGACCCGACATGACATTAAACCCGCAAGCAGTTTTAAATGAGATTTTTTCCTTTAAAAATGACATTTGGTGCAGGGACTGTTCTAAACACGGGAAACACGCGTCACTTTACAGGCATACTATAGACACCCCCCAGGTACGATATTTAAAGGAATATTTCACTTTTTTTTTTTTACTTTAAGCATCATTAAAATCACTGCTCCCGAAAAAACGGCCGTTTTTAAAAGTTTTTTTGCATTGATACATGTCCCCTGGGGTAGGACCCGGGTCCCCAAACCCTTTTTAGGACAATACCATGCAAATTAGCCTTTAAAATGAGCACTTTTGATTTTGAACGTTCGAGTCCCATAGACGTCAATGGGGTTCTAATGTTCGTGCGAACTTTCGGTCCGTTCGCAGGTTCTGGTGCGAACCGAACCGGGGGGTGTTCGGCTCATCCCTAGTGGTAGTATATCCTGATTTATTTTGCCCAGTATCTAAATATCGTCATATCGTACTCCCGGTAATTTAGGTATAACACTAGGGTGGAAAATATAAATATAAACAGAGAGATTGTATTGATATATTAAGCCGGTTATCTATTGCCCGACGTTTCCACCCATATGGAGTGCAGATATCACAATAGAGAATTAATTGCAATATTCGTCGTGGTTAGATATGTTGCACTTCAGATATGCAAAATGTCCCAAGGCTCCTTCCACGTGTATTACCAATAGAGTGTAGTTACAACCAAAGGTTAAGGTACTCCATAGATAGCATTGTCTTAGCTTTTGATAGAGTTCATGGTAATGTACATACACAGTGAATAACCAAGAATCATATTACCAGCATTCCGTCTCACCAGTTTTGCAGATAAAACAGCTATAGCCGTAGTAAGTCTGCTTCCGCTGTGTCTCTTACATCTCTATCAACAGTCTTCCTTTTTCTGGCATGATCCTATTACACTCTTACCTTTATAGTTTAGCTTAGTGTATCTCTTACCGCCAACACTTGTTACACCTCCGCCTTCTAATTGGTACTTTCTATGATCGGATTCTGTTGCCGAGTCTGTTTGCCACTTACAGAGCACTGTACCTCCAAGCGTTCCCGAGCTTTAAAGCGTCCTATCAGGGTCCTCTCAAATGTGCTGCCGGAGTTCGGTGCGTAGGGGGGGAGGGGACAGGGGGCCCCGAGGGGGGGGCAGAGGCCCTCACCGCGTCAGGTCCTTTGAGGTCTCCGTGCTTAGCCCTGTTTCCATCTAGCTCCGGTTTCTCTAGCCGCAGCGTTGTTCTCCCAGCATGGTGGTTCTCTCCTCCCCTCTCGTTCTACCCCGTCCACTAGTCCTGCTATAAGAGAGAGTCCGCCAGGGCGCCAGCAAGCCGACACACCTCCCACTCCTCCCTTCCCGTCTGACGTCTCACGTCATGACGCCTCCTGCTACTGTATTGTTAACATTGGCGGCTGCACTAGTTATCTTTTCTTTGCAGGCTAAGTACATGTTTTGTAAGAACAGAAAGATACCTGTTGACCTTGCTACAAAACCAGTGTTTTTGTAACTTTCTGCACACTAAATTGATATCTCAACCCATGTTATTAGCCTTTTCCTCTTCTGTTGACTACAGAACAGCCCCATGTAAAAGAGATGAGATGAGGTGTAAGTGTTTGAAGTTCAAATAAGGAGAGCAGGATAGATTGATTTAGTGCAGTAAGTGGACATTGTCACTCTGGTGGGATCATCAGATGGAAGTCAAGAAAAAAAGCCTGAAAAAAAGGCAAAATGAATGCAGCCAACACATATAAAGACTAAGCTGTAATATATAACTTTGTTATTGGGTTTAGATACAAAAAATGATGGTAATAGGAAAGCTACAGTATATGTGGTATATCCCCATTATGCTTTTCATATTATGCCAGGTTACAATGATATTTGATTGAATACTAGAGTTGATTTACTTAAACTGGAGCGTGCAAAATGTGCTTCAACTCTGCATAGAAACCAATCAGCTTCCAGATTTTTTCTCAAAGCTTAATTGAACAAGATGAAGTTAGAAACTGATTGGCTACTATAGAGAACTACACCAAATTTTTTACTCTCCACTTAGAAAAACAACCTCACTGTACAGTAGTGGAGTACTGTACAATGTTAGTCATTGAATAATGCAGAAAGCTTGAAGTTTCAAAGATACCCTATGTTGGCTAACCTAATGAGGACTTTCCACCTAGATTAAAAAATTGAAATCAGAAACAGCAATAAAAATTAATATATGACAATGAAAAATACATACTTACAAGTCCTTGGAGCAAAGCAACATCTTTCTGGCTACCACAGTTTGCCAGAATTGTTTAGAATCTTGGATTGGCATTGGCTGTCACTTTCTGGTTTTCTCAGCTGGCCCCTTGGTAATAGGCAACTAGATCTTGCGCATATGCAGAACAGGTATAGCTGTTCAGAACACTGTTTACTAGTTTAGCAAGGGCAAAATCTGTCAAGATCATAAGATCTGGTCCTGCAGCTTTCTTGGATGTGTAATATGTATCCCAGGAGGTTGCGGGCAGAGAAGGGGCTATATCATTCTCACCTAGTCAAGAGACTAGGAAGGAAATTTATGAGTACTATTAAAGCAGCTATTTAGAAAATCAAACAAGAAATAAGCAATTGTAACTACATGGGATACTCCAAGGCTGAAAGTGCAGATGTTGAAAGAGACTGCACATTTTGTATTATTACAGCTAGAACCAAAAGCTAGAAGAGCAGGATAAACTGTCACACTACTCTGATAATGGTTTAGTTCTAGGTATAAGTAAACATAAAAAATGCACAGGTTGTGTAATGTGTCATGTGTCTTGACATGAAAAGCAACTATCTATAATCTTTCAATATTCTCTACAATGTGTTACTAACTGTCAACAACAATGAGTTGTGGGAAGCTCTGTGCTGCCCTTGGCAACTCTGCAACCGTAGGCCATGCCTCATCGCTATTCAGAATTCTGGTCCTGTTGGGAGCACATCCTCTTGTGAAATAGAACAAACATTTGTTACAGGCTCAGGCAAATGTTATAGAAATCCCCAGTCATACCAGAGGCCGAACCAATGATATTGTACAATAGTCCTAATATATGAATTTTCTTCTGACTGCTGTCCAACAGTTTAGCATTTGTGGCTTTGGACCAGAAGCTCCATGTGAAATAGATGTGTAGATTTGTTTAATAATTATTTCATAACGCTGACAATTTATGCAGCACTTAATTTTTTTTATATTTTTCTATATATTGTACATTCACATCAGTCCCTGCCCTCAATGAACTTAGAATCTAAGGTCCCTAACTCACATTCATATACACATATACTAGAACCAATTTAGACAAGAGCCAATTAACCTATTTGGAATGTGGGAGGAAACCCACGTTCCCAGAGGAGACCCATGCAGGCACAATGAGAACATGCAAACTCCAAGCAGGTAGTGCCATGGTTGGGATTTGAGACGAAAAGTGTAGTGCTGCCAGGGGGAAGTGCTAACCACTTAGCCACTGTGCTGCCCATATATAAAATTTGTATTACGTCACTAAATTAATGTTTTATCTAAAATTAATTGGATTTTTTTTTTCTAGCAATTTATGTTATAATCACTTTCCTTTTGTCTTGTGAATTGTTGTTTGCCATTACTCTTCAGCACAGCTTGAATGAAAAAAAAAACTTATTTGTCAAACTTCTTCTACTATAAAATATACAGTAATGCATGTCTGTTTTTTACCTCTAGGAATATAATACAATTAAAAATATAAACATCTGTCAGTCTTCCCTGAGCAATTTTCCTTTCAGAATGCACATTAGAGTGTAGAAGTGCTAATAAAATGTGAATTGCTTCTACTTACACATGCACTGTATTTGCATTTTCACAGCTTAAGGGGGCAGAAAGGCAGCCATTAAAAAGATATAAGTTAACGTGGTAAACTTGTTAGATCCATTGAATGTATAAAATTTTATTGGCCAAGTATACCACATAGCATAATGTTGTGCTTTCTCCCAAACCAACTATAAAAAGTATTCAGAACTCATAAGTAGTCAATTTTATGTGAATCGTTAACTTAATATGCTACACAGGAGATGGCCTCTGTAGAAAGGAATTGAAATTGCTTATGGGGATTAATGTATTTACATATGCTCCGCAGACCCAATTCATAAAACACACTTAAAACATGACCGGTTTAAGGGGAGGAATTAGAGAAGTTTGTTTTGTTTATGAGGAGAAAATAGATTCTCTAACATTCTTTTAAGTGCTTTCCCAATAAGCTGAGATGTTTTTACTGCAGCTCTTTTCTTATTTTTATTTATTTATTTATTTATTTTGCTGGATAATTTGATTTATGCAGCACTGTGTAATTTTGAGAAAATGTGACAGGATGTAATAAAAAAAAATGCATTAAACATATTTTTGGGTGAATAATAAGATGGACTTAAGAGTACCTGAAGTTCAGGTTTTCTATAGGTTAGTAGAAGCATGCTAATATGAAAATAGAACACATTTGAGTAACATTTCTTTTTTTTTCTTACATTAATTTTTAGTCTAAAAATAGAAAATCAGGAACAGTTTTCAGCAAAATGATAACCAATGGAAAGACATTTTGCAATCTGCAATCGGCCTTAAAAGCAGACAAAAGTACAGGTTTTTGTGTGTAAGAAAGCTATTAGCAATACTTATTGAAGTACATTTAAAATTGCAATGCAAAAGCAAACCTTGAGAATATTCACATACCATTAACATTTATTGCATTACCTAGCGCAAGCTATGGTTTTAAGTTTCCAGACACTAGTGACCGGAAGAGGCTTAAAGGACAACCTCACCCCTAGTGAACATTTCCTTTATTAAATCCCCCCACCCACTGAGTGCAGCTTGACTGGTACAATACTTTTCTTTCTACCAGATCCAGGCGTATATCCTCCAACATGGTTCAGGCTGACTCCTCTTCATACTGTCACACTCATCATATCCCCATTTATTTCTATGGGTAAGTCATGCTCGTAGTAGCCTCCATATGTGGCTTACTTCACAAATTAATAGGGCTGTGGCATGCATGTGAAGTCTGAAAAAGAGGAGATCTGAGTTTGTCAGAGGAAATATTGCTCAACTGGGAAGAAAGGTATTATCCCAGGTTAGCTACTTTCTGGAGGTGGAAAAATGTATTAACCACTCACTATCTGCAGACTTTTTTTAAATGGCCGGTAACTCAAATGGTTAAAAAAAGCTCATGATAGCAAGCACCACATTTGTTGGGCCAGCTCCTAGGTATCCAATAAAGGTAAAGTATGTAAACAGCAACTGCACCACCCATGTTAGGTATCACAGAAAACATTGGAGTAAAGCTGGATAAACACTAAACAACGTTTGTTGTTCGATTTCCTTTAGATTTAACTTCAACTATCTAGTGCAAGGGCCTGCTTGATTGCATACAAATTGAAAGTGTTTAGGATTGACCTTATATTATATGGTTTTGGTAAATCCAAAGGAAAAATATAAAGAAAATTGTGTATCCAGCTTAAGAGCAATAATCCTAGAACCATCATTTGCTGTTGACTCTAAACTGATAACTTGGAAAGGCTTTTAAAGTATCGCCTATGGACAATTTTGAGTACCGTAGCTTTTCAATATTTTATAGGTGCATGCAATTTTTGGGCTTGATATGTTTGGTATCTATTTATTCAATAACCCCATCTTTAATATTTTACAAACAAATACATATTATATTTTGTTTGTGTGCACTAAAATTGCACTACAATTTATATAAATTAATTTTTCCTAAAAAAATATTGTGCAACACAAAAAATTGCACCATCACCTATTTTTTTCTACAGGACCTCTGCTTTCAGGTAAAATATAATTATTTGGGGCTTTATGTAATTCTTCTAAAAGAAAATACAGGTTTTAAAATGCATGTGAAAAATTTAAACTAGTGGTTAAAGTAGTTAAAAGACAACATTACTAAAGGCTATACATGATGATTGTGCTGGTATTGTACCTTGCTCTTATTAGAATAAATATTCCTCTAGGAGAATTTTCTCTAATATCTCTGCCCATAGAAGCTGAAAAATATTTTACTGTGATTTTGTAATAAATACATATTTTTTTAAATACATGTGTGACCGTCTCTCGCTGGTACTAGTAAAGTCAGAAATACAAAAGGTTTTTGGTAGATGGGAACAGGATCTTAGTTTTTTTTTTTTTAAGGTTACACCCACTTTAATACTTAATATTTAAAGATTTGTAGAGTAGTCCCTAGAGGCAAGGCAAATAAGCTATTATATTGACTTTGTCTTACTGGTTAACAACAGTTGAATTAGGATTTCAGGTACATAGGGAGTGCATTATTTTCAGAGAGTGATTTAATTGTCCTGATTTAGAGAAGCCTATATTCTAACACACTGGTCATGAGAAAACAACAACATTTTTTTTTTGTATTTATGATGTGACTTTAATGTGCATGGACTTACACAGGCTAGACACACTCTTCCTATCTCAGCGTTATGGAATAGCAAGTTCCTCAACTCAGATGGTTAAATATACAAATAAAGTATAGATATAGATATATCTCAATCAGCAGCCACTTAAAAAAGTATCATACATATAAACAATAGATGGGCAATTAGGAACTAATAATCAGTAACAAATATACACATCAAAGCGGCGCTCCAGTCAATTGGCATAAAAAATGACAGGCTAGTACATGGTCATTATCATATACAACACAATGGTTATTCCAGATAGACTAATGAAAAATAATAATAAGGTAACAGTCTCTGGTGGACACAGATGGAATTTGCAGCTGAACAATGATGAGTGCACCTTTCACCAAAAATTCTTCCACCGCGTGCTCAACACTCCCCCCCAAGGTGTTTAAAGTCACTGAAACCAAAAGGTTATCAGGTCTTTATCCACATCCTGCAGATTGCTCGGTCCTGATGTCTTTACATAAACCACCAAAGTCCAGGGACATAGGGAAAGAGACTCCACATAGTTTAATACCGTTTAACCATTTATTAAATAAGTAGCTTGATAAAAACTTGATAAAAGTTCATAGGATTGCACAGCGTCAATGACGTGATTTCCAGTCGCCGTAAGGTCGCAGTCTGACGCGTTTCACCATCCTGACTTTGTCAAAGGGCATGGCCTTACAATGAGGCGTCACGGTATTTATCTCAAATGTGTGTAATTGGGATTAACCTATTATGTGCTGTCCGCCCCCTGTTTAATATGGTGCACTGCAGTGACTGTCGCACAATATTGTAATATTTATATAGAATACTATCAACCTAATATCCACCAACATTAAGCCTTAGACCATTACAATCCTGACTTATAACCTGTCCTGGCAAATATATAAAAAAACTTTCATAATCAAAAATTGCAATTTGATATAAAACGTTAATAAAATTGCAGAAATATACAAATAAAAAATAAATCAAAATAAAATCAAAACTTTCCACATACTAATGCAAAAAAAATCACAAATTATAGTTAAAAGCAAGTCTAAAAACACATAAATGCTTAGCGGTAGATGTGTTAGTGCAACAGCAATTCAAGCCAACAACATACTATCTATACACTTCATACATCTTCAATCAATAAAATCGACTATTCATTTTCTTTTCTTCAAAGGGAAGTTCCACTCCATATTCCACATATACTCCACAAGATATTCTCCACCTCTCTGAACTACAACAATTAGACCCTATAGTGGAGGAAATTAGGGCCCTGCCTCGAAAACTGTGTCTGAGGGATAGAGTTACAGAGACTCACGATATGGACCATGAGTGGGGGTTCATATCTTCCTTTCACTCACATTTCAGAGAGGTGGAGAATATCTTCCATACACACTGGCATGAATTATGCCTTGATAAAACTTAACTAAAAAAAAAGAACTCCCCACTAAACCAAAGTTTATTTACCTTAAGGCCCCAAGCTTTGGAGATTTGATTGTGAAAAGGGTTATTGACCCTCCTAGTCAAACTCCGCCTTTTTGGGATCAAGACGGATTCTTTGCATGCAGAAAATGTAAAGCATGTAAGGAGGTGTCTAGACCAAGGAGGGGAGTAGAGAAAGGGTTGCAATTTGGTGCAGGAGCTTTCTAAAAGAGAAACTCAATGGATTTTCTTGGCAGATACACTTAGCCCGAAAGGGTTAAACATAGAGCTTGACATAAACTGTTTCATAAGTGACTATTAAGTCTCCTTAATCTTTGGTATAATCTTTATACAGAGATATTTACAATAAGAATTAATGAATGTTAGGAGGTCTGTTATAATTTTTACGGTTTGATCCAATACCGATGTTTACTTACCTTACCTACTTACCTGTTTGAGGGGTGCTCTTTTAGATTCTACTACATCCTTGTGGTTTTTTTTTGGGGGGGGGAGTGCCCTTTTAAAGTTGACTCCTTGAAAAATATGGAGTGGAACTTCCCATTTAGGAAAAGAAAATGAATAGTCGATTTTATTGATTGAAGATGTATGAAGTGTATAGATAGTATGTTGTTGGCTTAATTGCTGTTGCACTAACACATCTACCACTAAGCATTTATGTGTTTTTAGACTTGCTTTTAACTATAATTTGTGATTTTATTCGATTAGTATGCGGAAAGTTTTGATTTTATTTTTATTTATTTTTTGTTTGTATATTTCTGCAATTTTAATAATGTTGGGAATGTTATTTATAATGAATATCAGATTTGCTGCATTCCGCTTAACGTTTTATATCAAATTGCAATTTTTGATTATAAACTTTTTTTATATATTTGTCATGACAGGTTATAAGTCAGGATTGTAATGATCTATGGCTTAATGTCGGTGTATATTAGGTTAATAGTATTCTATATAAATATTACAATATTGTGCAACCGTCACTGTTGTGCACCATATTAAACAGGGGGCAGACAGCACATAATAGGTTAATCCCAATTACACACATTTGAGATAAATACAGTGACGCCTCGTTGTAAGGCCATGCCATTTGACAAAGTAGGGATGATGAAACGCGTCAGGATTTGACCTTACGGCGACCGGAAATCACGTCATTGATGCTGTGCGTTCCAGGACCTAGAGAGCTAACCGGAAGGAGGAAGGTGCACTCATCATTGTTCAGCTGCAAACTCCATCTGTGTCCACCAGAGACTGTTACCCTATTATTATTTTTCATTAGTCTATCTGGTATAACCATTGTGTCATATATGACGATGACCATGTACTAGCCTGTCAGTTTTTATGCCATTTGACTGGAGCGCCGCTTTGATGTGTATATTTGTTACTGACTATTGGTTCCTAATTGACCATCTATTGTTTATAGATTCAGATTCATGTTTTCTGTGTGCAGGTACATTAGTGTGCTCATATCAGGCAGTTATGCAAGTCTACTATAGTAATTATCCTTTCCCTTATTCATTTGCTTTAGTAAATCAGGTCCATTGCATAACACTACAATTAAAAAATCAGTGGATGCATTTGTAGTGAACATAACCAATTACAAAAGATTCATGGAAAAGGTTTTTTATTTTAAGATTAGCACACTGATAAGTTAATTTAAAACAAGTTGGCTTCTTTAACATGCATAATTATAGATTATACTATCCCTTTAAAACATGAGGATATGTGTATTTATTGAGTATATTTTGGGATGCATGTTTATTATGCAATAATAAGAAAATAATGTGTATATAGGGATTGCAGGCCACCTGGATGAGGCTGCCCTTCTTCCAGCTAGCTGTGCCTCGGGCTCTGCCTGTGTGGAAGTCTAAAAATGAACTGACATGAGCATTTAGCTTGTTCCTAAGGGAAAATTTCAAGTCATAAACTCAAGGTCACTGCAGACCTTGAGATGCTTCAAGGTCATACAGCAACAAATATTTCCCTGTAAAAACAGGACCTTAATGCTATAATAATTAAACACATATTAGGTATGATATCATGTAGGAACATAACAATGTAAGACGCTATAAAACGCATAGCTTTTTCAGCCATTCTTTAAAACAATTTGGTGAAATTAATTGTTCATTTCAAAATATGTTCAGACCTAATACATTATATTTTTAATCCTTGGAATAGAAAAAGGGGCATAGGAAAATTCCTTCCTGGCAATGTCTAAGCTGAAAATGAGGAAGGACTTATTTTCATTTCCTCTTTTTAACTTAAAGCCCTGTGTACCTTCCTTGCTGCATGTTCTCATCAATAGAAAGAATGAATGTTTTTTTCCCCAAGAGAGACAGTTGAAAAACTCATAAAAAATCCCAAAAGCTTACACTTCTATATCGATTTGCAGATTTTCCCACAACTCTGTCATGGTTTCTTTTTTTAGTGGCCAGTTGGGGGGATTTTTGTGTCTGCTCTGTAGACGCAAAAGGAAGTGAGAGAGAATCTTTCAAAATGTAGGGAAGTTTGCTTTAGACTGTTGTTCAGGGAACAAGTGTCCTCTGACTTCCCCTCCTATGCCTTGTTTTCAGTCCCAGTGACAGTGGTCACCAAGACTTGCATCCTCATAAGGGAGACATAGACAGCAATAAAAACCTCACAGGAGTTCTAACCACTCACCACTGTATCCAAAACTAAAATATAAGTTTTGGCTTTAGATACACTTTAAGACATGCTTCATAAAGGAAGCCCATTTATTTTAATTGTGCCAACAAAAGACCTTAACAAACAGAAAAGTGGCATGCACTGTTATTTTTAATATAGCACAGGGCAATGTTCAGATCTGTGCATGGCAGTGCGCTACTATAATATTTATTACACTTTATTTATTATGCCTTTATTATATCTAATGATACTCAGTGTGACAGTGTGACTAGGCCCCTATAGTTTCCCATCTTTATTGACCTAAACACACATCTACAAACATGTAAAAAAAAAACATATGAAAATATGCTTTGCTATTGGCATTGGGGATTTTTCTTGTTTTCGTCAGTTATGAGTACAGTTGAGCAAACTTCTGAAAAGTTTATTGAGATGTGATTTGGCTGAACATTTAAAAAGTTAGCAAATCACCATAATTTAGATTTTTCATACTAGAGTTTCTATTTAAGTCAATGGGAATCTAAACTGCCAAAAATAACACAAAAAACTTGAATTTGGTTTGGGACATCCATATTCAAGAAATTTGAACTGAATCTAAAGTCAGACATATTCAACAACAGCTGCAGTATGGAGCTTGGAAACCAAGCAAATATAGAACATAATGAAAAAAAGTAAAAAAGATCATTGGATAAAAGAAACACACAGCAGAGTATATCAACCTTCCAAATATGTAAGACTAACAACTTGGACTAGGTAAAGAGGTCAGCATTGAGAAGGATTGATAATAAAAATTATACTTATCATAGGGCTTTGTGCAAACTTTACATTAAGCTGACCCAGCAGTCAGTTTTCTTACATGCCAAAGATGTCAACAACCTAGCAAGAACGACAAATCTTACTGCTTTGTCAAAGGGGGAGATTTACTAAAACTGGTGCACACAGATTCTGGTGCAGCTGTGCATATTAACCAATCAGCTTCCAACCTAAGCTTGTTCATTTAAGCCTTGACAATAAAATCTGTAACCTAATTGGGGGAGGGAGGGGTGGGAGGCTGGCAATCATGATAGCATACGTACATACAACTCAAAAACAAGTACAAGGAAGCATTTGAAAATTCACGGAAGTAATCCTTAGGTTATATTGACCTGAATAGGGTGGTTAAGAGCTCTGGGGTGTCGAGGAGATGATGTCTTTATAACAAGAGGAGGCAAGGAATGAAGCCCAAGGGGCCCAGGTTAGGGCCTGACGTTTGGTGGTTCCCCTTGCGATATGGGTGAGTTCTTCCATTAGATTTACTTTGGATAACTTTTGCAACCAGGTTTTCATGGAAAGGATTGTAGGTTGGATCCAAAGAGTAGAAATGAGGGCCTTAGCAGTATTTAGCATGTGGGGAATAAGCAAGCGTTTGTATCTGTCAATGGTCTTTGGGGTGACGTGAAAGAGTATGATCCAAGGGTCCTGGGGAAGAAGAATGTCAGTGATCTGGTGGATCATATCTATTACCTTAGACCAAAATGGGCGTAAGAGGGGGCAAGACTACCAGATGTGTGCATTTGATGGAGTTTGCCTGGCGTGTGGTGCCATGTGGTGAGAAGCTTGTAGTTGGACTCTGCCATAGTCAAGGCAATTGAAGAGACATGTGCAAGTTGAAGAATTTTGTCTTTTTTCTTGTCTGAAATAGTGGATCCGAAGTCTTCTTCCCATTTAGACAGGTAGGCGGGGTATTGGGGGCTTTGAAGCTCAATAAGGGCCCTGTAGAACTGTGATATACAGTGTATTGGGGGTCCTCGTGGGCAAACATGGATTCAATTCCACTGAGATCCTGGATGCTTCATAAGGGCTGGGGAAGGGTAAGAATAAAGCGTTGCAGTTGGTTGTGCCTCCATTTGTCCATGAACGTTAGGGCCCTCTGGTGACCAAGATTTAAATCCTGGATCTAAGAGGCCAGGCATGAAGTGTTTATTATGAAGGAGTGGCATCAGAGGAGATACAAATGTGAAGAAAGAGACACTGCTCTCTCAAAGGGTTGTGGGATTTTGGAGGGAGGTAATGTGTCTGTTTGTAAGGTGAGCACCAACAACAACAATTAGTATAAAAAAATATAAGTTTATTGAAATATATCAGATAAAAACAACACAGACAAGATACATATTGTAACTGTGAATTACAACTAGATAGATTAAATCAAATACGTGGGTATGCAGGAGCAGCCATGGTTAAAGTGTAAGTAAACCCCCCTATCATTTTCAGCCAAGGAAGCTGCCATCTCTGCCTCTGTTTAATCTACAACTGCACATGTGATCAGTTATGACACCAGCCATTGGATGGTTTGACAGTTTGGTTGAGAGCACAACCAATGGGAGTGTTACATTTCCGGCACGTGCCGGAAATTAAACTGTTTTATGGACTGGTTTACTTCCACTTTAATTTTGAAGTTGGATATGGTTTGGAAGTCAGAGAATGCTGACATTAGATTTGAAAGTGAAATGCGTGGCTGTTGTATGAAAAATAGAATATTATCAGCATAGGCTGCATATTTGTGGAGACTTTTTCCTATTTGGATGCCATGAATACTTATTGTGTCTAATTGTGACCAGAAAGGGTTCAAGGGAGATGGCAAAAAGAAGGGGGGACAGGGGGCAGCCCTGTCTGGTTCCATTGTGTAATGTGAAAGGATCACTTAAGGAGCCATTTATGTGGATCTGTGCGGTAGGGTTAGAGTAAAGAGAGAAGATGCTGTGAAACATCATGAGGCCAAGACCAAAATAACGAAGGGTTGTTTTAAGGTATTCCCAGTCCACCCTATCAAATGCTTTTTCAGCGTCTGTGGAGAGGAGGAGGGTGGGCTGGGAATATCTGCAAACATAATGGATCAGGGATAGGGAGCGCAAGGAATTGTCTCTGGCTTCTCTATTGGGTATAAAACCTGTTTGGTCAGCTGTTATCCAATGGGGGAGCAATCTATTCGCCATAACTTTTGCGTAGTTTAGTGTCTATGTTTAGGAGAGATATGGGTCTATAACTACCACACAGGGTGGGATCCTTGCCGGGCTTAGGGATGACGGTGATATGGGCAGAAAGTGATTCCGGACGTAGGCCAGAGGTGTGTGAGATGGAATTAGCATATGTTGTGAGACGGGGGAGTAGGATATCGCTGAATGTTTTATAATATAGGATGGTGAATTCATCGGGTCCAGGAGCTTTCCCTGAAGGGGAGGATTTTAGTGCATTTTGAAACTCTTCGATGGTAAAGTCAGCTTCCAAGTTTTTAAGTGCTGAACGTGATATTTTAGGGAGATTAGCAGCTTTCAGGTAGGAGAGTATGCATTTACGTGTTTCTGATTGTGGTAGGGTTGCTAGGCCACCTTCAACATTATATAGTTCAGCATAGAACTCTCTAATTGTTTTGGTGATTTGGGGTGTAGCATATACCAGCTCGCCCGATGGGAGTTTGATTTTGGTTATGAAAGATAAGGTTTTTTTAGCTCTGAGGGATCTGGCCAACTGTTTACCCTGTTTGTTTCCCCATTCATAAACCTTTTGTGAGATGTAATGGAATTTCTTTTTGGTGTCAAGGTCGAGAAGGACTTTAAGTTCTTCTCTTTTAAGAGTGAGAGCTTCAAGATGTGCTGCTTGCAATAAAAGTTTGTGTTGTTAATCGAGATCAGCAATCTGGTCTAGGACCTGTTTAAGTTGTTTACCATGTTCTCTCTTTTTCCTTGCACCAAGTTCATAGAAACAGCCCCTCATAGAAGCTTTGTGGGTTTCCCAAAGGATAGAGGGCAAGGTTTTTGAGGATGCGTTCTCTATGAAATATTGGGTCAGGGATGTGGATAACATGGAAACCTCTGCTGGGTTGGAGAGAAGAGAGTCATTTCGTTTCCAATTGTTGGTGTCCTGAGGCAGTGTGGGCAGGGTGAAGCGTACCGAAACAGGAGCATGGTCTGAGAGGGATAATAAACCTATACTAGCGGAGCGTAGAAGGGGGAGGAGGAAGTGGTCTAGAAAAATGTTGTCTATTCTGGAGTAGGAGTGGTGTGTTTTAGAAAAGTGGGAGTAATCTTTATCTTTAGGATGGAGTAAGCGCCACACGCCTACGAGTTGTAAGTCTAATAGGGATGAGCCGAACACCCCCCTGTTCAGTTCACACCAGAACATGCGAACAGGAAAAAAGTTTGTTCGAACACGCGAACACTGTTAAAGTCTATGGGACACGAACATGAATAATCAAAAGTGCTAATTTTAAAGGCTTATATGCAAGTTATTGTCATAAAAAGTGTTTGGGGACCCGGGTCCTGCCCCAGGGGACATGGATCAATGCAAAAAAAAGTTTTAAAAACGGCAGTTTTTTCAGGAGCAGTGATTTTAATAATGCTTAAAGTCAAACAATAAAAGTGTAATATCCCTTTAAATTTCGTACCTGGGGGGTGTCTATAGTATGCCTGTAAAGGGGCGCATGTTTCCCGTGTTTAGAACAGTCTGACAGCAAAATGACATTTCGAAGGAAAAAACCCATTTAAAACTACCCACGGCTATTGCATTGCCGACAATACACATAGAAGTTCATTGATAAAAATGGCATGGGAATTCCCCACAGGGGAACCCCCGAACCAAAATTTTTTAAAAAAATGACGTGGGAGTCCCCCTAAATTCCATACCAGGCCCTTCAGGTCTGGTATTGATTTTAAGGGGAACCCCGCGCCAAAAAAAACAAACGGCGTGGGGTCCCCCCAAAAATCCATACCAGACCCTTATCCAAGCACGCAACCTGGCAGGCAGCAGAAAAAGAGGGGGGACGAGAGTGCGCCCCCCCCTCCTGAACCATACCAGGCCACATGCCCTCAACATTGGGAGGGTGCTTTGGGGTAGCCCCCCAAAACACCTTGTCCCCATGTTGATGAGGACAAGGGCCTCATCCCCACAACCCTGGCCGGTGGTTGTGGGGGTCTGCGGGCGGGGGGCTTATCAGAATCTGGAAGCCCCCTTTAACAAGGGGACCCCCAGATCCCGCCCCCCTGTGTGAAATGGTAAGGGGGTACTTACCCCTACCATTTCACTAAAAAACTGTCAAAAAAGTTAAAAATGACAAGAGACAGTTTTTGACAATTCCTTTATTTAAATGCTTCTTCTATCTTCCTTCATCTTCTTCTTCTGGTTCTTCTGGCTCTTCTGGTTCTTCCTCCGGCGTTCTCGTCCAGCATCTCCTCCGCTGCGTCTTCTATCTTCTTCTCCTTGGGCCGCTCTGCACCCATGGCATGGGGGGAGGCTCCCGCTCTCCTCTTCTTCTTTTTTTCTCTTCTTCTCTTCTTCTCTTCTTCATTTTCTTCTCCGGGCCGCTCCGCACCCATGCTGGCATGGAGGGAGGCTCCCGCTGTGTGACGGCGTCTCCTCGTCTGACAGTTCTTAAATAACGGGGGCGGGGCCACCCAGTGACCCCGCCCCCTCTGACGCACGGTGACTTGACGGGACTTCCCTGTGACGTCACGGGGGAATGCCACAGGGAAGTCCCGTCATGTCCCGTGCATCAGAGGGGGGCGGGGTCACCGGGTGGCCCCCCCAGTTATTTAAGAACCGTCAGATGAGGAGACGCCATCACACAGCGGGAGCCTCCCTCCATGCCAGCATGAATGCGTAGCGGCCCGGAGAAGAAAATGAAGAAGAGAAGAAGAGAAAAAAAAGAAGAAGGAAGAAGAGAAGAAGATGAAGAAGAAGATGAAGAGAAGAGCGGGAGCCTCCCCCCATGCCATGGGTGCGGAGCGGCCCGAGGAGAAGAAGATAGAAGACGCCGCGGAGGAGATGCTGCACGAGAACGCCGGAGGAAGAACCAGAAGATGAAGGAAGATAGAAGAAAGAAGAAGCATTTAAATAAAGGAATTGTCAAAAACTGTCTCTTGTCATTTTTAACATTTTTGACAGTTTTTTAGTGAAATGGTAGGGGTAAGTACCCGCTTACCATTTCACACGGGGGGGGGGCGGTATCTGGGGGTCCCCTTGTTAAAGGGGGGCTTCCAGATTCCGATAAGCCCTCTGCCTGCAGACCCCCACAACCACTGGCCAGGGTTGTGGGGATGAGGCCCTTGTCCTCATCAACATGGGGACAAGGTGTTTTGGGGGGCTACCCCAAAGCACCCTCCCAATGTTGAGGGCATGTGGCCTGGTACGGTTCAGGAGGGGGGGCCGCACTCCCGTCCCCCCCCTTTTCCTGCGGCTTGCCAGGTTGCGTGCTCAGATAAGGGTCTGGTATGGATTTTTAGCGGGACCCCACGCCGTTTTTTTTTTTTTTTTGAACTTCTATGTGTATTGTCGGCAATGCAATAGCCGCGGGTAGTTTTAAATGGGTTTTTTCCTTCGAAATGTCATTTTGCTGTCAGACTGTTCTAAACACGGGAAACATGCGCCCCTTTACAGGCATACTATAGACACCCCCCAGCTACGAAATTTAAAGGTATATTACATTTTTATTGTTTGAATTATTATTTATTGTTAAAATCACTGCTCCTGAAAAAACGGACGTTTTTAAAACTTTTTTTTTCATTGATCCATGTCCCCTTGGGCAGGACCCAGGTCCCCAAACACTTTTTATGACAATAACTTGCATATAAGCCTTTAAAATTAGCACTTTTGATTTCTCCCATAGACTTTTAAAGGGTGTTCCGCGGCATTCGAATTTGCCGCAAACACCCCATATTGTTCGCTGTTCTGCGAACTTGCGAACAGCCATTGTTCGAGTCGAACATGAGTTCGACTCAAACTCGAAGCTCATCCCTAAAGTCTAATGCCCCGTACACACGGTTGGACATTGATCGGACATTCCGACAGATGTTGGCTCAAACTTGTCTTGCATACACACGGTCACACAAAGTTGTCGGGAAATCCGATCATTCTGAATGCGGTGACGTAAAACACGTACGTCGGGACTATAAACGGGGCAGTAGCCAATAGCTTTCATCTCTTTATTTATTCTGAGCATGCGTGGCACTTTGTGTGTCGGATTTGTGTACACACGATCGGAAATTCCGACAACAGATTTTGTTGTTGGAAAATTTTATAGCCTGCTCTCAAACTTTGTGTGTTGGAAAATCCGATGGAAAATGTGTGATGGAGCCTACACACGGTCGGAATTTCCGACAACAAGGTCCTATCATACATTTTCCGTCGGAAAATCCGACCGTGTGTACGGGGCATAAGACTTTTTTTTGACATGCACAATTCACTTAAATGGGATATTAGAGCGGCCCTGTGAGGTGTCAATAGTGGGGTCCAGTGGCATATTTATGTCCCATGCTAAAACAGTCAGACCTTCCGCAAAATGTGATAGTTTTGTAAGAAATTGGGTAAAGAAAGAGGGTTGGTTGTGGTTGGGGCAATAGATGTTCGCTAGTGTGCACTGGGTGTTGCCTATATAACCTTTGAGAAAGAGGAAGCTACCATGATCATCCGCTAGCATTGTAGTGAGGCGAAAAGATGCACTGTTACTGAACCCAATGGCTACTCCTTTGGCTTTGTTGGTGTCAGATAAACTGTAGTACCATTGTGGAAAATGTTGCGAGTAAAGCTTAACGGGTGTTGAGTGAGTCAAGTGTGTTTCCTGGAGGAAAGCAATTGAACAATGTGAGTTTTTTAATTCCCACAAGACTTCAAGATGCCTCTTTGAAGCCACATTGAGGCCCCCAACATTGTAGGAGAGAACAGTTAGAGTAGCCATTGTATCAGTTGAAAGCGAATCTTCAGCTTACATGACCATGTGTGCCAGCAGGAGGGGAGGGGAAGGAGAGATAGATAGTGGAGAAAAGGAAAGGCCAGTGAAAAGAAAGAGAAGAAGACGGACATGTACAGAAGGAACATTTGCACTCTGTAAAACTAATGGGAATAAGAGGAGCTTCTGGCTAGTCCTTGCTTCCGAGAGTGCGTGATTGTACTTTGGACATTTGTCCGACGGACTTGTATACACACGCTTGGAAAATCCAACAACAGACATTTGTCTGCGGAAAATTTTAAAGCCTGCAATCCAACATTTGTCGGCGGAAAATCCAACAACAATTGTCCGATGGAGCATACAGATGGTCGGATTTTCCGCCAACAGCCTGTCATCACACATTTCCCGTCGGAAAGTCCAATTGTGTGTACGAGGCTTAAGACTGTTTTCAACTTGTTTGCGCTGTCATAACTGACAAAAATAGGTTTGCATAGTGTCTATAGGCCACTCACATCCTTCTACAGCTGTATTGGTTTCCATTGCAATGGAAAAGTCATGGATCAACTAGTGAATTGGAAGGCTATACCATCCTTGCAAAGAGGGCTATATCCAAAAGCAAAAATAATATCATGCTATATTATCAGTGCTGAATATATATCCTTTTTAAATATTTATTTACAAAATGTATATGAAACCATTACAGAGCAATTATACCCAAACTATAAAAAATAAGCTAAATATAGTAAAGAACACATACTTCACAAAAACAATCTCAAATTGACACAGATTTACATTTACATTAAATGTCTTTTGATCCTGCCAATGATTACCTCTTCCTTCATCAGGATGAAAACTCTGACCTGCTGTGAATTCACTGCAATGTTGTCAACGTGCTCAGTGCAGTGTGGCCACATTTGTAATGGAGTGGAGTTATCAACATTGTCAATTACTGATTATACTCACTGACAATGCAAGAAGTGATATAGGGTGCACTCTAGGTTAAGGCAGGCCATAGATTGTGCACATTTCTTTCCTGCAACCACATGTGGCAGGAATGAAATTTGGAGGATTCCCCCATCAACACAGACAGTGCTGACAGGGGAATCTCTCCTGCTGAAACAATGTATCCTCTTAGTGGGGTGGGGGAGGGGTGTCCATGCGGGGTGGAGGAAGCCATCCCTGCCGGGGGAAGACAGTGATTATTACTAACAACCATAGTAGCTAGTGATAATTGCACGTAAATTTGGCAGGCTGGTTCAATCGATCAACTTGGGACATTCAGCCTGCCCACACACAGTTCGAAACTCGGCTGGTTCAAGCTGATCCAGCCAAGATTTAAACCATCTATGGCCGGCCTAAGTTACAGTAAAAAAAAACAAAAAACAAAAAAAAACAGATTGCCTTTTACTGGAGGGAGTGATACTTCTAATAAAAATAAATAAATAAAAATAATTCACAGAGTACTTTAAATTAGATGATGATTACATTGCAAGCCTTGCTATAATTTGAGCCCAACTCTATCCAAATTATTCGTTTTTTTTATTTTGGATAAAATGTTAAAGGGTTAGAACCTCCGTCAGCTGTCCTTATTGCTCACTGTGTTCCCATTAGGCCCCTTTCACACTTATACGACTTCAAAGTCGCACGATTTTACCGCAATTTCACGGCCCGCGATTTTGCCACGATTTGCCGCGATTTTACTGCGATTTGGGAGCAGTACTACTTTGTACGACTTTGCCACATTTTTGGCATTAACAAATAAAAACATACAGTAGTTGGTATGAATCATAAGGGGGAACTCCACGCCAAGTTTCAAACAAAAAAACTGGCGTGGGTTCCCCCCAGGGGCATACCAGGCCCTTAGGTCTGGTATGGATTGTAAGGGGAACCCCCTACGCTGAAAAATCGGCGTGGGGGTCCCCCCAAAATCCATAACAGACCCTTATCCGTGCACGCAGCCCGGCCGGTCAGGAATGGGGGTGGGGACGGGCGAGCGCCCCCCCCCCTACTGGACCGTACCAGGCCACATGCCCTCAACATGGGGGGTGGGTGCTTTGGGGCATGGGGGGTGCCCTGCGGGCCCCCCCACCCCAAAGCACCTTGTCCCCATGTTGATGAGGACAAGGGCCTCTTCCCGACAACCCTGGCCATTGGTTGTCGGGGTCTGCGGGCGGGGGGCTTATCGGAATCCGGGAGCCCCCTTTAATAAGGGGGCCCCCAGATCCCGGCCCCCCACCCTATGTGAATGAATATGGGGTACATGGTACCCCTACCCATTCACCTAGGCAAAAAAGTGTCAATAAAAAATACAGTACACAGGTTTTTAAAGTAATTTATTAGGCAGCTCTGGGGTCTTCTTCCGACTTCGGGGGTCCTCTTCCGACTTCGGGGGTCTCTCCGGCGTCTTCTCCCGGTGTCCGCATCTTCTGCCGGCTCCACCGATATCTTCTGCCGCTCTTTTGCCAGCGGTGGTCCGGACTTCTGGATCATCTTCTTCCCTCTTCTCTTCCAGAGATGTTGACATGACACTCTGTCCAGCTGCAATGGTCTCTGAACGCTCCTCAACGGACTTATATAGGCGGTGACCCCGCCCCCTTATGCCGTCACAGTCCCTGGGCATGCTGGGACTGTGACGTTTTAGGAGGCGTGGTCACTGGGTGATGACCACGCCCCCTTATGACGGCACAGTCCCAGCATGCCCCGGGACAGTGACCTCATAAGGGGGCAGGGTCACCGCCTATATAAGTCCATTGCTGAGCGTCCAGAGACCATTCCAGCTGGAGAGAGCGTCATGTCAACATCTCTGGAAGAAAAGAAGAAGGCAGAAGTCCGGGCCACCTCTAGCAATTGAGCTGCAGAAGATAGCGGAGGAGCCGGAAGAAGATCAGGACACCGGGAGGAGACGCCGGGGAGACCCCCGAAGTCGGAAGAGGACCCCCGAAGTCAGAAGAAGACCCCCGAAGTCAGAAGAAGACCCCGGAGCTGCCTAATAAATTACTTTAAAAACCCGTGTACTGTGTTTTTTATTGACACTTTTTTGCCTAGGTGAATGGGTAGGGGTACCATGTACCCCATACTCATTCACATAGGGTGGGGGGCCGGGATCTGGGGGCCCCCTTATTAAAGGGGGCTCCCAGATTCCGATAAGCCCCCCGCCTGCAGACCCCAACAACCAACGGCCAGGGTTGTCGGGAAGAGGCCCTTGTCCTCATCAACATGGGGACAAGGTGCTTTGGGGTGGGGGGGCCCGCAGGGTGCCCCCCATGCCCCAAAGCACCCACCCCCCATGTTGAAGGCATGCAGCCTGGTACGGTCCAGGAGGGGGGGCGCTCGCTCGTCCCCACCCCCATTCCTGACCGGCCGGGCTGCATGCTCGGATAAGGGTCTGGTATGGATTTTGGGGGGGACCCCACGACGATTTTTCGGCGTAGGGGTTTCCCCTTAGATCCATACCAGACCTAAGGGCCTGGTATGCCCCTGGGGGGGAACCCATGCTGGTTTTTTCATTTAAAACTTGGCATGGCGTTCCCCCTCAGGATTCATACCAGACAGCAGTCAGCACTGCCTGTCGCTCATCGCAAAAGGAAAAAAAAGTTTTCCTTTCCCGAACAGCGAGCCAGGCTTGTGCTTACAAAGTCGTACTGAAGTCGTGTCTATATTATTCAGGCACGACTTACATGCTACTTCAGGGTTTAACATTGAGGTCTATGGAGTACAACTCGCATAGAAGTTGGTCCAAAGTAGTGCAGGGACTACTTTCAAGTCGGCACGACTTAAAGTCGTGCCAATATGAATGGTAGTCATTGAAAATCATGGAGAATGACTTGTCATACGATTTTGCAGTACAAAATCGTGGGACAAGTCGTATAAGTGTGAAAGGGGCCTTAAGGAGATTTCTCCTTACTTGCTGTCTACCTGGTAAATATTGTTATTATTATACAGGATTTATACAGCGCCAAAAGTCTGTGCAACGCTTCACAACATGAGGGCAGACTGTACAATTACAATACAATTCAATACAGGAGGGATCAGAGGGCCCTGCTCATTACAGCTTACAAATATCAGACAAAACAAAAAGTGAATAGAAGTGTTCCCACTTCCTGTCTATTTTGAAAGATGTGAGATACAGCAGAACAAGAGGAAAACGGAACTTCAACCAACAGGCAGAGAAGATAAATCTTCTCTATGGGGATACAGACAGTATGAAAAATATAACAAAAAAGAGACACAGATATCATTTAACACCTGAAAAAAAGTAGTGTTGTTTTTTTTTCTAAGATTAGAACACTTTTGTGGTGCTAAATTTTTTCCTGCCCTGCTTATTTGCAAGGGTGAACCTAAATGAATTCCTTCATCACCTGAAGGGTAATCCTCCAAAGTTAGTCACTCTTTTATAAATGAGTGGTGAGTGATAGGTAATGCGATTAATCACAATATGAGATAGATGTCATGAAGGGCGTTCTCACCCTGTGCCTGAAAAAAGGTATACTAATAATACTCTATTGGTTGTGCTGGTTGCAGACGTGTGTACCAACCTGTAGTATAAAAATAAAAGTGTGTATTGTAATAGTTAATAGTCTCATCAGATCAGCAATTGCAACCAAATTTCATCCTAAACAGTACATAATAAATGTGCAGAAAAGGTAATATCCTGGTAATAATTGTGGAGATAAGTAAATGCATTAACAAATTCCAGTGGAAAAAAGAAAAAAGTGAAAGACATAAAAAGTTCAGTCTTTAGCAGTGCAAAAAATGGCAAAGTTTCAAGTGACTTGTGCTTGCCCAAAGTGACTCGTGCCTATGCAGCAATTTAGGTGACTTCCGTGCTCCCCTTCAGTTCCCCACTCAACAGATCCTTGCACCCCTGCAGGGGTAAAGCGCATGTAGTGATTGCAGTGGCAGTCCTCAGAGAAATCACCTCCTCCATAGCTCAGCAAATGACAGGGTATCCGGATCCTTGTGCTTCTCCGTGGGTGAGCCGCTTCCAATAGATAAGGTTGCAGTAGTCATCTCCTCCTTGGTGGACCACAGAATATCCTCATGGACTAAAGGGATGGGTACTCATAGTGTAAATCCAAGTAATTTTACTTAAAAAGTAAAGTTAAAAACACCACTTGACACAGTCAGGTGTTATAGCTAGCATAAGTTGGTTGCAGTGCAGGAGCTCCGAACCGGCGTGCGTTCCACAGACCAGAACCCCGCAACCGGAAGTGACGTGAGTGTGTACCAAGCTTTGCCTTATGCCTTTCGTCATAGGGCCCTCTGTCTTATCTCACTAATCTCACTTTTATTAGCATTGCCCTGTGCATTTGTTTGTGTATGATTTTTTTTTTCTTTTTTTTTCTTTTCCTTCAGAGAATATCACTTGTTTTTAACATTCTGCTAAAACTTTTGTGAATTAGTACTGAGGCTTTTTTAAATACTGGTGCCCCGGTTGGAGCTCCTTAGGAGAGGCAGCAGCCCAGCCTATAGTTAAGTGTGGAATACAACAATTTATATAAAGAGGAACTATGAATATCTTTAAAAGTGCTGCACTAATTCTGGCCTCAGTTGATAAAGGAAATTATTGATTCATTAGCATTACAAGTTCAGGGAGCAAAATAAAAATCCCTTAGCCCTGGTTCACATTGCAGCTATTTGGCATGCGATTTGACATGTCAAATCGCATGCCAAATCGGCGGTTGTTGCCAGCAATTACACCGTCCGAATCGGTGCGATGCTGCATTTGCGGCGTGGCACCGATTCCAAAAAGTAGTTTCTGTACTACTTTTGGTGACTTCAGGGTGCAATTTCAATAGACATCTATGCAGAAACCCTCACAGATGTCTCTGAAATTGCCCCCAAGGTCGGGACTGACATGCGGGAATGAAATCGTGTGAGTTCAGCTGAACTTGCACAATTTCATTCCTGCTGTCAGTGTGAACCAGGGCTTAATGATAGTTTTTTTTTTTCCATTGCACCTTTGAGGTATATAACCCTTGCAATGTACAGTACAATGATGAGGAATAACTGATACTAGCTAGGAATAATTGATCTCTCACTAAAACATCTGTCACCATAAGTTTAGCTGCAGGTACTTGTACTGAAGAGGCTGATATTAATATCAAATTGTTATAGAAATTACATTGACTATTCAGGTACAAAGTGATAGGAGGAGCAGAATTTATTTTTCACAAATATAAGGAACTAGTATAATGAACTACAGATATCTCCTGATATCTCCAGATGACATTAGAAAATGTGAGTATCTGTGTATACCTAGTGGAGACAGCCATAAGAGACTTTGCAGAAAACTGCTTACAGGGGTTAGGACGGAACAGAACTGAGTATTGCCCTGGCTCTAAATCAAAATAAAGCAACAATGAAATGTGTTTCATTTGACAGTTGCAGATGCTAAGTTGGACTAAATTGGCCTGTTCATAATTGTTACCAGTGTCAGTAAAGGCACCTTTCTGTTGTTGATGCCACTTATGATTTTTTTGTTGCTGTTGAAGAAACCTTCTTTCCTGCCCCCACCATTTTTACTGGCAGTACTTCAATATAATTTCTCAATCCAGCTTCCCAAAGTTATCAACATATGGGGGGGGGGATTTATCAAACTGAAGTAGGCAGAATCTGTAGCAGCTGTGCATGTCAACAAATCAACTTCTATCTTCGGGTTGTTCATTTAGGCTTTGAAAATGAAAGATAGAAGCTGATTGGCTGCCACGCACAGCTTCTGCGCCATATTCTGTCTGCTCCAGGTTTGATAAGTTCCCATCATTGCAGTTGTATTTTCATTGGTGTAATGAGCTGTTATCACATACCTAGAGGAGACTGGAATGTTGTGGAGGCCTCTCTTGCACTTTCTAACCAACATTCCTGAAGGTGGAGAGAGAGTTTGAAGGCTGGAAGTACGTGCTGCACAATGTGCACATCAAAAATGACTGCGCTTCTCAAAACAATAATATACTGCTAAATAAATTCTATATAATTAAAGCTGCAGTCCTAAAAGTGAGGCGTGCGCAAATACATATAAAAATAATCCAAAAAGACTGCGCTAAATGTGCACATGCAAATGTGCACATGCATGAGCATAAGTCCACACTGGTTTTCTGGAAATTCAGTTTACCATACAACTGTATTAAAGAACTACAGAACTTGAGTCAGAGTTAAAGCGGAGTTCCACCCAAAAATAGAACTTCCGCTTTAAGTGCTGGTGACCCCCTGACATGCCACATTTGGCATGTCATTTTTTTTGGGGGGGGGGACGGATACCCTGTTTTTAGAGGAACCCAGCTCCCACTTCCTCCCCTGGTGCCGGAAGGAAGATCACCTCTCCCTCCTCCTTCCCTGCAAACTTCTGGGACATGTCACGGTTACCAGAATATTTCCCGGCCATTCACAGCTTGCAGGGCGACTCGCACATGCGCAGTACGTGCCCAGCTATTAGGCCACAGTCTACCAGCAATTTAGAACACAGTTCTTCAATCAATCATGGTTTTATGTTGTGTCATTAATTTTACCCTCACTGCTCAGTGCTGTTTTTTACGTGTATGTTTTATATGCATTAATTGTATGCATTTACTTATCAGTTACGACCACTATGTGGCGTCTTGTTGCCATAATTGATGTACTCTCGATGCTCCTTTGTATGCACACATACATATGTGTGTATAACAATTTTGGAATGACATTCACTACAATGCTCTTTCCTTTATGTGGTTCTTGTTGTGATATGTTTGATACATTTTATGATCAATAAATATACCTTATTCAATTCACCTCCACGCTGTCCATGGACCTCATTTAAAGTCCCAAATTCCCATTTTTCTCCTTGAACCAGGGATGGAGGCACACCACACATGTGCCTCATATTAAAGTCCCAACTTCTTCCTTTTATCTTCGCATTAGGGATGGAGGTCCATGGACAGGGTTGGTAGTGTTCCCCTGCCACCCCTGTGTGAGAGGTATCAGGGTCTAGATGGCAGTGTACCTACCTGGATCCTGTATACTCAATGGACACAACCATCATGTGTCCATGAGTTTTTTCAGCCTAGCTTGACACACTATCATTTTGGACATTATCTTGGTCAGATGTGGCAGTTGGTATACCTAGGCCGGCTTGTTGTCCGCTATCCGGGAGTTGCGATGTGCTCTGCGTGTCCCCCCTTCCCCCTCCCCTCCCCCCTCTATTCGGGGCGGAGAGGGAAGCGCATATGCTTAGGGGGGTGGGCGAGTGCCCACAGCGCATCGGCGCCACGCCTCCTGCCGCATGGGTGACGTCATCACTGAGGTCACGTACATGCGGACATCAGGTGTTCCATCAACAGCCGGCTAGCTGGGTTATGTGGGCGTCTCCCCTGGGCGGTGTCTTCCCTTCCACTGTCAGGGCCCCTCCCTGCAATTGCCGTGCCTGGCGTGACGCTGGTGGTGTCAGCGTGCACGTGGTGGGGGCGGGTGCATATATATGGCCACCGCTCACACACTTTGGGTGTTCAGAAATTAACGATGACAGACCTCATTACAGCAACTGTCCACCTCGTTGGGATACATGTAAGCTTGTATCTGGTTATCCCTCTTTTATACTCCATCTTTTTTTGTCTTTCTTTTTTACTTACTCAGTCCTGATGTATCAGCTACTGTCTCCACTGCCCTTTGTTATACCACCTACTTGGGCAATGGACTTGGTTTATTTTCCTTCCTTGTTTTGACTACTTATTTTTTCTTTAACCTGATGCAATATTAGATTATTGCATATTAGGATATATATATTTATGCACTTCCCCCTTTTTTCTGTTCCCAGATCTTTTTTTGGCAACCATTTTGGCACAGTACCATACATGATTTACCCCAGGACCAAGTCACCCAATTTATATGTGTGTGTGTGGGGGGCATTTGTTGCACGCACTCCGCCGGTGCACGGCTTTCCCACCTCAGCTCCCGGTAAGGACCACCACCTTGGCCTCGGTCCCATCATTGCCGCATCCCCGTGTACTGACTTCATGTAAGTACTTAGGGGGGACTTATTCATCTCTCCCTGCCTTTAACAGTCGCATAGCACCTATATTAATTGATATTTTCACTACACTTTACAGATACTGTTGAGCATCTTGCCCCTGATGAGTGGTTACACGAAACGCGTCGGGCATTTTTGTCATGCATCTATATGCTCACAACCTACCAGCAATTTAGAACACAGTTCTTCAATCAATCATGGTTTTATGTTGTGTCATTAATTTTACCCTCATTGCTCAGTGCTGTTTTTTACGTGTATGTTTTATATGCATTCATTGTATGTATTTACTTATCAGTTACGACCACTATGTGGCGTCTTGTTGACATAATTGATATACTCTCGATGCCCCTTTGTATGCGCACATACATATGTGTGTATAACAATTTAGGAATGACATTCACTACAATGCTCTTTCCTTTATGTGGTTCTTGTTGTGATATGTTTGATACATTTTATGATCAATAAATATACTGTATTCAATTCACCTCCACGCTGTCCATGGACCTCATTTAAAGTCCCAAATTCCCATTTTTCTCCTTGAACCAGGGATGGAGGCACACCACACATGTGCCTCATATTAAAGTCCCAACTTCTTCCTTTTATCTTCTCTTTAAGTATAACATTTGTTGCACTTATTATTCTTCTTGCTACATGTTAGCTAATAGTTTTTTTATATTAACAATAGGCATCTTCCATTGGCAGCTTCCGTGGTCTGTGATCTCTGCCTGTTGTACTGGACTCATCTTTGCCTGCTGATATCCTAATCATTAATCATTGTTGTCTTTTTTTGTGTGACGAAGTGACATGTAATCTTGTTATAGTTTTCCTATATATATTAGCAAGGTAACAGGTATGTTTTCAGAACTGATCATCTTTAAGTGGTCATCATCATGGTTTATCTGCTTGTGTATATTTACAGAGCTGTCCCTGAAATTCATAAAGAGTGTCTAAGACACTCCTAAGAACTCCAATGCACCTCCACATGACAAATATCAGTGGGGGTGACAGATTCATATACCTGTAGTAGACAGGAACAGCCACTTTGCCTGTCTCTGTATGCCAATTTGGAGTAGGTCTTAATTTCCTCCAGTTTTGTTATCTATGAACTGGAAGTAATTATTTTTTAATTTTGTGCATTATTAGCACCATTGTGTAAAAGCAGTGCTATTAGGCTACTTTCATACTGAGGCTCTTTACAGGCAGTTTAGTGCTAAAAATAGCGCCTGTAAAGCGCCTCTCCTGTCTTTCCAGTGTGAAAACCCGAGTGCTTTCACACTGCAGCGGTGCACTTCCGGGACATTAAAAAAAGTCCTGCAAGCAGCACCTTTGGGGCGCTTTGAGATCAATGGGCAATCGCTTGGGCAACGGCACTTTGCTAGCGCTATTAACCCCTTCATCGGTCGCTAGCGGGGGTTAAAAGCACCCCGCTGGTGGCCGAAAAGTGCTGCTAAAATGGAGTTTAAGGGCCGCTAAAAATGCTTTACCGCCGATGCCCCCCCGCCCCAGCGTGTCCTTAAGAACTACCTAAATCTGCTGCACATGTTGGTAAAGTAACTGAAACTGGCTATCATGTACCTGGTGACAACTGGAATGTTGTGGAGGCCTCTCTTGAACCTCCTGCCCAACACTCCTGAAGGTGGAGACAGAGAGTTTGAGGGCACAGAGTGGCACGAGTGCCGGAGTAGCTAGCTGGTGAAGTCCACTCTTAGGTGGATGAAGCTGGAGGTCGCAGTCCTAGGAACGGGATACTGAAGCAGTTCGGAACCCCAACAGGAGATGGTAGCAGAGCCGGTATGTAGGCAGTGACCAGCGGCAGTCGGGTAACAAGGGACCGAGTCAGCAGGCAAAGAAATTCCAGGATGTAGGCCAAGGTCGGTAAAAGCCAGGCAGCGCAGTACAGAATCAGAAAGATGAGTCCAGTATAACAGGCAGAGATCAGAGAGATTATGTGAACAAGGTTAATGCAGGAGCAAAGGCAAAGTCCAGGAGAAGGCCAGGTCATACACAGGTAAGCAGCTTCAAAAGATCAGGTCACAGGAATACAGGTAGAAGCTTAAGACAATTCAGCAACTGCTCATGGTGACAGGCCAGTTTAAATAGGCCACTGGGCGCCAAGTATGCAAGCTAATACGTATGTGCACGTATGTGAGTGAGTGCACAAATGTGAGCATGGTAAACTGGAATAGTAAATCTTTTTCCTCTTTGCCTAGCAGTATTAGCATGTGAGCAATGCGAAAGTGCACAAATATGAGCATAAGCCTGCAGTCCATTTTTGGTGCTGAGACTCTGGTTTACCTTACAATGAAAGTAGTGATTTTTTTAATTTGACATAGGCCCTTTCAAAGGGCCATAGAGCCTTATTTCTTTATTGAATAACCCACTATTGTTTCAGGGATTGGGTCCCTGACAGAGAATGCTAGCCGTCTTGTTGATTTTGTCCTAACACCACATGTATTGGGCTTACCCTCATATACCCGTGATACACTGGATCTCATCAAGCAGATAGAGGGTCTACCCGTCCCTCCCGATGCCCTCCTTGTGACCTTGGATGTTGAGTCTCTATACTCTAGCATCCCTCACGAGCAGGGCATCGGGATGGCTCGCACCTTCCTGTGAGAACAGGATCACTACAGTTGGGACTATTGTGAGTTCATTCTAGAATTACTTAAATTTGTGCCCACCCTTAATTATTTTTGTTTCAAAGGTTCCCACTTCCTCCAGGTGCAAGGTGTAGCTATGGGCACTTGCTGCGCACCAGCTTACGCTAACTTGTACCTGGGGGGGTGGGAACGGAACATCTTTTCGGATGATGCATTGGCCCTTTTTTACTGATCACGCCCTCATTTGGCGGCGGTATATTGATGACATATTTTTGGTATGGACAGGCACCCAGGATCTTCTTGACAGATTTATCCAAACTATCAATCAAAACTGCTATAATCTCAAATTCACGGTTTCCACCAATTCCCATTGGATAACTTTTTTAGACTTAACTATTTTCAAAGACAATGACAACTGCTTAGCCTCTACTCTCTATAGGAAGGAAACAGCAGGGAATACCCTGCTACATGCTAATAGCGCCCATCCTAGGCCACTCATTAAAAGTATTCCTTACGCACAATACCTAAGACTGTGTCGCAATTGCACCCATCTAGAGGAATTTAAAGTTCAAGCTGATATGCTCCGTAATAGGCTCTTGGCGAGGGGTTATACAAAAACGTTACTACGTAGCGCATACAATAAAGCTGCACGTCAACCACGAAACTCTCTATTGTATAAAAAGAAACCAACCATTACTAACCCCTCGGTTAGATTCATTACGAGATTCTCACAACAACATGAACAACTTTGTGATATCTTAAGTAGCCACTGGTCGATTCGTTTGGAGGAT